>CM068592.1:32696000-33083500 GCA_035048485.1 Pteria penguin | reverse complement strand
TACAGTTTTGTACATAGCTGGACTTTTGGTTTTGCCTAGCCCTCTGATGTATATGTGTATGAATGTATGTGCGTGTTGAATCTCGAGAATTCAGAAGCGATAGAAATATTTTCTTCTAGTTCTCTTATTCGACAGTGTAGACACATAATGAAAAAAAAAGCAGTCTCTGATTCAAATTTCACGTTAATATATGTAAATCAAATTGAATAAAAGAGATTGTATGTGTCATATGAACTATTTCAGATTTATATTATATATGTACTTGCCACGTTCATGAATAAGGCCACTACGCAAAACTTTCATTTGTGACAATAAATATAACCTATGACACTATGCTGTTATAAAAAAACTCGAGTTCATAACGCTGATCACCATAAGTACATAAATCTTTATATGCACAGGTAAAGTCATGGTTTGGTTTATTAATGAGCATACCAATCTAATCATTAGCAAATGATTTTTTTTTCAACGTGACTTTATTTTAAGGATCTTCTGAATCTTGTTAATATGTAACTGAATACAATATTTTTATTACCTTGTTTTGATGCACATACTTTTCAATCCATATATGATTTCTTCATAGAACTTGTATATAACCTTAGAAATGGCAAAAGTAAAACACATTCGACATCGACAACATGGTAGTGAAATCGTAAGTCTTGGCATCTCTTCAGCCTTATGCAGACTTTTCCTTGAGTATTACTCTCTGATTAACTGGGCAAAAAGGACTCTGTGTCGGGTCTTAACCTGTTCATATGAGATTTGGAGATAAGTAAACTATGACTATTAGTCAAGACTATACAGGTCAGATATTTAAGCACATACATACCAAGCCTAAATTACAAATAAAGATAAAAATAATAATAACTTAGAACACCTATTTTGTTTCGTACCAAGACACACTGCATTTATGCAGCGATGATGGCTCTCTATCACATCCTAGTGGTGACAATTTCAATCTTAGTACCACAACTTCCCTTTATTGAGTATCAATATACAATCCTCTCCTGAATATAGCGTTTTCATTTCACAACTTATACGCTACACCGGAAAATGTTCTCAATACGACGACTTCGTCCTGACGGCTAAGCTTCGTGCCACGCAGCAGCTCACACAAGGATGTGTTAAGAAACATCATAAATTGTCACTGAGGAAATTCTTTGCTCGAAAGTGGGATCCTATGCAGTTTGAAGGCCCTATTTTAAAAACGATAGGCAACACGTATATAATTTAACAGTCTAAAGCAGTTTTTTGTTTAGACAAAAATAGATTCAACAATATGTATGAGGTTTTATTAACCCCAAAGTACTTCTTTGCATTTACTAGTACCAGCCATTCACACACATTTGAACCTATCAATAATACTGCTTGATTTATATATAATTACACCATGAATAGATATAGAACCGATCATTTTTAATATTCTGATGTCAATAGGCTAACCTGAAAAATGTTTTGGTTTTTTTTTTTTTTTTTTTTTTTCTAAGCACGAGAAAAGAGTTTTGCACACAGAACGAAAAAAATGTTCTTCATCACTTTAAGACAATTATTTTTTGGTAATGCTACTTTCTTTACGAGGTTGTGAACCCCTTGTTTTAATAAGAAGACGGTTGAGGAACTAACGTATTTGAACACGCTTCCGTCATAAGTTCCAGTTAATTTACTATTTATTCGACACCAAAACAAAATGCAAATTTGTAAGAGACATTTCATATTGCTTTCAAGATTTTATATATATATATATACGAAAGAAATATATAAGATTTGATTAATGAATCATATTTTTTCATTTCTTTTCATTATTTAATCTTGTTTTATTGTAATTTGTATATTTATTTGTTATTTATATTAGTATGAGATCTAGAGTTTTGGTATTTAAAACATGTGATGCTTACAGCTCTTGCTACTAACTTTTAGAGAGTCCCTGTATGAAGAGTGGGTAGAGCAACACCAGCTACTGTCGTCATTCACGCATATGTAAGAGGATATATTCTGTATCTTGACTGTTTCTAATACCCATGTATGTGCTATTAGGATAATAAACACCGAGAAGTTTCTGATTTCTGTCTCATTATTAATTGGGCAGTGTACCACTGCATGTCCGAATGTTAATGTTCACGTAAAACACTAATTGTTTATTAACACATCATTAATGTAATGTATCGACAGTATTATAGATAAATAACTGTTAATAGTTGTATATATCTCTCAAGCTTGATTCTGTTCTTTGTTTATTTTGTAATCTTAAATGTGATAAGTTTTCTTAAAAAACATATAATGCACATTATACAAGCTACATGGAAGCGAGTCTCAATGCTATATTATGACGAGACATTACTGTCAGTATTGTAGTTATGCGTTGTTGAAGTAAATACGTTCACAAAAAATATTGTGTCATGACACGGTACAAAACATCACAAAAATTCCATGCACCTATATGACCGAGATTGAACATCATCTGCTGAGCGTTTGGATTCCGAAGTAACATAGAAAGTCATTTAAGAAGAGTAATGTTGCATCTGTGTTTTATAAGACAATAATTTGCAAAACAATTGTTTTTATATCTCAGCGTATTGAAAGTGCATTGTTTGGATGTATGCATTTACCTTGTTTATCTACGTTATATCGTCAAAATAAAACCTGACTCTCCAAAAGAGAGAAATCCATTAAATAGCCACTAGTTGAAATAATCTAAAAAGGGCGACACGATGAATAAGGTAAGTTTCTTTTCTGTGCACAAATTATTTCCTCGGGGCTTATAGATATTTACTATCTGTGTATTAGAGTTTATATAAATACCTACCTCACGAAACAATAACTTACTTATATTATTATTGTTTTAAAGTTCATGTAGCGTTTTAATAATACATAAACTATTTTACAAAAATCTTCAATTTCACAGGCAAAACCTTGATCCTGCTCTGCTTACTTTTGTCTGTTTTCAATTTTATCAAAGCAGTGCTAAATCCAGAATAGAATTTCAAAATTAATTTTATACACTAAAATGTTTTCATCATTTCAAGTGTAATTCTACCATTTTCAAAACATTAAACCATTTATCAATAACGTCTTTATGCACTGGGATATTATTGTGATATGGAACAAGATCACATTACATATTCCTGAAACATTGCAGTCATAATCCTTTTATATTCATTGTCAATAACAAACACATGATTGTGATATGATTATATTTATCACGTTATGTGTATGTTGTTATATGAATGATGATTTCATTACGAATTTTTAATATAAACGTGCAGTTGATTAAAATTTCAATATTTATTTTCATTTGATTCCATCCTTTTTCATAGATGTATTATAATGAATTATAAACCCACCAAAAGTATCCCATATCTATGTGATTATGACAAGGGTAAAAAACAATCAACCCAAATTTGAGGGGTCTTTTTAAATTTTACGCTTAATTAATTTTTGACATATTAGATACGACAGAAAATCTACCAATCTCTATCGTGTATAGTTCATAAGTATGACTTTAGGCGTGCTGTTTTCACGAAGTTTATTGCGTTATATGTTTCTTTCAGTTGTTTAGGTATAATTATAGCTCGCGGTGTTTTATGGTTTTCAGACTCTGTGTTAATTAATATTTGTCCCGCGGTCACCATGACGCGTGTAGTTTGTGACAATCTAAGTCACGAGTATCAAGATGATGTATATATATCTACTACCAAACTATTATTTCGCAAAAACCGTGCGACTGCTCTAAACCACTATATTCGCTATGATGCATGGGACCCCGATTTTTATCCTATTTCCGCGTTAATATATAAAGATTTATTCTTTGTTCATTGTATTATATTAGATGCATTGTCTATAAGAATCGAAGAAGAATAAAGAAAACTGAAGAATCGAATGTTATTTGTATTTCAACAGTTAAAACATTGCAATGAACTCTAGCACAATATCCTTTCCTTTGGCCTCTTAATTGAAGATTTCTATATATCGTTTCATCAAACCAGTACACATTTGTGACATAACTCCATTTTTATGAATTTATATTGGTATTCTTTTCAATTTTGTTTTCATTTTTACTTTTATGGGTTTTTTATTCTTCTTATTATGTAAGAAGTCTTATCTTTTGAAACAATACTTACTCTACACTGTTTATTGACACTTAAAATATGACATTGACAACAATTTTCTACATTTAATATTCAGGGACCTTAAAATTAGAAGTGAGATCAGGGATGATAAAATCTCTGCTATAGGTTTAATCACATCGACATAATAACACTCAAATATATATGAACTCTTCACACGAGATTATTGTGGACTAACACTGAACAGAAAGTGTCATCGTTGCACAGTCACTTCTAATTTCATACCAATTTCCTTGAATGGCCTGTTAGGCTTTTAATGTTTGCCGCATAAATGAATTGTTTCAATTCTATACACTGCAATGACATTTTCTTCCCTGTTTCGATATGTCTGGCTTTTTTTTACCTCTCTATCCCGTTGATGACTTATTCAATTGCTTTGTTTGAGATGTGCAATATATGTATTACATGCACTGATTTGAAAAAACTATTTCTTTTCCTTCTGATCAAGCCCGTAATCTAAATGTAATCTGTTATAAAAAATGGCGACGTCATTTTTCCCCTTTTGCCCTTCTCCTTGAATAGATAACCTTTCGGTTGCAGAATGTAATATTTGAATATGATGCTATGGGTGTTGTTCTTGAGAGGAAATAGGTGAAATATGATGCTCGCACTTATTAATTAGTACATAACTATACAAAAAGACAATATCTGGTCAGAATGTTCGTATTAAATAAAACGTAGAAAGAAAAGATATTCTAATGCACATCGTATAAAACCCTTTATTTTGGCTGTTGAAATGCAGGTATTCCACAATACCCGTAGGTTGTAAAATTACTTCACAAGCATATTCACGATACCCTACAGTTTCTGATTTGTGACGTCACGATGCTCTATATTTTTTATATAACTGTAGCGACTTGGCTTAGAAAAACGCAACTCTGTGCCTCTAGTGAATGATTATTCACTTTCCATAAAACACCTATCTGGTGCATGACTTCATAGTTTTTATCAGATTCTGTTTCTATGTCGCAATATGACCTGAAAAAATGTTGACAACGACATAAAACCTCATCATTCAACCAGCCATTATATTTTTGACCCATGGTACAGACACAAAACAATGAGCAGGGCCAGCGTACACCGCGACATGGAGCACGGGTTTATAATATCTTGTACGAAAGACAGATAGAAATGAAGAAGATGATAAATCGCCTCGTAAAAATTCCAGCCGACAGCGGGGAATGGGTTAAGGTCATTATATTACAAATCCAGTTTGAAGCCACTAGACTAACCTGTCTTTTAAAGGAAAAACATGAGATGTTTTTAATGGTAACATAGAAACTTATGATGTTTTACTTCGAAAAACTGAATACAATATGTTGCAAAATATTCCATATTTGACATTTATTGACCTATGTAAATTAGAAGTAAATTAAATAAATAGAAAAATGAGTAAACTTTCTATGTCAAGTAATGTTTGACAAATTATGTTTTCGGTTTGCTTGACAAAGTTTGTGTATTCGGGAAGCCTTGGGTCTTCTACTTACAAAACACATATGACAAGCAAGAATCTAGATTCCACATACATATCACCGTATCATTAATATTTTCCTTGACCGTTAAGACACACTAGAGCATAATGGCATATCGTTAATGGTAAGTAATTGAATATCATGTCATAATCCATCACAAGCAACACATAATTCAAGCAATCGTTGTAAAATGACAACAATAGGCGTCTCATAACATAAGAATTGAGTTCGATGACATCTGTTCTGTCTGATCTTTTTAACTCCCACCTAGGAATACCTTGTATTGTTAACCAACATGAGAGTTCTGATGCAATTGATAATCAGATAAGGATAATACCTACAGAAAAACTTTGGGTATTTACCTCATCACAGCGATGCTTATGGATAGCATAATCCAGAAATATTTGAGAGTGATCAAATTTATTAAATTGACATTCTATGAAGAGACAAGTATTATATAATGACAGAACTAAAAATTGAGGGAGATACTCTTTGAGATGGTGAGGCTGTCATCAACATGGGTTCGGAGGTTTTCTCCGGGTACTCCGGTTTCCTCCGACACAAACGACACCCTTACGCTAAGATCCGACGAGCAAAATTTATATAAGTTGTTAGCCTGCTTTCAATCGTTGTTAAATAAATTAACTTTAAATTTAAATTACTTGGTTTTAAATTATTTAAATATGATTTAAACACCAAATATGACTTTGTAAACCAGTTTTGTACTTTCGTATGTACAATTAGGAAACCAAAACTCTTGATTTTTACATGTTTCTTAACAACTGCTGTGACGGGTGATGTATGCAAACAGGAGACGCTTACTCTCCCCGGGCACCTGGTTTCACCTAGGAATTTTTCAGTATTTCGGGGTTCACAAGAGTTTCTTTTTGAATCTTACACGATTTTGTATCTATCCTTGGACTTTGAGAATGATTAACGGTTTGGTACTTCTTCGATATTGATTACAAACAACAATGTAAAATGAACACCTGTATATTAATCATGATTAACGTACAAATCTTAAATTTCATTAAAATGAAATGTTCACGAGTTTGACTTCAATGTACTGTACGTGTTTCTGTGGACTTTCATAAACGAAATTTACAAATTACTACTAAACTTTTAACTCAGGGTTACAGATATCACAAGCTAAGAAAAACATTAGACAAATTCTTCAGATCCTATTCAGAGCTTCTATCTAAATTTGGAAATATTTCTTTTCAACACGATGTATCCAATGGAATTTCCCTTCCTAATTTTTACGGTGATCTCGTATATAAACTAAGGAAAGTAAAAGGCTCTGATAATGTTATTTTATCATGTAATAAAATAGTCAAACGACTTCTCAATTGACAATATGACACTGAGATCATCAAAAAGACTATAGGCCTTGTATTTGGCCCCTCTACAGCGTTATGCAGACTTTTACTTGAACGTTGCACGCTGACTAATAGGGCAGTGGGGACTATATGACGGGCCTTGTCCAAACCTCTTTCAGACTGTTAGTCGGGACTCCTACAGATCTAGGGTCTTAGCTCGCTTTCAGACTGGCAGAGCACGGTTTATCATGTTGATGTCGCATATATTTTTATATCATTATGTGTTTTACAATACCTTACGTTTTTATATTTTTATGACCTCTCAATATGCGATACCTGTTGACCCTTGTTCTTTACATGGAGGATTATTTATAAATTTTTAAATGTACGCCCTTTGATTGTTCTGCTGTTACGGTGAGTGGGAAGGTGGGCCCGTAAACGGGTTAACCACACCATTTGTTTGACTTTTGTCAAATTAAATGACCGTCCTAAGTCGGTATCGTACAATCAAATATTTTTGTAATGTGTTATATGTGCTAGTATATTATTTATATTCATGTATTGTATAGCTACATGGTGACTTCTGCCACATAACTGAGCAAGTAACTCCTCTGTTTTCTTTAAAATGTACTGTACACGTTTTGTTTACATGAACTATTCATGTGTTTCATTTAGATGCATCGTAAACATACATTATTCGGATATCATCATAACATATAGATAAATGAAATCATAAAGTGACAAGCGACGTGCTTATATAAACTTATCTCGCTATAGGTGAATGTGCAATTACACTGTTATTACATAAGTAAAACGATATTAAAATATAATCTTGAAAACAACGCAAATTGTCTCAGTGTAGATCATGATATTAACTAATTTTTGGAATGTGTGTATTATCTATCTATGTATCTCTATACAAGGTTAAACTATTCATTAGATAAAGCCAGGGTACTCTCATTACCCAGGTGGAAAACTTTTCTCGTTACGTTCCGTTCCTGTTCTTAACTTATATCAATTGTGTATATTTAAACATTAAATGACACTGGCACGTATTTTGTTAAGCAAAGAAATATGACATTTATATTATCCAACATGCAGAATATACATATGTTTGACACTCTCCCACCAACATACATTTTAAAAAACATGTATTACGTCATTTGCCTCTAGGCAAATAACGCATTTGTACTGACAATGTTTATTACGCGCTACGCATTGATTTTAACACGTTTCTTCATATTACCAACACGTTTTATAACACAGTCAAATTTTTCTAATCTTTACTTCTATCTATATTTTTGAGAGGGATTTGATATTTGAAACACACAAATTACAAATTACGAAACACTTGTCACTTCAATTCACCGTCCTAAGTCGCAAACATTATAACAGTGTGATCAAATATTATTTTGACTTATATGTGTACATGTTCTCCTTTGATTGCTGTTTTGTAATACAGATAAGCTAAATCTTTGATTGCTATTTTGTAATACAGATGAGCTAAATCTGCGTTCCTTCCAGTTAGAAAAAGTTATAACAAATTTTTACTTAAACTTTTATTGCAGTGTGACAGTGATATCCTTATTATAAATAAATACTCTTGTATTGTTCTCTTACTAATCCATATATATCATATATCTATAAATTTAAAGCATTGATTGCATATCGAAATTCATTTTTATATTAGTTACAAATATTCTTCATCATTGGCTTTTAATTTCATTGCAGGCAATTTTACCTATTTTCTTGACAGTATTACTTTATTATACGGAAGTTGCTAAAGGTGAATGGCAAATAAACTATGGTATGTAAATATGCATCTTCACACAGAATTAGTTATTGGCACTTGATGACTTTTTATGGATTTTGATTACAATTGTACCATTAACACTCAGTGGACCTAGAATTACATACCTCGCATAATCATAAAGCATCATGGTGGTTGTGATAAGGCATGGGGGATGTTTACTCCATGACATCACATTTCACCTCTGGTAATACCAGGGATCCGTGATAGCTGTTATCTCTATTTTGTCTCGTATATTACATCTCCCTCATTGACTACTGCTTGGTATTTTAGCATTACAAAATTTACTCCCAAACCAGTACTGTTGAACGCAATGAATCTATATGGTATATTTATATACATGTCATGCAGACGTGATATGTAAGATGTTTGTTTAATTACCGCGACACGGCCAAAACATATTGAAAATGGAATGAAATAATTCAGTCGTCCATAGTGTTTTGAAGACAGGGTTATGTACAAAATTCTTCCCAAAGGTACCACAGCATATAATCAAATAATATCATTAAAATTTAACAATAATTCTCTGCACTCTTGCTCGTTAATATTTAAATACACCCCCTCCCCCTCAAAAAAAAATAAGTTTAAGGTAAGGTTTCTGATTACCTTATGGCTGCATTTAGTGAATAATGGGATGTCCTCTAGATCGCGTTATAAATGTAAACGGAAGTGCCTGAAATAGTTTTAGGATTAAATGAACATGAAATATGCAAATGTAAGTCCTTGAATGTGCCATATACTGTCAGCATATAGGCGATTCACATAGTTTGGTGTGTCCTACAGCAACACCATAATGTAATTATTTTAAACAGCTTAATATAGCAATGATGGTAAATAAAATGAAGAAAACTCAAATACAAAATAAGATAAACACATGCAACAGTCAACAATGATTTTAAATATCAAGTTATAAATACTTATAACTTCAGCACTGCAGTTGCCCCTATGATGTAAAGGCACTATATGCGATGCATCATTAAAATCTACGGCAAGAAATCCTGATCAATGGATCCTAAAGACAAACACAACGAAATAGTTTAAAACAGAATATATAAACCCATGCACTATTCAATAGAATGATATCTATTACTTTTAATAATACTTTTTCAGCTTGTAGAATGATAACTGTAATCTAGTATGTCTGTCTTCATTTTCAATTTATCATTTAATATAATCATATACTTTTTGTTAACGTGATAGTTACTGTTTGGCACTAGATTAATGTCAGGGTACAGACTTAAAATCCCGGCATTAAAATGCTTAATCATTGATGAAGAACACGAACAGCCTTTGTACTGGATGTTTTAATTATGTACTTCTACACAAAGTTGTGACACATATGGACATTTTTCTTTTTTCAGCTAAACCATGCCCATTAGAAGTCCATTCAAAGCCAAATCGATTTATTCAATACCTAGCTAATGGTAAGCCGCATGTCCATAAATGTCCAGGAAACACTGTCTTCAGCAAAATAGAATGCTCGTGCACAAATAGCAGTAAGTAGCGTTTGTTAATTTAGCGATCAGTTTTAGAGTTTTTCATAAAATGTTGTACATTAAGTTATAACATTTCTATCGGGTAACAAAAACGTTTTTGTCAACCTGAACAATAATTGTTGACCGAGGCCAGTGTGAGTTATTTTAAGAGGATGGACCAAATATTTTGTCAATACCAAAAATCCCTCGAGAATGTAATAATCCGATTTATGCTAAATGCCTTTCACGATTTGTGTCTTCATATGACAGCAATTCACAAAACCTTCCTCAGGTTGAGAATTTTGTCTATCGAAATGTAAAAAACATGTGACAAAGTGGAGAGATCTTCCAAAAACCCTCACACACGTCCCGTTTCGATTGATATGAGTGTATGTACGCACTTTTTGAAATTTATCAAGTCGCCTTATTTGTATATCCTTTTTTATTTATAAAAACCCGCGAGACAGAAAAAAAACATTAACCAGCAGTCCTGCAACCAGTCAAACTTTAAGAAACAAACATGAGACATATAGCATAATTAAAGATATGTCGATTGGTTGTTAAAGCAATGTTTACGAGTTGCCCTTCCTTATTCAGAAAATTGCGCTTACCTGGACTGTACTTGTAAATGGACAAAGCATCAGATATGTATATAGTTTTTCATGCTCTTTAGTTTTGTAGAGGAGGTTTTGGATATAAGTCTTTTGGATGTGGCATAGGATTTACTTCACAACATGGTCAATGTAACTGATTAGATTTTGATAGGGTTCGCATAGTATAAGTAGGTTTGAAATACACACGTAGTAGAGGATCAATCAGTAGCATTTACAACGACATCCGGTCAACAAATATCTTATAAATGAAAACGTCTTGGTGTCTTAGTGTGCAAGGTCAACATGGATGCTTGTTCTTACACCGCACTGGATTCTACCTCTTTTAAGGTTCTGTGATTGCCGTTTTTCAAATGGATTGTGTTCCCTCTTATGTTCTTGCTACCATTACTGTGTATTATTCTAAAGTTAAAAAAACCAAAGAAGTACCGAAGGATAAACCATATCTCGTACTCCATGGAGTAAAAGGACAATATCGTGAATAGCGTCTTATTCAGACAAATACGAACCCCAATAAAATCGAGGTGAGACCATGTGCCGGGAGGATTTAGCGTCCCCTAGTAAAATGTTTTATAAATTTTACATCATGAAATGTCATAGTCATAAGAGTACCTCATTTCCGTCCACAGATTGCGACAAAAGACCTCACGCTGATCCGCGTTATGACCATACCTACTTTGAGCAGTTCACAAACGGACAGTGGGTCACAATGATATGTGCGCCAGGCACTGGATACGATCAAGGAAATTGCGGATGCTCAACATTTTTGCTTTAGTACGTAATCATTTTAGTCATATATTCCTAGCTTCGTAACTGACGTAATTCATATTATCTCGTTACTTATGTAAAAGAATTACAAGTAAGCAATAATACAAGTCAAAATTCAATTGATCATATTTTAGAGTTTCAGTCCTGACGTAATATAAGAAACAATCTTCCCTGTGATGGATGTGTAGGAACATATTTTAGCAATGTTAAGCATTTTGAGTTTGGAATAGTTATCATTCACTATTAAAATTTTGACCATTTTGTTTTGTAAGACGCTAAAGTGTTTACATGCATTTGATTACACTTCTTGCCTTTTCTCGGAAAGTAGGAAGGTCGGGACCGTACACCCGTTCAGTACTACTATTGGTTATACATTCATTTAAGTCGCGACCTTTTCCTGTTCCGTGAACGAATAACATCATATCTATCTCTAACATACAAAACTAGGGACGCAATCGTCTGTACAGGCTTACATACCTTTTTACCTCTTCAATTGGTTAACCATGGTACCAACGAATGCTACGACAAATGTCATATACAGATGTCAATAATTGTAACATATATCATGCACAATTATATAATTTTGAATTCCATGAGGTAAGTTATTAGCAAGGTATTTATGTCAACATTTCTTCTATATTCCTTAGATTGATGAGGCAGAGAACAGCCCTTTACAATTCTTCAAGCTAAATTCATATGCAACGTGTATTCTATGATACCAGACACAAAGGAGTAGAAGAACACTATGACATGTTCTACACCGTCTGCCTGTACAATATGGAGATAGTGCCAACAACAATTTGGCTTACATTCTAACGTATGGCATTGACACTTGACAACCTTGTCAGCCTGGATGTTTTTGATATTACAGACTCCATTATGTTATATTTGTACTAGTATAATTGTATATAATAAAATGTAATATTCTTATCATTCTTTCTCTTTTTATTCTATTATATCATAGCCTTACAGGATAGGGGTATATAGTAATTCATGTACATGTACGCCAATCCACCTGTCGGTACGTTACAGTATCAAAGCAAAATACGAAAATAACTGGTGTCAAGTGACTCTGACACTAACAACAATATACCATAGGGGACATTCACAGACCCTGAAATTAAGAGGTGAGACCAGGTGACTGGGAGGAGTAAGCATCTCTGAATGACTAGCCACACCCGCCATGAATGCACTTACTGGCAGAAGAAACAAATGTAACGTAGCACTGTATATATAAATGAATGTGAATCAAAGGGGAAAATGCGAAAAATAAGTCCGTTGAACCAGAAAAGCACTTCCTTCAAATAGCAACAATTACACTTAGTTGGCAATAGACTGTGTAAAAAGACAAATTGTGGCAAAAGTTTAATACCATCTGTAAGAACTCGTAGTTGATAACCACACAGAGCTAAACTTAGACATTTGACACATAAATTTAAAAAATCTGCGATACTAAATTTTATCGAAGGGCAAATGCCCATATTGTAAAAGAAAAGTCACACGGAAGTCCTCATACTTAATAGTTATATCGGGCTTCGCTTCAGTGTATGAAAGCATGGTAAAAATTCTGGAATTCTGATTTTCATCAAAGGGGCAATTATTTGATTGGAATAATGTCGAACCTGATACGTATGACCTCATATCAAACATACAACCATGTTTCACTCCACGACTAATGTAAGAATGAAAACTTTCCCGAATTCTAGTAATCATCGAGAGACATTTGCTCTTGTAAAATAGGTCTATTGCATAAATTGTCAAACATGGCGTGAGGGACCTTATACTTGTAGATACACACACCTACCAACACACACACACATATATACACACACACATCTCAAACACACATGCAAAGGGCAATAACCCTGGTAATTATGGGTGCAAAAGCATGTCATATGTTCAATATCTCAAGGACGACGGAAAACTTTCTTGAAAGAACAGATGGCTTGACGGGGCCATAACATAATATGCCGGTCTAACGACTTGCGTATTAAATGCGCATTGTATATTGTTTTGTTATTGGAACATATGTTATTCAAGTTATAAGATCTTTGCCATAGAATCAAGGTCAGTAGTAATGAAAAGTGTCATTACCAAACAACAACATAACAGACGTACAATAACACTGTGTAAAAGTGTCATTACCAAACAACAATATAACAGGAGTAAGATAACACTGTGTACAAAGTGTCATTACCAAATAACAACATAGTAGGCGTATAATAACACTGTGTACAAAGTGTCATTACCAAACAACAACATAGTAGGCGTATAATAACACTGTGTGCAAAGTGTCATTACCAAACAACAACATAGTAGGCGTATAATAACACTGTGTACAAAGTGTCATTACCAAACAACAACATAGTAGGCGTATAATGACACTGTGTACAAAGTGCCATTACCAAACAGCGATATAACAGACGTATAATAACACTGCATACAAAGTGTCATTACCAAACCACAACATAACAGGAGTAAGATAACACTGTATACAAAGTGTCATTACCAAATAATAATATAGCAGACGTATAATAACACTGTGTACAAAGTGTCATTGCCAAACAATAATATAACAGGGGAATAGTAACACTGTGTACAAAGTGTAATTACAAAACAACTATACAACTAGGGTTTAACAACAACATAGTAGACACAGTAGGCGTATAATAACATTGTGTACAAAGTGTCGTTCCCAAACAGCAACATGAGTATAGACTATTCTACTGGGCAGTTATCTGCCCTTTACCGATAGGTCTCGCGATCTTATCCGCCATTACGGTACTGAAAAAAGTTATCGAGATAGTAAAAACCTATGAGCGTAGTAGTTAAACAAGCTTAGCTTTTAAAAAAGCTTAGAGTGCAAACCCTGTAGCAGTTTTAATTGCGAGGAAGATGGTACTTGTGGGTCAGTTTAAAATGAAGACCCTTTTATATGATGTTATCTAGGTTGTTGTCTAAATAATAGTTAATACCTCCTTTCTGATGTTTATTTATGTTTAGACTTGGGTTGGGAAAGCTGACCATATTCGTCGGGATGTCACCGTTTAGACATTTCGAACACCCTAAGTACAGTTAGACATGGAAGAAATCATACAAACTACGCAGTACTTGCTCCACCAACTTCAAACACCTAAAGAACACAAACTCCCCGTCGAGGCTTCTTGTGCCCAAATTATCGCTGGGGAAGTTTGCATAAGTACAAAGAATGTTACAAACTGCGCAGTAATTGCTCCACCAATTAAACTGCTAGAAATTCTTGATACTCCGCCTTCATTTACCCGGAATTTTTCGAGATTTTCTATAGCCAAATAATGCACACACGCTAAAAGGTACGAACATCTAATTAGTATTACGCGGGAAAATTCTGTTGGATTATACCACTGCTGCCGTGGGAAAGGTTACACGAATGTTGACTTCCAAAATATGAATATCCTTCATATTTATACAAGTTTATGTGGTATCCACTAATTTATTTAAAAATAAGTATTGTAAAGTATTTTCTTATTTTTAGAATACATTGCATGTAAGATTTATTTATCATTTATATGCATTCACTAAAGAAAATCACCCCAAAGTCATAATGTCTATCCTATTAAAAGCCCTATCCTCATATACTCCTCTCTGCGTTTGAAAGTACGGTAAATACTATTCGTTTGGAACGCTTAACTGTAACATTGATTTAGTAATGATCATTGCCTTTGAAATTAATAAGCAAGGGTATTCTTCTTCATTCCTTATCCTTTTAAGCGCATTAGAAATATCGATGTCATGGACAATACAAAACTTATACTGTCTGACCTCGTAAAGTAAAGCAACTACTTTTTGGAGGCTATGTTTTCCCCAGCATGCAGCATAATCATGTCGCACATGCGCATTTCTAGATTAGACATCAACGTAATATGCAAACCCCCGACGGGGTTTGCAAAAAATATTTGTGCTTATTAACGTTTAGTTGAATGATCTGTTCGGTGAACATGATTGAAAATTGATAAACGTGTATAGTCTATTGTGAATTTCAGTTTTAAATTTAAATATGAATACAGAAAAAGAAAAGGAACCTTTCTCCAGTCTTACAAAAATATTGGTCACCAAGCTAAGTTATTTATTCAGTAATGAATGATGTATATAGTATTAGAGATTAATTAGATAATTATTAAATAATAATAAAACTTATTAAATACATATCAAGGACATACACTACTTTCAAAACATAGTCTTTGTTTCGGCAAATTTCGATTTCAACACCCAATCTGATTAAAACTATATCTTTATTCCGCTTCTCTATTTGTCCCATTGCGGATAAAGATCTGGCGAAATTCCGTAAGGGGTCATGTTCTGGTGAACTCTGATTTTCAGCCGATCAGTGGATCGGCTACAAATTCCTAGGTATGAAATTAACATTCACAGCGTGCGTGACCCACAAGATAGTTTTTGAACAGTGTTTGTTACATATTGTGTCACTATCACGTGTCTAGCCGAGTCATTGTTTGGCTATGGGAAATAACGATTTCGGTGACTGAAACGTCATCAGAGTTCAGCAGAACATGACCCCTTACCAGGTTTCGCCAGATCTTTATTCGCAATGGTACAAATAGAAAAGCGGAATAAAGATATGGTTTTAACCAGATTGTATCAACACCTACACCATTTCACAAACGAAGATTTTTCGTAACTTTTACTCAGAAATATTATCACTCAATTTCAGTATGCAGATGAATTGTTGTATTCGGGGATGAGACATATCATCTACTTAACTATTTCCAAATTCAGGCCATCCGTATTTGCAAATCCTGGGGTTGAAATTTTCGGAAAATCCTTTAAAAAGTTCGTATATGATCTTTTGGAACATGGCCTACAGTTCAATGAAAATTGAATACAACTCTACAGAGACGATACTTCGCAAGTACCGAAATCAACTTGTCAAAAATAACTTAGATATACAGTGACGGATTTAGCGGGAGCGGAGGGCCGCTCGCCCCACCCCCGGCAGTGACCCCAAATTTTACTTCCGTAAAGGAGGCGCTGGATCCGCCATTGGATGAAAAACGAACGTCAGATCACTGCATTACTTCCATCGTGTATGCAATGTTAATTAATTTGCTTCAATCACCATACACGTGTATCAATAACAGTCTTACAGATGATGGGGTTAAACAGCCGACATAAATCCAGTAAGTTTATTGCGTAATACGGACGACAGTTTCTGGAATGTCGCTTTCCCTTTTGCCAAGGATACCTACTGACCACAGATGATAACCTGGTTTTACACCTGTTAAACAATCCATTTTCTGTTAGTTCGCCTACAATCATGGTTATAATCAGATACTTATGTCTCTGAAATAATTTATTTTTTGATAGATCAGTACTAAAAACTCGCATTATCTATAAGCGATAAGAATCTATCTCCTTTTGCTTTAGGTTTTGTAAAGTAATGTTACTAATAGTTACAAATAGTCTGTATTTCAGTTATAATCACTGTCAAAACCGCAAAAACAACTTAATGAAAAAAAATGAAAAAAACAAAACACAGTAGGTAGTATCAGCTGATGCAATGACGTGTAAACTTGTTTAAACTTCCTTTGCTGCAATCTGATTAAAACCATATCTTTATTCCGCTTCTCTGTGGTCCAAAATGAAATATGAAATCAGATAATCTTCCTATGTGTTGGTTGTTGTTGATTAGCTAACGCCTCGCAGTGAAACTGCATTCCTGACAGGGTATTCACGGATACCCTGTCAAATTGTGTAAAACACTAACATGGTAATCCCTAATTCGCCTGGGAAATTTGTGTGTCGTCTGTACATTTTTGTATTAATGGCGAGTGTGGCTTACCAAGCAATAGATTACTTTTGATCTATGCAACATATATACCGAAAATATTCTTCTTATGATATGATCTGACACCACATATACAGTGCCACAGTGCTATTGCCCCCCCCCCCCCTCTTAAAGAATTAAACGAAAGACAGAAGATGATCTAACTACGACTTCCTACTTTTCAACAAAGTTTCTACAACCTTCAACTTGAATCTTACAGCACTTTAAATCAACGTATCACACTTTATAACGTATTTTGCACAAAAGAATAGCGACTCGAGTCCAAAATGAAATATGAAATCAGATAATCTTTCTATGTGTTGGTTGTTGTTGATTAATGTCATGAACTAATTAGTCATTAGACACAAAGAAATGCTTGAAATGTTTTACAAATTAATAAATGGTTTGATATGCATCATTACCTTAATTTTATAAACATGTGTGATATGCATTACATAAAAATAGAGCATTATATACGTAACAGTCCTAAGACTGACTCGTACTTCTTACTGGTAACTTACCTCGTATTGACGCTAACATTACATTTCAATTTACGATTATATTTAAATGTTCGTACGTTCAATTTCATCAGTGCTGATATGGATTTTATGCCCGAAATAGTGTACAATGCAAAGATATAAACTGTCACATTTTACATTGTAGTACACTGGTAAGCTTGTTTTAATTATTATTATAAGTTACTTGGTTTAAATCTAATTTCATTACACAATTTTGTATTTCAAATAATCTAAAAAGAAAATCATCATCATCATCATCATCATCATCATCATCATCATCATCATCATCATTACTTTCGTATTAATTATGATAAACTTAATGATAATATCATTACTTAGAACAATAAGATTCCCGCACAGTACATAATATCGCACTCTCTTTTGCCATTTACTAGAAATGTTTATTTTTCCTGTGGTTGCACATCTTAACCACAACATTCATACTTTGACCGTACACATTTTTGGATATTACATACTAGACTTGGCATTACTCGTGTTTTACCTCAAATATGTCATAAATTACCACTACTACCTGAGATCTTACTTCGCTCAAACAACAAGAAATATAGTAGAAATCATTCCTGGGTTTGAATTTAAAATGTTTTAGTAACAAAAACGAAATGTGTCAATAAGGCAGAGATTAACTATATGCACACTTTCTTTTCTGAAATTATAGAAATAATTTTTCAACATGTTATTTGTCTTCAGATTAAGATCTTTGAACCTATCCATCTTTTTTCATTCAAAATTCCAATGAGCTTTTGATTACCTGCTTAACCACTCTGTTGTATGAGATGTAAAAATATCCTGATCAATATGGTACTCGCCAAGCGAGCCCCCGTTTACAAATACGGACTTCTGCAAACCAGAGTGGAGACCAGAAGGGAGATCAGGTGCCCCCGAGTAAGCGTCTCCTATTGGTCAACCATACCCGTGCGTTGAGAAGAGAAACTTATCCTGATACGTGATTGAATCTCCAGACTCCAGAACTGTCATGATCCTCAATCTAAGTTATATCATTAACAGCAAAATAACATTGTAACACAACGATTCATTATACATGTCTGAAGACCAAATTTCGGAATTTGTTACAGACTACCAATGTAATATACAATGCCTATGGGTAGATGTATAATACCTATATCTGTAAACAAAAATAGTTTCAAGGATTATTGGTTTTAATTGTAGTAATGAAGTTATACACAGAGTACGAATTTCGATTGCTGTTATTTGAGAATGTATCCTAGGAACAGTTGATTGTTTTACGATATACAGTTAAGACACGTCTCTTTGACACTCATCTCGGAGGTTTAATGTAGCTGCTGAAAAATTCCACATAAGTGTATGGCAATGACAGTATGGGGTAATTAATTTCGCCTACCTGAGAGAAATTTAAAAAAGGTTCAAGTCCAGCATTTATAGAGAGAAAGTGTATGCAAGTTTCATGGTAGAAATTGGGATTTATAAAAGGAGCCATTTGTAAGTATAATCTCATTTGTTCAATTGTTGCTATAGGGAGTACATTCTCTGTATCTTAGCTTTGAAAGTCTTCTTTGAGAAAGTAAATCAGTTCAAAGAATTCAAAGAAATACATACTCGTCATCAATTTTGAGATCTCTAAAATAATAATGTAATAAAAGTATTTCAATAATCATTGTGCATGGGTAAATTAAACTAAGACTATATGGAAATTTAAATACACCAAATTCAGTTAATAAATATGAAATCAATATCTTTTTTCATTAATTTCACGAAAGATATCGTGAGTATAAGGTACACTGTATCTGCTACATAAACCTCGATTGGTAAATGTGCTGAAGAGTTGGAATAAAGCTTACGTTCCCTTTTCGTATTGTGTGTGCTTGGGTACCTATTCCTAGTCCGAGAGATTTAGTAGTCCTCCCAACGTACTCTTTAAGGTCGACGGTTTTCTTTGGGTGTTCCTGAATCTCTGTCACAAAGCTAATAAGTAAAATATTGTAAAATAAAATACATATTGTTCTGTACCGAATCTCACAAGAGGACATACCCGGTAGTCTCCCGATTGCAAGCCAAGTCCGTCGTAATATTCTGACATTTGTTTTAAGTTTTGAGCAGCGTTCCTTCATGTGGCATTAAAACTCATTGACATACGAGTGTTAGTCAGAATTTGCTCACTCTGGGGCCAGTTGTTCGAAACTTTAACCTTTAGCTAAGCTGACCAATGGTTTAATTTCATCTGACTCTATCTCTGAATTGAAAAAAAGCTAAATCGTAGTCTATGCACTCATTTGCAGCATATGAAACAAGCTGTGTAAAGTAATAGAAATCGTGTAAATTAGATTCATTGTTTCTAAAACTTTAACCACTCGTCAGTTTAACCAGTGATTAGAGCTTCGAACATTTAACAATTGGTCCCTGATGATTTTTATGATATATAGATGAGAATCCAAGTTGTTTGCATCCCTTAATTTCAACTTATCTCGACCCACTGATATTGAATTCAATGTCATGGAATTAACTCGGAATCATACAATCAACTACTAAAACCACGAGACGACGGACTAAAACATCAAGTGAGAAATGTGAAAAATCTTATCAATGCCACCCACAATGCGAAAAGAAAAAGAACATTATGTAACCGAAATATTTATATTATTTCACCGAAGGATTTGATTGCACGGCGAAGATAAACCCGAGGAAGGCAGTTATGACAAAGACAGACCCGAGGAAGACAGTGACGGCGAAGACAGACCCGAGGAAGACAGTTACGGCGAAGACAGTCACTTGTCATATGCATGCAAATAATAGTAGTTTACCGATGTAGATATCCGATTTCTAATCTACCACCACAAAGGTGCACTCAAATAGAGATCATTTTAGGGTAATTTATCATTATTTGTTAACATCGTAAATTAATACTTAGCAATATATGAAACGGCAGTCCACCAACAATGCTACATATATAATGTTAATTAAGGTATAGGAACTTTCACATGAAATACGCAAAAATTAAATTATTCATGGATTTGTTATCCCATGACCGAGGAGATACAGTGACGTCGGTGACACAAGTCATGACCAAGACATACAGTATCGTCACCCGCACAGGTTATGACTGAGCAGATACAGTTACATCGTCGGCACAAGTTATGACCGAGGAGATACAGTAATGTCGCCACCACAAGTTATGACCCAGGACTTACAGTAACGTTGGCGACCCAAGGTATCACCGAGGACATACAGTAATGTCACCAGCACAAGTTATGACCCAGGACTTACAGTAACGTCGGCGACCTAAGGTATCACCGAGGACATACAGTAACGTCGCCTGCACAAGTTATGACCGAGGACATACAGTAACGTCGGCGACACAAGTTATGACCAAGGAGATACGGTAACGTCGCCCTATATCCGTCCTTTCGTCCGCCCAATTTCCTTGTTGTTGCCTAGCAGACACATTTTCAGTAATTCATAAAACTTGAAATAATTCTTTGTTCTTGTTTAATGAGGAACAGTACGGATTAGGCTTTTCAAGTTCAAACGCGAACCGATACTAGTATACAAGGAAATGGCCTGCTTTGCTTTGATGTTTTTCTTACTGTGTGGATCGGTCACTATGTGCTTCCGTCATTTCCTTCTTTGGAAATCAACAATGGCTATAGGTACAATGGTTAGAGAAATACGAAACCCCGATACAATTTAAAAAATGACAAATACATCATAAATAAAGAACTTAACCTTCAAATGCCTAACAAGGAATTTAAAACGAAACTATCAGCATGCGAAACAACCAGCATGTAATGAACTGACTGCACGAAACTATCAGCATGCGAAACAACCAGCATGTAATGAACTGACTGCACGAAATAACCAGCATGCGAAACAACAGCATGTAATGAACTGACTGCACGAAATATTTCAAAATTCGTGCACTTCTGTTTGGTGGATTATTCTACAAATGTACATGAAATTGCATTTTATAACCACATCTACAAATTTTTAATCATTTTTAATTAATTTGTGTGTGTATGTGTATCACTTTTATGACAAAATTTTTCCCCTCGGTATAAAACAGACATCATTATTACGTTGTTTTATATGCAACACTACGGAAGCCCATTTAGGACCTATCAAAAATATTTTTGAATTTGATATAACGAATTCTGGAATTTGTTAAAACGGATGAAATTCGTTTTAAGAAATTTGAGGAATTCGTTATAAAGAATAGGGACCTATTAAAAAATATTTTTGAATTTGATATAACAAATTCTTGAATTTGTTCAAACGGATTAAATTCGTTTAACGAATTCTTGAATTTGTTAAAACGGGTTCAATTCGTTTTAACAAATTTGAGGAATTCGTTATAACGTATTAAATCTGTTATAACAAATTTGAAGAATGTATGAATTTAAGAATTTGTTATTTCGAATTCAATTTGTTAAATCGAATTTCAAAATCTGTTAAAACGAATTCACCAAATTTAATCCGTTTTAACAAATTCAAAAATATTTTTGATAGGTCCTAAATCGGCTTCCGTACAACACAGACTGCATAACTATGATATGTCAATGTTATATTCATTACAACACAGACTGCATCATCATGTCGTATTCCTTACAACACAGACTGCATCATCATGTTGTATTCGTTACAACACTGACAACATCATTTTGTTGTATTCGTTACAACACAGACTGCATCATTATGTCGTATTCGTTACAACACTGACCACATCATGTTGTTGTATTCATTACAACACTGACCACATCATTTTGTTGTATTTGTTACAACACAGACTGCATCATCATGTCGTATTCGTTACAACACTGACCACATCATGTTGTTGTATTCGTTACAACACAGACTGCATCATTATGTCGTATTCATTACAACACTGACCACATCATTTTGTTGTATTTGTTACAACACAGACTGCATCATCATGTCGTATTCGTTACAACACTGACCACATCATTTTGTTGTATTCGTTACAACACAGACTGCATCATTATGTTGTATTATAACACAAACTATATCATCAATTTGTAATCATCATTACGGCGAATTCGTTACAACACAGACTGCATCATTACGGCGAATTCGTTACGACACAAACTATTTGCACAGCGAACTTCCAACTTATAATCCAATAAAAAAAGAAGAAAAAAAAGAAAATTTTGTAGAAAAAAATAATTTTAGTGCTATCAGACAATAGCATATTTTTGCAAGGGCAACCATGTAAGAGTTTATGCCCATGCATTAATATGTAATACTTGTTAGTGCTTTTTAATTGATTGATCGGCAGATCCACTTTTAACTATTACGTAGTTTCATTGTGACGTTACAACTTACTAAATGTTTGACGGACCATTTATCTATGACGTTACAATGAAAAAAGTGTGCCAACAGGTGCGGTGTAGTAAATTTACTTATCAGTCAATTCGAAGTGTCCTTCAGTTTAATCCAATATTTCTTTGTCGTTGAATCTTTAAAGCTCTATTATCCCACACCATCATTGCTGCATATATATATATATATATATATATATATATATATATATATATATATAGATATATATATATATATATATATATATATATATATATATATATATATATATATATATATATATATATATATATATATAATTTATGGCCTTGCTGCTGAAATGAAAATAAAATGACGTAATTTGGATAGATTTAGTCAAGATATATTGTATGTTTTTCTATATTGCAGCTCTTTCGATTAGCCCATTTTCTTGCCATCAAGCATGGATTTCCTCTGTAAAGTCGGCAGTTTATTGTTTCTCATTAATATTGTCATAGGAAGCACAACAGGTATGAAATATGTCTTCAAATTATACAACAAATAACTATAATTATGGAGGTGCGGTGATCTAGTGGGTGAAAACCCGGCATTAAATTTCTCCGTAGTGGCTCACCTCTGTCAAGTTTGGTTTCTAATTCAATTAAGAATATAAGAATGTGTGCTGGGATACCTACTGCAGGTCACGAGGTTTTCCAGGTATCTCTGTGTCCCTGACTACTCACCACTGACTGCACTATATAGGTGAAATAATAGCTTAAATTATGCATAAAGATATAAATGCAAATGGAATTTCTGTATAGTCATATTTGGTACACTGTCGTCAATAATGTCATACCGTTGTCAATGTGGGTGTCAATATGGTATCAATGAATAAAAGAAACCCATCTTCCAGGATAGTAGTATAATTCCGAGTCGTCGCTGTTAGACCTGTGAAGTGTTCGACTCATGAGTGATGGATACTGGGTCGAATCCCACAGGTGACTCTTCGGTGTTCTGTCTTTCCGATGAGAATAAATATTGAGGTTCCGTATCTTGGTAGACGTGACATGTAAAAGATTCTTCACTGCTTTGTGTGGCTCTGTTGCTTGACGGCTAAATGTCTGTGTGGCTCTGTTGCTTGACGGCTAAATGTCTGTGTGGCTCTGTTGCTTGAGGGCTAAATGTCTGTGTGGCTCTGTTGCTTGACGGCTAAATGTCTGTGTGGCTCTGTTGCTTGACGGCTAAATGTCTGTGTGGCTCTGTTGCTTGACGGCTAAATGTCTGTGTGGCTCTGTTGCTTGAGGGCTAAATGTCTGTGTGGCTCTGTTGCTTGACGGCTAAATGTCTGTGTGGCTCTGTTGCTTGAGGGCTAAATGTCTGTGTGGCTCTGTTGCTTGACGGCTAAATGTCTGTGTGGCTCTGTTGCTTGACGGCTAAATGTCTGTGTGGCTCTGTTGCTTGACGGCTAAATGTCTGTGTGGCTCTGTTGCTTGACGGCTAAATGTCTGTGTGGCTCTGTTGCTTGACGGCTAAATGTCTGTGTGGCTCTGTTGCTTGACGGCTAAATGTCTGTGTGGCTCTGTTGCTTGACGGCTAAATGTCATGTCTGTGTGGTTCTGTTGCTTGAGGGCTAAATGTCTGTGGCTCTGTTGCTTGACGGCTAAATGTCTGTGTGGCTCTGTTGCTTGAGGGCTAAATCTCTGTGTGGCTCTGTTGCTTGAGGGCTAAATGTCTGTGTGGCTCTATTGCTTGACGGCTAAATGTCTGTGTGGCTCTGTTGCTTGAGGGCTAAATGTCTGTGTGGCTCTGTTGCTTGACGGCTAAATGTCTGTGTGGCTCTGTTGCTTGACGGCTAAATGTCTGTGTGGCTCTGTTGCTTGACGGCTAAATGTCTGTGTGGCTCTGTTGCTTGACGGCTAAATGTCTGTGTGGCTCTGTTGCTTGACGGCTAAATGTCTGTGTGGCTCTGTTGCTTGACGGCTAAATGTCTGTGTGGCTCTGTTGCTTGAGGGCTAAATGTCTGTGTGGCTCTGTTGCTTGACGGCTAAATGTCTGTGTGGCTCTGTTGCTTGACGGCTAGATGTCTGTGTGGCTCTGTTGCTTGACGGCTAAATGTCTGTGTGGCTCTGTTGCTTGACGGCTAAATGTATGTGTGGCTCTGTTGTTTGACGGCTAAATGTCTGTGTGGCTCTGTTGCTTGAGGGCTAAATGTCTGTGGCTCTGTTGCTTGACGGCTAAATGTCTGTGTGGCTCTGTTGCTTGAGGGCTAAATGTCTGTGGCTCTGTTGCTTTAGGGCTAAATGTCTGTGGTTCTGTTGCTTGAGGGCTAAATGTTTGTGTGGCTCTGTTGCTTGAGGGCTAAATGTCATGTCTGTGTGGTTCTGTTGCTTGAGGGCTAAATGTCTGTGTGGCTCTGTTGCTTGAGGGCTAAACGTCTGTGTGACTCTGTTGCTTGAGGGCTAAATATTTGTGTGGTTCTGTTGCTTGAGGGCTAAATGCGTGTGTGGCTCTGTTGCTTGAGGGCTAAATGTCTGTGTGGCTCTGTTGCTTGACGGCTAAATGTCTGTGTGGCTCTGTTGCTTGACGGCTAAATGTCTGTGTGGCTCTGTTGCTTGACGGCTAAATGTCTGTGTGGCTCTGTTGCTTGACGGCTAAATGTCATGTCTGTGTGGTTCTGTTGCTTGAGGGCTAAATGTCTGTGTGGCTCTGTTGCTTGAGGGCTAAATGTCTGTGTGGCTCTATTGCTTGACGGCTAAATGTCTGTGTGGCTCTGTTGCTTGAGGGCTAAATGTCTGTGTGGCTCTGTTGCTTGACGGCTAAATGTCTGTGTGGCTCTGTTGCTTGACGGCTAAATGTCTGTGTGGCTCTGTTGCTTGACGGCTAAATGTCTGTGTGGCTCTGTTGCTTGACGGCTAAATGTCTGTGTGGCTCTGTTGCTTGACGGCTAAATGTCTGTGTGGCTCTGTTGCTTGACGGCTAAATGTCTGTGTGGCTCTGTTGCTTGAGGGCTAAATGTCTGTGTGGCTCTGTTGCTTGACGGCTAAATGTCTGTGTGGCTCTGTTGCTTGACGGCTAGATGTCTGTGTGGCTCTGTTGCTTGACGGCTAAATGTCTGTGTGGCTCTGTTGCTTGACGGCTAAATGTATGTGTGGCTCTGTTGTTTGACGGCTAAATGTCTGTGTGGCTCTGTTGCTTGAGGGCTAAATGTCTGTGGCTCTGTTGCTTGACGGCTAAATGTCTGTGTGGCTCTGTTGCTTGAGGGCTAAATGTCTGTGGCTCTGTTGCTTTAGGGCTAAATGTCTGTGGTTCTGTTGCTTGAGGGCTAAATGTTTGTGTGGCTCTGTTGCTTGAGGGCTAAATGTCATGTCTGTGTGGTTCTGTTGCTTGAGGGCTAAATGTCTGTGTGGCTCTGTTGCTTGAGGGCTAAACGTCTGTGTGACTCTGTTGCTTGAGGGCTAAATATTTGTGTGGTTCTGTTGCTTGAGGGCTAAATGCGTGTGTGGCTCTGTTGCTTGAGGGCTAAATGTCTGTGTGGCTCTGTTGCTTGACGGCTAAATGTCTGTGTGGCTCTGTTGCTTGACGGCTAAATGTCTGTGTGGCTCTGTTGCTTGACGGCTAAATGTCTGTGTGGCTCTGTTGCTTGAGGGCTAAATGTCTGTGTGGCTCTGTTGCTTGAGGGCTAAATGTCTGTGGCTCTGTTGCTTGACGGCTAAATGTCTGTGTGGCTCTGTTGCTTGAGGGCTAAATGTCTGTGGCTCTGTTGCTTGACGGCTAAATGTCTGTGTGGCTCTGTTGCTTGAGGGCTAAATGTCTGTGTGGCTCTGTTGCTTGACGGCTTAAAGTCTGTAGCTCTGTTGCTTGAGGGCTAAATATCTGTGTGGCTCTGTTGCTTGAGGGCTAAATGTCTGTGGCTCTGTTGCTTTAGGGCTAAATGTATGTGGTTCTGTTGCTTGAGGGCTAAATGTTTGTGTGGCTCTGTTGCTTGAGGGCTAAATGTCATGTCTGTGTGGTTCTGTTGCTTGAGGGCTAAATGTCTGTGTGGCTCTGTTGCTTGAGGGCTAAACGTCTGTGTGACTCTGTTGCTTGAGGGCTAAATATTTGTGTGGTTCTGTTGCTTGAGGGCTAAATGCGTGTGTGGATCTGTTGCTTGAGGGCTAAATGTCTGTGTGGCTCTGTTGCTTGAGGACTAAATGTCTGTGTGGCTCTGTTGCTTGAGATAGGGTCTCGATCGGAAGGGCATCGCCATTTTTTATACAATTCTTATTTGCGTAAGGAAATGGAAGAGTTGTTACGATTGATAGGGACTGACACCATAAAAGTGCAATAATATTGGTGTGACACCCTTCCAAAAGTGAAAAGCAAAAAAAAAAAAAAGAAAAAGAAAAGAAAAAAAAAGAAAACAAGGTGTCCCCGGCGGCATAAAAACTTCAGATTGAATTTATTCCAATTTCTCTCTCTGAATGATTAAATAAAAGACGAATTATTTACTTTTAGTGTCTTAATGGCTACTATGGCTACTAATCAGCAACAAAACAAGTTACAGCGTGGTTATTTTTTATTTCACACTTTTATGCACAAGTTAATTGGGTGGTATGCCATTTAAAGGTCTATGGCTGCTCATCATGTTACAATGTTCACATTTTAATACTTTCCAAAGAAAGCTTCACAGTGCTCGTGGATGACGTCATCACACTAATGCATAAACTGAAAGAGCATGTTGCGTAATCAGGATACGTCAACCGCCAGTAAAATAGAAAACCTTATCCGTAATTTTGTAGTTACGGATTAAAAATCAGACATTAAAAATATAAAAGAAAAAAGATTTACTTCGCTAAAAATGTCTTATTTAAGTTTATTTAAACTTTAAATATTACTCGAAAAGTGGGGGGGCCACAAACATGGTTGTGTCCCTCCACTTTTCAAAGTGGGGGGACGTGCCCCCGCTGCCCCCCCCCCCCCTTCTCCTACGCCCCTGAATTGTTTGCCTGTCTGTTGTCAACTTTAACCTTGGATATTGCTTTTGAACCGTGGGGGATAGAGTGTTCATATTTGACATGCGTACTCAACTAATTAAGCCCTTTCAAATAACACCAAGGTCGATGACATTTTGACCTTCACGCTAAAAATATCTTTTTGGACTTCGACCGCGTCAACATTTACATACGCCATTTTAATAAACATAGATTTTACTACATGTAACCGTCGTTGAAAGTTTTCCTTCTGGTGGACCAGATCAAAAGGAGAACAACTGGTTAATATTAATTGAACATATAGAAATAGGAGGAAAAACTGGATCAGATTAATTAAAAATTGATTCTACAAATCTGAGCACATATAACCACATTGTTATACACTGCTGAACTTAAGTGCGCCATTCTGACTTTTGCAGTTTCCGGTGGTACGAAAGTTCCTGCAGCAACTTCAGCTCCCGCCACTACTTCCCAAGATGTTCCTACATTCGATACTTACGAAGAAGAATTTACATATTGGTATACATACTACAATGTGTATTATGGTGTGTTAAATGCCATGAAATATAAGGAGGAGGATGATGACTCGACTACTGATAAAACAACTACTATTCTGTCAGTGAATCAAACGAAGAAATCTGATGAGGAAAATGATAAAAGTCCTCAGGTCATTCAAACATCATCTGGGAATAAAACTGATGTTGTTACCTCTAAAATGAACAACGGTGTCAATAGTTGGAAAATAATTCTGAAGTTACTTGGATTTAAGGTGTCATCTGAAAAAGATGATGCAAAGAAAGATGCGGCAAATAAAAAATCAACAGGTGCTCAATCATCAGGGGGTTCAGCAAGCGCAACAGGAGCGGGGGGATCAGGTGGTTCTACATCTGCCGGGTCAGATGGTGCGGCTGGAGGGGGTAGTTCGGGTGGTGCAGCAGCGAGTGGTGCGTCTGCAGGAAGTGTCGGATCATCAGGTGGAGGAAGCAGTTCAGGTGGTGAATCAGCCGGTGCATCTGCAGGAGGATCTGCGGGAGGTGGCGCTGGTGGAGCTGCAGGTGGATCCGCAGAAGGAGGCGCTAGTGGGTCAGCTGGTGGAGCTACAGGAGTAGCTGCTGGTGGAGGAGTTGGTGGTAATGCCGCTGGTGGTGCAGCTGCTGGTGCTTCCGCTGCCGCTGGTGGAGACGCAGGTGAAGCTGGTGCAGCAGCATCAGCCGCCGCAGGTGGAGCAGGCGGAACTAACGGAGGATCTACTGGTGGTTCTAGAAGCTCCGCAGCAGGTTCCGCAGGAGCTGCCGCAAGCTCTGCTGCTTCAGGAGCTGCCACTGGTGCTAACAAGTATGCACAACTCATGAAAATGGTCCAAATGGCTTCAATGATGGGAGGAGTTGAAAACCTAATGGAAAATCCTCTTGCTCTCCAAATGATTCTCAAATCAACAGCTAGTGCAGGAGCTGGTGCTTCTGCCTCTGCAGGATCCGGTGCAGCAGCATCAGGGTCAGCGGCCTCATCCAGTTCAGGAAATTCCGGTCTTCTTCAGGCAATGATGCTGAGTGGTGGCATGGAAGGACTTAAAGAAAATCCTTTGCTTATGATGTCGTTATTAGGCGATGGAGGAGCAAGCGCTGGTGCTTCAGCTGGTGCAAGTTCTGGTTCAGGCTTAATGAAAGCATTAATGCTGAGTGGAGGAAATATGGAAAGCTTAAAAGAAAATCCTGCTTTGCTTATGTCCGTTTTAGGTGGTGCATCTGGTGGTGCGTCTGCTGGTAGCGGAAATCTGCTTTCTATGTTAGCTATGGGTGGTGAAGGAATGGAGGGATTAACGAAAAATCCGCTATTACTTTCACAGCTTCTTAGCAGTGCATCCGCGTCGGCTAAAGCTAAGGCAGGCGGAGCATCTGCTTCTAGCGGAGCTTCTGCTAGTAGTTCCTTGTTACAAACTATGATGTTATCTGGTGGCATGGAAGGTTTAAAAGAAAATCCACTTATGATGATGGCACTGTCAAAATCCATGGCAGGAGGAAAAGGGGGTAATAATGGCTTATTACAGGCATTAGCACTCTCTGGTGGTGGGGAAGACATGATGAAAAATCCACTGGTCTTGAGTCAATTATTAAGCAGTTCGAAAGCTTCTGCGAATGCCAGCGCCAGCGCAAGTGCTGGTGGTTCTGGGACTAACCTCGCTAAGTTGATGCTACTATCTGGCGGTGGAGGTGAAGATATGATGAAGAATCCATTAATACTCCAACAATTATTAGGAGGCGCAGGAGCAGGCGCATCGGCCGGGGCCTCTGCATCCTCAAATTTGATGAAAATGATGCTTCTGAGTGGCGGAGGAGAAGAAATGATGAGTAACCCCCTTTTAATGCAAATGCTGCTCTCAAGTTCTAAAGCATCTGCAAATGCATCCGCCAGTGCAGGAGGTGCTAGCGCCAGTGCAGGAGCTTCTGCATCTGCCTCCAATATGCTAAAAATGATGCTTCTCTCAGGTAACGGTGAGGATATGATGAAGAACCCTCTCATGATGCAGATGCTATTATCAGGTGCTAAAGCAACCGCGAATGCCTCAGCCGGGGCAGGAGGCGCATCTGCTGGAGCATCGGCATCTGCAGCTTCCAACTTGATGAAAATGATGTTATTATCTGGAAACGGAGAAGATATGATGAAAAATCCCCTCATGTTACAACAGCTTTTAGGAGGAGGTGCCAGTGCCTCGGCAGGTGCAGGTGCAGGTGCTGGTGGATCATCTAAACTGCTACAAATGATGCTTCTCTCTGGAAAGGGTGAAGATATAATGAGTAATCCTTTAATGCTACAACTTCTATCAGGCTCGTCAGCTAACGCTTCTGCTAGTGCTTCAGCTTCTGCTGGTGGTTCAAATCTTCTCCAAACTCTTGCAATGACTGGCGGAATGGAAAGCATTAGCGAAAACCCATTAATGATGATGAAATTATTATCAGGTTCTGGTGCTGGTGGGGCAGGTGGTGGCTTGTTACAAACTCTTCTTATGTCAGGTGGAGCAGAAAGTTTAAAGGAAAATCCACTTCTCATGTCACAACTTATGAGTGGGTCTGCTGCCGGTGGTGCAGGTGCTGCCGGTGGTGCAGGTGGTGGCTTGTTACAAACTCTTCTTATGTCAGGTGGAGCAGAAAGTTTAAAGGAAAATCCACTTCTCATGTCACAACTTATGAGTGGGTCTGCTGCCGGTGGTGCAGGTGGTGGCTTGTTACAAACTCTACTTATGTCCGGTGATGCCGAAAGCATAAAAGAAAATCCACTTCTCATGTCACAACTTATGAGTGGAGGAGCGGCAGCCGGAGCATCAGCAGGAGCAGGCGCATCTGGTGGAGGAACAGGTGGTCTTATGCAAGCTCTAGCAATGGGTGGAGGAGAAGATATCGCAGAAAATCCATTGGCTATGATGCAACTTGCTGGGGGTGCTGGTGCTGGTGCAGGTGCTGGTGCCGGTGCTGGTGGTATTGGTAGCTTGGCATTAATGAGTCAGTACGAATCATTATTTGAAAACCCTGCATTTATGTCTGCCATGATGGGAGCTGGTGCCGGCGCAAGCGCAGCAGCCGGAGCTTTAGGGTCTGGAGGATTATTACGCTCAATGTTAATTGCTGATGGAGGTGAGGCTTTGTTTGACAATCCAATGCTGATGAACCAAATCCTTAGTTCGGGATCAGCAGGGGCAGCAGCTGGAGCGGGGGCAGCCGCTGGAGGTTTGGGACCATTAGGCTTCGGGATGGGAGGTGACATGGAAGCCATGATGGAAAATCCGTTTATGATGTCAAGTTTACTTTCTACAGGAGGGGCTGCGTCGTCGGCCGCTTCTGCAGCAGGTGCGGCTGCTGGATCAGGGGCAGCAACTGGTGGTGGAGGACTGCTCCAACAATTAATGATGTATGGGGGAATGGATATGAAACGATAGATACTCTTCACTTGCTCATTTGCTAATTCATTTAGTTTTCGTAATATCTTTGTGTCGAGAACATTCGTTATATGTGTAGGGCATTTAAAGTTTTGGATGTTGTTTCCTTTTTACTGTGACAATCGAAATATATAGAATAGACTGATATCTACTGATTTAATCTAACATTAATGTAGATAACTTAAAGTGATCGTCCATACATGTAAAAAACAAAATCTCTACCAAAAAAATGGATAATGGTTGTATGGATTGTGTGTTTTATTTTGTTTGTTGGTTGGTTTGTTTGTTTGTTTATCATTGCGTTTTTGCAATAAAATAATCTAACATCCTTTGTTTCTTTAACTGCTTACTCTTCTGTACTTCTGTTTATATTAATTAGACGATTTTAAAAAATCACATTTATCCTGTGAGTGTGCGTTTCTATTGTTTTGTTTTGTTTGTTTTTGGTTTGTTTTTTTTTTTTTGTTTGTTTGTTTGTTTGTTTGGGGGGTTTTTTTTTTGTTTTGTTTTGTTTTGTTTTGTTTTGTTTTTTAAGGGGAGAGCGGGAGGTGCTGGTTTGTTTTGGTTAGTTTGTTTGTTTGGGGGGGTTGACATTTTGTGGGGCGAAATCATGAAAAATTATTGCCTTCTTACACTACCACACAAATCAATGAATGTTTAATGTCAGTAGTTTATCCACATGCATGCATCGCACAGTTGTATTCGGCTATTTCGACATAGGTCGGTTTGAATTCATATAATCTGTGTTGCACCCAGTATCGTGTCTGTAACGTTACAGGTTGATCTGTCCACAAAACAACTATTCGCATGTACGATGAACGGAAGTGTGTGTAGGTGGGTTGGTGGGGGAGGGAGATTTATTGTGTACCACTTTACCAGTATTCTATTACCTATACGGTGGCAGTACCAGAACCAGAACACCAGAACATGAAAAATCAACAAATCTTAAGTATGTTCGTTGGTGTACCTATGTATTTGACGGACCTGGATTCAATCTATACCTGACAGAGGTGAATGGTCAACTGCCACGAACTACTGTGAAACATACATGTAAACCTGTACCTGTGGGACTCCGCGAACCCTAAATAAATCAAAGAATCAATATTGAGAATTTGCATTAAAATTGGTGCCGCCACTATATAAGTCATAACATTCTGAATAAGGCGCTCGTAAAGAGATCGTAAGAGAACTAATGGCAAAAAGGACAACAGGAATTTACAAAGATAGATAACTCCTATTTTTTACGGGATTATGAATGAATTTTCCACAACAAAATTTTCACAAATTGAAATGGTTATATCAAGATTCAGAAATATTAGTATGTGAAATAAAAAGTACTTGTCAGATTAGCCACCAACAATACCACCATCAGTAAACAACAATACCATCAGTATATCGTCATTTCTTTCAATGTTATATTCCTATCCCGTAAAAAGTTTAAAAAGAAAACACACAAACAGGGGTTTTTTTTAACTTGAAAATCAAATTATGAATTCCGAATACCAAGCATTATCGTTTGAATGAATACAAAAAGGTTACAATAAAACTGGATCCTCCCCCTCTGCCATATTAACCTGTCATGTAATTACCAAAGAATAAATGAGGTCCGCCCCACCTTTCCTACACGTTAAAGCACTTAACATCCTGAACACGGAGAGGTCAAATATAAATTGCTGTCTAAAATGCTTTATTTGTGATGTATGCTTAATCCACCGTGCTAGCTGTCCTGAATAAATAAGCGTTCATCAACAGACACATGTAAATGAATGAATATTTACACGACAAACAAGATATATTTATTGAGACGGACGGAGGTTGCCAGACAAATACATAAAATATACGTATATTACGACATTCAATAATATCAGTACATTTTTGTATAAATATGAACTATCCCGTCAAAGACTATGCGGATTCTTTTATGTATAAATCTATACTGAACATTGGGCATTCGATTTCTTTTTTTATACGCCCGTCATAACACCGGACGTATTATGTTATTGCGTTGTCCTTTCGTCCGTCCGTCCGTCCAATGTCATGTTTTCCGGACTTTTTTCTGCAGTCTTCAAGATATTGGATTGAAACTTTATATCAAAGAGGGTCAGAACCAGTTCGCATTTGGATATAATTGCTTTGGTTTTGCCAGAGTAACGGCCCTTGAACTTAGAAATTTTCAAGGATTTCACAGTTTCCCGGATTTCTTTATGCAGTGTTCAAGGTATTGGATTGTAACTTGGCCATTCATTCAAATTGACCCCCTTCAAGCTAAGCGACGAGCGTATTATGCCACGCTAGGCGTTGCTCCTGTTATTTATTCATTTATTCATTCTATTTATTTATTTAGGGGGGTGTTTTGTTTTGCTTTCTCATGAAAAAAAAGGGATGTAAAACATTTAGTGGTTTTGTTTGTTTGTTTGTTTGGCTGGTTGGTTGGGTATTTTTTTTTTTTCTCTCTGACAATTGCTTAATTTTTAAAAATTCTTACTTGTCGCCCTCGCTATCTCAGAACTAAGCATGAGAGACATCTAAATATATACATAAAACTCTCCCTCCTTCTCTCTTTTATTAAGTCGTATCAATCACGGTATATATTTACCATGTCATTGTAGCATTAAAATGCATTTTCAGCTTTCTGCTCAAAATACCGCGATGATTACCTATAGCGTTAATGAGAGAGTAATTACTCGTCCACTTCCGTGTACACTGAATACACGGGATTTACTGGATATGTCAAATAAATTATGATATATATACTGTATTGATTAATAAACAATACATATATACTGGATATGTCAAATAAATTATGATATATATACTGTATTGATTAATAAACAATACATATATACTGGATATGTCAAATAAATTATGATATATATACTGTATTGATTAATAAACAATACATATATACTGGATATGTCAAATAAATTATGATATATATATATATATATATATATATATATATATATATATATATATATATATATATATATCTTCGGAGTAGGTAGAGGAAAAAAGAAAGAGAAATACGCAGTATTTATACAATCATTTTACATATTAGACATGATCAGTAAAGAGAATGAAAACTCCGCTAAGTTGCCATTATTCGATGTGAGTATAAACAAAACGCATATTTAAGCGTATTTTAGACAGCAACTTGAAATGATAAAAACTATTTACTTGGTTTATGCGTTTGTTCATGCAGGAATTATGTAATAAAAGTTAGTATTTATGTCACGCTGTATTTATAAAAGTTTACCTCAGAACTTCCTAAAAATCCTCACGGTTATTTAAGTGCACTTTTTCGGCAACACTAGTGTTTTTATTTCTACAAATTTAGCTGTGCTGTGTTAGTAACGACTGATTTGAAAGAGAATATGCACAAAATTCAAAACAAGAACGAAGTTTCAGAGAGTTACAACGTTCCTTCTTAAGTGTAGTAGGTTAATAAACACACGTAAAATTAACACTCTTTGTACTGAAAAGAGAAACCATGAATATACCATTTATTTACTTTTTCTATTAATATATTTCATTCATTACAACGGTGTATATATATACATGTGTGTGCGTGTAGGTGTGTGTGTGTATGTATGTATATATGTATGTATACACGTTGCGTTTGTGTGTTGATTTACGTCCGGCTGAGATTTTTTCACTAATATTATGAGGGCTTCCTGTTCCTGGGTCCGGCGCCATAAACTGAGAAAATACTTAGTCATAATTTCATATTCATCTCTTCATCAATGAATTAATAATTGGGATTTGAATCTTATTTTGTTAACCAGAATTAAGCCATTCTACATGAGAATTTTTTGAACGTTTGATAATGGAATAAATGAAAATGAAAATTTGACTTAAGTATATTCTCAGTTTATGGCCCCGGACCCTGATACATCGCACAGACTTTAAGACTTATGCGACACTCTCATCATAAGTAATGAGAGATATGTCAACCGTGACACAGGACCCCGGGGTTTTGGGGGGTTCGGGGTTGGACACCATTACTTGACTAAACGCATCTCACCATGGGCAATAAACTAAAAAGATAAGAAAGGTGAGGTTAATTCAAAGTCACTACATGCATTTCGTTGTTATACGTACCATGCCTACCATGATACGGTACCTCGGCTTCCACTGTCTAATTCGAAACACAAGACACCAGTGTGGGGCTCACCGACACCTCTTGGTCATAAGCCAAGTACCACATACATGGAGCTACACCGGCTGGCCTTTAGATGTTTAAAGCCATTTCAGAACGACTTCAGCTATAGGGTGATGGTCAATGCTTTATGGTGAGGACAACCAGAACTCTTATATGATGATGTCACATTTTCCTGCTGGCTCTGACTGGTGATTGTACCCAGGGTCCGACGCCATCAACTGAGAATATTCTTAAGTCAAATATTTCATTTTGATTTACTCATTACCAAACGTTCAAATAAATTTTTATGCACAATGGTTTAATTTTGTTTATGGATAGAACAAAACTCATTAAAATCCAAATCCCAGTTATTAATTCATTGATGAACAGAAGAATATGAAATTATGACTTATGTATATTCTCAGTTTATGGCGCCGGACCCAGATCAGACAAAAAGTCGGGATGATAAGTTAAGTGTAAGTTCGAAATGCGATAACAAAACACAATTTATTTTCAATGAATTATGTCATTTTGAACAATATCAGCTCGAATTTAACGCACTTTAATATACTCTGGAAACCCAATGAAGCGTACCAGCACCACTTTTTATTGTTAGTATGCAGTGGTAAATAAAATACATGTAGGAACATGCATATCTCATTCGTAGAAAATGTGTTAGATACTAGAGTTACCTTTCTTGCTTCAAGACTTTTTTGGTGGGGGAGGAGTCGGTATGGGGTGTTGTATTTTGTGTGATTTTTTTTAGGGGGGAGGGATGTTTTATTTTTGTTTAGATTTGTTTTATGTTTGTTTTTACTTTTGTTTTAATTTGTGTTATTCTGTTGTGTTTTGTTTTTGTTTTTGGGGGGGTTTTTTTTTGGGGGGGGGGGGTGTTTTTTTTTTTTTTTTTTCTGGTTTATGTTTTTTTTTGGGGGGGGGGGAAGGGAGAGGGCCTCATTTCTAAATTGTAAAGAGCACATAATATACAAATGGATGACATTTTTGCATAACAAGTTAACATCAAGATCCTTGAGACACATTCAACTCATTTCACGTGAAGTGAGGGAACCGTGTCCTTTAAAACACTTTAACGCAGTAAAGGCATTGTTTTCTCTTTTCCCTTTCGGTGATTACTTAGAGAAAACAAGGGAAGATGGCTAAACTTTAACACTTCTAAGGAAGTGTCTCAGCAACTGAGTGGACAAAAGGGCAGATGACTAACCTAAAAACCTTCTAAGGAAGTGTCTCATCAGCAGAGTGGACAAAAGGGCAGATGACTAACCTAAAAACCTTCTAAGGCAGTTTCTCAGCAACTGAGTGGACAAAAGGGCAGATGACTAACCTTTGAGACCTTCCAAGGAAGTGTCTCAGTAGCTGACTGGACAAAAAAGCAGATTACTAATCTTAAAACCTTCTAAAGAAGTGTCTTAGCAGCCGAGTGGACAAAAAGGCAGATGACTAACCTTAAAACCTTCTGATAACACGACATACATTTACCACAACCACCATCTAAGTTTAACTAGTACTGACAACACGACATACATGTACCACATCCACTACCTAAGGTTAACCAGTACTGACTACACGACATACATGTACCACATCCACTACCTAAGATAACTAGTACTGACAACACAACATACATGTACCACGACCACCAAATAAGGTTAACTAGTACTGACAACACACCATACATGTACCACATCCACTACCTAAGGTTAACTAGCACTGACAACACGACATACATTTACCACAACCACTACCTAAGGTTAACTAGTACTGACAACACAACATACATGTACCACAACCACCACTTAAGGTTAACTAGTACCAACAACACAACATACATGTACCACAATCACCTAAGGTTAACCAGTACTGACAACACGACATACATGTACCACCACCACCACTTGAGGTTAACTAGTACTGACAACACGACATACATGAACCGCAACCACCACCTAAGGTTAACTAGTACTGACAACACGACATACATGTACCACAAAAACTACCTAAGATTAACTAGTACTGACAACACAACATACATGTACCACCACCACCACTTAAGGTTAACTAGTACTGACAACACGTCATACATGTACCACAGCCACCAAATAAGGTTAACTTGTACTGATAACACGACATACATGTACCACCACCAGCACTTAAGGTTAACTAGTACTGACAACACGACATACATGTACCACATCCACTACCTAAGATTAACTTGTACTGACAACACAACATACATGTACCACAAGCACCACCTAAGGTTAACTAGTATTGACAACACGACATACATGTACCACAACCACCACTTGAGGTTGACTAGTACCGATAAATCATGAATTGTTATATCTCAATGATAAACAAACAAATCTGTATCTAATCTATACAGAAAAGTTATACATTTATACGAACTGTTAATAACAAGCGGTCAAAGAAACAGTACAAATCGAATGTTAAAGGAGTGTTTAATGACGTGACGTCACACATTTTCTGCACGTTATCTATAATTATTATTGAGGTAAAAAAAATGCTAGCGCTTTCCTGTTTGCTGTGGAAGCGGAGATTAATTTCTTTTTCAGATTGATATAATTTAAAAAAAAAAAACTAAGTTATAGATGAATACATATAGACATTACTGTATTTTCATTCAAGTTAGTGTAGCATGATGAAATACTTGCTGACTGCGACGACAATTCGTTCTGTAATGCAAGAAATCGTCTATAACCCCTTAACCCAGTCAACGACTATATAATACAAACAACAAATCGGTTGTAACCCCTTAACCCAGTCAACGACTATATAATACAAACAACTAATCGGTTGTAACCCCTTAACCCAGTCAACGACTATATAATACAAACAACAAATCGTCTGTAATCCCTTAACCTAGTCAACGACTATATAATACAAACAACAAATTGTCTGTAATCCCTTAACCTAGTCAACGACTATATGATACAAACAACAAATCGTCTGTAATCCCTTAACCTAGTCAATGACTATATAATACAAACAACAAATTGTCTGTAATCCCTTAACCTAGTCAACGACTATATAATACAAACAACAAATCGTCTGCAACCCCTTAACCCAGTCAACGAGTATATAACATAAACAACAAATAGTCTGTAACCCCTTAACCCAGTCAACAACTATATTATACAAACAACAAATCGGTTGTAACCCCTTAACCCAGTCAACGACTATATAATACAAACAACAAATAATCTGTAACCCCCTAACCCTGTCAACGACTATATAATACAAATAACAAATCGTGTATAACCACTTAACTTAGTCAACTTATAATGCAAAGCAACGCCATATAATGTAAGAAAATATCGAAGAAACGGCACGATGTACATGTAAATACACAACGTTAATACATACCATCTTTACGTAACAATTTACCATGGAATGTTACGTAGAGAACAATGTAAGGTAACGCAGTAACAACATAATGAAAAGGGCACAGAGATTGCATAACGAAGAACATGTAAACCAACAAACACGTACCAGTGTTAATTAAGCTTACGTATCAGTGTTAATTAAGCTTCAGTGTACCGTAGAATAATTCGTAAAGAACAACGTAACGCAGTAACCATGTAACGTACAGGACATCGACGACGTATATTGCTCAAAAGTCTGCATGCATTTACTCACATCAACGAATTTTTTCAGTAATAAGCATCGAAATAAAATTTCAAGTGAATATATATATATATAATACTTTAATTTTAATGGTTTCTTTTGAAAGGTTTTGTTTCGAAGAAGAAAAGAGATTAAATTGGGGACTTTTCAATCATCAACATTTCGAGCGAAATATCTTATTTGGTGGGTAATTATGTCTAATTAGACGAGACCATTATCAAACGGGAGGGGATGTAGCAAAATCTGAGGAATATTTGCTTCATATTAATGCTAAGCAATACTACAAAAATGTGTACATAAGTATATAGTTTACATTTGTCAACTTTAGACATCAATGCTGATGGTCTAGTAGTTATATCTCTGATAGACTTCCACTTTCAATCGACTTCAACTTCTATGAAGTCATGGTGCGTTTACGGAAGGAATCACGGCCAGACAGTAGTAAGTTCCACCATTACATAACAATGTTGCATCAAAACGAAAAGAAGATGTAAAATGTAAACACAGCGTTAAATATGTCTTAACAGTGATGCTGTCATAACAAAACAACAATGTCGCATATTTGAAAATATGACAAGATACGTTGTGAGTAAAAACGTTGATGTCGTGGTTGTCGTCGTCATTCTTGTTGTTGTCGTTGTCGACGTCGTTATTTGTGTTGTTGACGTCGTCGTTGTTGTTGTTGTCTGTGTTGTTCTTATTGTCGTCGTCGTTGTTGTCCTTGCTCTTATTATTTAATTCAAACCAAAGTTTTTGAGTTTACTCTGTTGACGTCTTCGGTAATATAAAATTTACATGATAATGTCTTGTCTTACAATCTTATAATTAAATGTTAAGATTTTGACAAATAAGTCTTAATTGGAATTTTAAGAGGTTTATATTAATCTATGAGATTAATTAATGCATCTATAACCTTATATCAGAATATTAAGTTTAAGTCGTTTACGATCCTGGTGATACGTTTGCACCAATGCGTTTCCGTAGTTAACCGTGTATGTCGCGAACAATAAATCATATGCGTTCTTTCATCTTGACAAGAAATAGCATGAATCCATTTTTGGAGCATTATAAATGAACACATCATGTTTACCTTGATCCCTTTTTAGCTTAAGCGAACAAAAATATTTGGCATGTGTAAATACTGTCCAAGATCCAGATATGTGTATTTAACCACAAAGGGAATAGTTGACGGGTATATTATTCTGAATGCTTTTGGAAAATACAAAATTAGTCATGTAAACACTTTAGTCGTGTGGGTGTTTGCAGTTTAGGACAAAAAGCATAAATTTTCATGATAATTGGGAGAAAATTTCTTTACTCATATTTTATGAGATAAAATATAAAAAAAATCGATAATGATCGATAGTTTTAACTTATTAGTATATATCATTAGTTTAATTAACAGCTTTAATTCAGAAATGAAACGGAATAGATATAACTATTTATTGACTATCATTGAATTTCGGTGATTGTAAGGTGTCTATTTTTATTTTCGCAGAAAAACCCCAAACATAACCAAACCCCCCCCCAAAAAAAAAAAACAAACAAACAAAACAACTCCCCCCCCCCCCCCAATATAATGAGTATTTACGATAGGGCAGAATTTACTGTCGATCCGGCTTTTGCATTTGACGCACTGTAGTCTATTTATCAACCATCTCTCCCCCTCCCTTCTTTCTCTATTTGTTCTTTTGAATAAATCAAATGTGCAAGGTGTCCGACCTGGCTGATTCTGACTACATACAATACAATGCGTACAAAGTTAAAACAGTACTTCACATTCATGAAAAGACATGGAACGTGCCTTTATATAGATATGGAACTGTTGTTACTTCATGGGTATTTTACGAATATTTTTCGGCTTTTGGCAAGAAGTAGATTGTTGTAAGAAGTGGTTGTTGTATTAATTACGGGAATGACACAAAACTCCCATCCAAGAATACTTAGATTTACAACATCCACAGCTCGTCGTGAATATTGAAAATCGTAGATACTAATAAGATGGAATTATTAATCCTTCGCAGGTAGGAGCCTCTCAGATGTCCGGCCAGTTAGACACAGTACAGCCCTTAATATGATTCTTCCTATAGACTGGACACCTCCCTACACACACATATATCGTGCAGTTAGCTTCCAATTTCGGTCTTTAATGCTGCACCATAGAAAACTTATTGTTGTTCGTTCCTTAACAATCTCTTTTGCGTGTGTCAGGGGAGGAATGTGACGTGTTCAGTGATTAGAGCGCCCGCGCGGTAAGCAGAGGATCACGGGTTCGATCCCCGGGTCCCGCAATATCTTTTTTCTTCTGTTTAATACTCTACCATTCATTTTGCTATGATGTGCTTTATCTGTCTGTGGAAAATACGTGCAAGATAAGTGAAATATCACTGGATTAACAACATGACGGTCTTCCATTACCCATTCCTCTATCTGATACTATAAACCACGGTTTCTTCCATTGTTTCATGCACCACGCACTTAGTACCCCAAAATTAATGTTGATATCTTCCTCAAATTATTTACCAGTGCTGTGGTGCTATTTATGGTGCTTTAAATATGTACCTTGGGAGAAAAGAGTTAGGAAAAGCCCGATAAAAATTAAATCCAAGTTTTTGTAATATGCCCGAGGGTGTCATGAGGCTGAGATGTTATTGTATGTCTGAAAGTGTCATGACTCTGAGAAGTTGTTGTATGTCTGAGAGTGTTACAAAGGCTGAGATGTTGTCCTATAAATACACAATCCCAAGGTCTGAGAGTGAGGAGGCGGAAAAATTGTATACCTGAAAGTGTCATGAGGCTGATATGGTGATGTATGCCTGAGAGCGCCACGAGGCTGTGATGTTGTCCTATGAACACACTATTCCAAGGTCTGAGAGTGAGGAGGCTGAGATATTGTACACCTGAGAGTGTCATGAGGCTGATATGTTGTTGTATGCCTGAGATTGTCAGTAGGATGAGATGTTGTTGTATGTCTGAGAGTGTCACGAAGATAAGAGTTTGTTGTATGCCTGAGAGTGTCATGATTCTGAGATGTTGTATGTCTGAGATTGTCAATAGGATGAGATGTTGTTGTATGTCTGAGTGTGTCACGAGGCTGAGATGTTGTATGTCTGAGATTGTCAGTAGGATGAGATGTTGTTGTATGTCTGAGAGTGTCACGAAGATAAAATTTCGTTGTATGCCTGAGAGTGTCATGATTTTGAGATGTTGTATGTCTGAGAGTGTCAGTACGATGAGATGGTGTTGTATGTCTGAGAGTGTCAGTAGGATGAATGTTGTTGTATGCCTGAGAGTGTCACGATGCTAAGATTTTGTTGTATGCTGAGAGTGTCATGAGGCTGAAATGTTGTTGTATGCCTGAGAGTAACAGTAGGATGAGATATTGTTGTATGTGTGAGAGTGCCACGAAGCTAAGATTTTGTTGTATGCCCGAGAGTGTCATGAATCTGAGATGTTGTTGTATGCCTGAGAGTGTCATGATTCTGAGATGTTGTATGTCTGAGAGTGTCAGTAGGATGAAATGTTGTTGTATGTCTGAGAGTGTCACAATGCTAAGATTTTCTTGTATGCTGAGAGTGTCATGAAGCTGAGATGTGGGTGTATGCCTAAGAGTAACAGTAGGATGAGATATTGCTGTATGTGTGAGAGTGTCACGGGGCTGAGATGTTGTTGTATGCTTTAGAATGTCACGAAGCTAAGATTTTATTGTATGTTGAGAGTGTTAAGAGGCTGAGATGTTGTTGTATGCCTTACAATGTCACTAGGATGAGATGTTGTTGTATATCTGAGAGTGTCACAAAGCTAAGATTTTGTTGTATGCCTGAGAATGTCATGAGGCTGAGATGTTGTTGTATGCCTGAGAGTAACAGTTGGATGAAATAGTGTTCTATGTGTGAGAGTGTCACTAAGCTAAGATTTTGTTGTATGCTAAGAGTGTCATGAGACTGAGATCTTGTTGTATGCCTGAAAGTGTCATGATTCTAAGATATTGTATGTCTGAGAGTGTCAGTAGGATGCGATGTTGTTGTATGTCTGAGAGTGTCACGAAGCTATGATTTTGTTGTATGCCTGAGAGTGTCATGATTCTGAGATGTTGTTGTATGTCTGAGAGTGTCAGTAGGATGCGATGTTGTTTTATGTCTGAGAGTGTCACGAAGCTATGATTTTGTTGTATGCCTGAGAGTGTCATGATTCTGAGATGTTATTGTATGCTGAGAGTGTCAGTAGGATGAGATTTTATTATATGAGTGTCATGAAGCTATGATTTATTGTATGCTGAGAGTGTCATGAGGATGAGATGTTTTTGTATGCCTGAGAGTGTCAGTAGGATGAGATATTGTTGTATGCCTGAGAGTGTCACGAGGATGAAATGTTTTTGTATGCCTAAGAGTGTCAGTAGGATGAGATATTGTTGTATGCCTGAGAGTGTCAGTAGGATGAGATATTGTTGTGTGCCCGAGTGTGTCACGAGGATGAAATGTTTTTGTATGCCTGAGAGTGTCAGTAGGATGAGGAGATACTGTTGTATGTCTGAGTGTGTCACGAGGCTGAGATGTTGTATGTCTGAGAGTGTCACTAGGATGAGATGTTGTTGTATGCCTGAGAGTGTCACGAGGGTGAGATGTTTTTGTATGCCTGAGAGTGTCAGTAGGATGAGATATTATTGTATGTCTGAATGTGTCACGAGGCTGAGATGTTGTTGTATGCCTGAAAGTGTCATGATTCATTTCATTTCGTTTCTATTTGGTTTGCAGTTTTAATAGTATCCCTATCTATGTAGTTTGTGAGTCTTCGTCAAATTCTTAATTTTGTACGACCAACTTGCCATTTTGAATAATCTAAAACACTCTGGTACAAGTGGGGTTAACATTCGATAATTCCCGAAAATATATGATATACATGTATATCATATATGTGAAGATCAAAGGCCACACGGTTTGACGTAGAATGTGATATACTGTTAATGCCCGCTTCGATCAATCACCCTGCCTCAGCTTTTTTATTTGCTCTTTCTTTAAATACATAAGTCAGAAAGCAACATATTATTATTTTTAAATTTATTATTATTATTATTATTATTATTATTATTATTATTATTATTATTATTATTATTATTATTATTATTATTATTGTTATTATTATTATTATCATTATTATTATTATTATTGTAATAATCATCATTATCACCATCATCATCATCATCATCGTTGTTATCACCGTCAGTCTACGTGTCTCCCTACGCCTGTCTGCCTGCATATCAGTCTGTCGGTCTGTTTGATTGTGTTATACTATTAGACTATTTCTCCATCTAGCCAAGCCAAGGATTCGGGGCAGATACAGCAATTTTCAAAGGGGCATTTAACGCTTTAGTAATACCATTTTGCTCAGAGAAGAAAATAAGCATTCAAAATGATTAAAAATGCTGCTTCAGTAACCCGCTCTCGCGCATTCTTATTGGACAGACAGACAGACATTTCCTTACTAGTATAGAATGATACGGAGAAAAGCACCATAGATCATGTTTCTCAGAGAGATATATCATTAATTACTTAGACACTTATAGTAAATGTTGTCATCTAAATACCAGCATAACATTATGCGACGATGTATGAAGATTTATGGTAAACCTATAAAGCAAGGACTGTAACGATATTTACACGTGGTCATTGATCTGTTATGACAAGGTGATACTAGGGGCATGACCAGAGCATCTGTGTGAGGTCAGTGGCAAAACATCATTGTTCAGATCCCTCCTCCATCAACATCCAACATGATAACGATGGGGGAAAGAGGGGGGTGTGCTTCAGGCAGAAAGTCGTAGTCTGAAAGTCATACCTAAGCTTAAGACTTGTATATGGGCTTGACATTGTGCACTAGGAGGATCCAGGTCAATGTATTACGACGATGTCATTAGAAACGTCCTTGATGTTTACATTTACGATGATAGTAATAAAGTACGAGTTATTCCGAATGATGTAAAATCGTCGAAACATGATACAAAACTATTCTTTCAGTAGATAAAAAAATTGACAGAAACAAAGAGAGACAACTCGGTTTTTCAGATCGTAAATGTCAGGTTTTTTTTTTTTTTTTTTTTTTTTTTTTTTTTTGGAGTAAGGTCTGTATATCGCGCGATCACACATAAGAAGACTGTCACATGTTTTGCTTTCTGTTTTATGCTATGTATTTTACATGTTTTATGAGTCTACATTCTATACATGTGGAGGGGTTTTTATGAATAAGAGAATCTAATGCAGTAAAAATTAATGTCTTATTTACGTCGAGAATTGAAGTAAAATAACCATTTTGGTAGATTTAAATGAACTTACAATCGAATCCGTTTAAAATTTCTTGAAGCGGTCCTTTTTTCATGTATTAGGTAATGTCCATTAGAAGAGTGACTTCAATACAAATTTTTAAATATTTAAAGATTATCGTCTTTTAATCAAATCGTGCAGAGAGCTAATATCTTATGTCTTTATTGTTTACTTCAGTATTTACCTCATTTTTATACATCAATGTCAGTATTTAATTAATTAACAACATTTACTCAATTACATACTTCTTGTCTTATTTATTTACTAACTTGCTTTTCATTTAAATAAATCACTTACTCTCTAAGTCACTTACTTAATTACCTTCTTTCTTACGTAATTTAATATTTACTTATTTACATACCTACTTACTTACAAACCTGCATCTTTACTTACAAGTATAAATACCTTCTTACTAACGTTGTTACGACCTTTGTTACTTTTGTACGAAGAGATTCACTTACCTTATTCCTTACGTACAAATATATTCGCTTATTTACTTACTTACTTCCTTCTTAGCAACTCATTCTCTTCTTCTGTTCCTTATTTACTTACTTATTGGCTTATTTCATTTTAATACGCAGGATCGTGATTATTGACCATTTTCATCCTGCATTTATACACACCACACCATTCTTTTGTTCTCAGTAGGAGCAGAAAATTTACCAAAGTTTAGAACAATAGATTTGGTAGGTGACTAAACATGATCGGAATGAGTATTTGCTCTCTTGCGTATTGCTTACTTAATCTTCTTAATAACTTACGTATTAACAAACTTTCTGTCTTACGTATTTAAGTATTTACCCACTTACTTCTTTTGTTTCTTACCTCTGTACATGCATGTTTACTTGTTTACTTTCAAACTTACTTACTCACCAATATCATCGTCTTACTTACTTTTAACTGTTTGACTTACTGATCGACTTACCACCTTCCTTACGTAATTATGAATTTACTTACTGACTCGTATTTTCTTACTGACTTGATTTACTAACTGACTGACTAACTAACTGACTGACCGACCGACCGACCGACTGTTTGACTGCCTGACTGACCGACCAACTGACCAACCGACCGACCGACCGACTGACTGACCGACCGACTGCCTGACTAACTGACTGACCGATTGAATGACTAACTGTCTGTCTGTCTGTCTGACTGACTCACTTACTCACTCACTCAGTCACCTTACGTGCTAACATATTTACTGATTTTCTTTCATTCCACCTAGTATAGTAATTTCTTATTTTCTTGCCCTCCTTACATGGTTATTCATACTTATTACTTTCTTCCCTTTCTTACTAAGTTACTTACTCTGACACTACATGTGCTCACTTACGTACGTAATTACACTTTCACTCACTTATTATATTTTTTTTTCATTTTCTTTCTTAATAAGTCATATACTTTACTTTTTTACAATTTGGAAAACCAACTGGAATCGAAGAATCTACAAATTTACTTCATGTTTCTATATGAAACATATCGTTATCACTCATTAACCAAATTGTTGAATCCTTCTCTTTCTTAATGCTGTTCATTTTCTTTGTATGATAATTATTTAATCTTAAATTACGAAAACAAGTAATGATATGCTACTTCGGCACCAACTTCAACGGTTCAAAGCGGACGTTCAGAACCCCAGGAAAATCAGAGGCGAAACCACTTATCCGGCTAAAAAAAGCAGCTCTACATATCTGTTTAGCCGTAATAAATATGTGAGACATCACAAAAATATATATGCACTGTAGACATGAGAAATGTCGTTATCTCACAACTTATCTCCAACTCTATATATGAGCTTAAAACTCTATCGAAATTTATTGTGACAATAATGTAAACTAGAAAAGACCAGCATTTCAGACTAATTCACAATTAGTCGGAACTCCTCTTGTGTGTATATCAGCAATACGGACACGCACGAGGAGTTACGATTGAACTACAATGCCTACAAATAAACAGGAATTATCTGCCTTGTGAACATTAAAAGAGTAAACCATACGTCTTTGCGTAATAAAATAACAGCAAGAAAACTAAAACAAACAAATAAAGTCAACACATATAGATATTTGTCAAAATATCTGCTTTTATTGCAAGTATATGGTCCATTGTGAACTGTGAAGGTGAATTGCCGACAGATGTAGCCCATAATGCTACCAAATACCGTAACACTATCCTTGTTTATCAATTACCACTGGTCCATTGAAAGAACTTTTTAGTATCAGAAATGATAGTGAGACAGTATGGGTGTGGAAATGATTTATTTGGCAATAAATTCTTTTCAATATAAATGCTGTCATCTTGTTTGTGTTACTTTAGTAAGAAAGAAGCGGTAAGACTTCTGTTAAAATGTATTGTTGGGAAAATATTCTTTAAATAACCTTCTACTTATTTTAATTTTGTTTTATTTCACTTTATTTATTTCTTTTTTTTTTATTTTTATATCACTTTATTTATTTTTTTTTTTATTTCATTTTATTTATTTATTTATTCAGTCTAGTCACTTTATGGTTAAATTTTTAAATAATATTTTTCCCATTTAATACATCTTATATAAAACAGTAAGCTGAAATTTTGCATTTCATTCTGTTTCATTAGATTTGATTTGAATTCAGTTATCTATTTGTTTATTTACTTATTTATCCCTTATTTAATCTTTTGTTGTTTATTCATGTATCTATTCATTAATTTATTTATTTATTTTTCATTCATTCATCCATTTCCAATATCTTTACATATCTTAAAGCTATACATAAATCATTTATTAACAGAAATAAATCATGCAAACTGCTACAGCAAACAAAACTTGTCAAAATTTTAGCATCAACCGATTTAAGTTGGAAAAAATAAATTGAATTACATGTAAAAACCACCCTGAGATACATGAACAAGGAAGTGAAACAAGAGATTGGTAGTGCTTTAATTAGTCGTGAGAAAATAGAAATACCAGAAATAGAACTGGACAAATGCGTATAGATCACATCGTATCTACGTTATATGACACAAAAAGTACTTAGTATTAATTAATTTCTTCAGACTTCCTCCGGACTGGACAGTGGTCAAGCAGGTGTTTCTGGACAATTATCTTGTTAACAACGAGATAAGGTAAGAATTTAACAGAATAATATATCTACTTCCTACAAGAATCAACCATTCCCTTTGTTAAGATGCCTTTCCTTATTAATGTTTTGATTAATAGTTTCCTGGCTTTTCATTAGTATTTTCATTTTTGTTTGTTTGTTCGTTTGTTTGTATTACCTCTTTTTTGTTATAAACATCGAGAAAAACCATATCCTTGTTCGGCAATATTTATATTATATTTTATATTATTTTTGAAAATTAAAGTAAATTTTATCGAAAATTATCAAAATTAAACTGTTTGCAAACTTATTTTACGTGCTAAAATGATGGATTTTAACCACCAAAAAACCTTATACCTTATTAGAACAAACATATAACGATACTCATAATTTGAATTCTTTTGAATATTATGTAAACGGATTCAATTTACAACTCATTATAAAGTTGTAATTGATTTTACTGATTTTTTAAACCCAAAAGTTGATTATTGTTCGCATTTGCTTTGAGACCTCAGTCAGAGAAGAATTCTGTCTCATCTAAGAAATCTGTCTTGTCCTTTTTCCAATCCTATAAGTTCTGAATTACCTTTCATCTGTTAATTCAGGGATGTAAATTTTTAAATCGGAATCCATATTCAATAACTACATTTTATCCATGAAGAGCACATATGTTAGAGTATAATGTAGACTTTGTAGTTATGTAAAAATAATGTTTGAGAAAAAAAAGAAACTTGATCAATCATTCAAGATATTCTTATTGACAATTGTTAGTATAAGCGAGCTCTGTGTGCAGGAATAAAATAGAGAAAATAATATTCCACGACAATGGGCATTAAGAAAAACAAAATACAAAAGATAAACATATCAACGATGTTTTAATATAATCAGGGATCATTATCTTACAAAAAATTCACAGATATTGAATTCGAAAGAATTTCTTTCATTTAATGTTCCACATGCACCGGAAGGCATTATTTATGGTACCAATCATCGCGGCGTACCAATACAAATGTCGTCTATTGACACCCGTTCCTCGAATACAAGATTTCATATTGATGTCAAGGTGCCTTCACCATCTAAATACCCAGTTGTCCAACTTCGAAAATAGAGGCATAAGTCTTGGACAAGTGAGCAAATTTGTGTATTTCATACTTCTGTAAAGCTGTATAAGCAAGTACTTACAAAACTAAAATCAAAGTTATTAGAAATAATGTGCCAGCATAATATGCCAATGTCGGCATTAATGTATCATAGCATTCGTATGCAGCGATGCCAGAACTCAAATGTAAACTCTACTATTGTAGTCAATCAGCATTCACGCAGTATAATTTACAATCTTGTGGAAACAAGCGTATATTATAGCTATGCCACCGACCAGTACAATTGGTTCGTCGCATGTCAGTGCGTCTATGATGGGTCCTCATTGCTAAACTAGGTTATAACTATGCCGCTATGCCACTGTCCTATGCGATTGGTTCATCGCACGTCAGTACGTCTGTGTAATGGGTCCTCACTGCTATACTGGATTATAGCTATGCCACTGGCCTGTAAGATTAATTGTCGCACATAAATATGTCTGTATGAGTGGTTCTCACTGCTGCACTAGCTTATAACTATGCCATTGACTTATACGATTCTTTGTTGGTTTGTCGGACGTCAATGCGTCTGTGTGATGGGTCCTTATTGGCATACTAGAATATTATTATGTATATATTATATATTATTATATTATTGTTACACTACGCTATAGCTATGCAACTGACCTATATGATTGGTCTGTTGCATGTCGGTGCGTCAGTGTGTTGGGTGCCCATTACACTATGTTATATCTATGCCACTGACCTGTAAGATTGGTCTGTTGCACGTCGGTGCGCTTGTGTGTTGGGTACCCATTATTGCACTACGTTACTGCTATGCCACTGACCTATAAGATTGGTCTGTTGCAGGTCGGTACGTCTGTGTGCTGGGTACCCATTATTACACTATGTTATAGCTATGCCACTATTGTTCTGTTGCATGTCATATCGTTTATGTGTTGGGTGACCATTGTTACACTATGTTATTGCTATGCCGCTGACCTATAGGATTGGTCTGTTGCACGTTGATGCGTCTGTGTGTTGGGTGACCATTGTTACACTACGTTACTACTATGCCACTGACCTATAAGATTGGTCTGTTGTACGTTGGTGCGTCTGTGTGTTGGGTGCCCATTGTTACACTACGTTATTGCTATGCCACTGACCTATAGGATTGGTCTGTTGTACGTTGGTGCGTCTGTGTGTTGGGTGCCCATTGTTACAATATGTTATAGCTATGCCACTGACCTATAAGATTGGTCTGTTGCACGTTGGTGCGTCTGTGTGTTGGGTGCCCATTATTACAATATGTTATAGCTATGCCACTGACCTATAAGATTGGTCTGTTGCACGTCAGTGTGTTGGGTGCCCATCGTTACACTATATTATAGCTATGTCACTCTTGATCTGTTGCATGTCCGTACGTCTGTGATGGGATTCCTTTTGAAGTCCGGCTTGAGTACCTTTAGAGTAAAACATTTGTTGCATGGAGTTGGATTAAATCAAATCCTTTACAAAACTACATAAATTCAGAAACAAGAGAACGTAAAATTACAAAATTTTAGCAGTGTCAATAACGCATCCAAAAAGAGGATTTCGGTCAGGTTACCCTGAACAGGATAATAATTTAGCCTCATTCCGGGCGAACGTCCAAATATTTAGGTTACATGAGTTCATGTCAGAGATCATTGGCATGGCAAGGTAAATGCCGATAGCGAGGGTATGGTTGACCCTGTACGTACGTATATAGTGTGTGACCAAGATTTTGTTTGAAATGTAAAGTACTATTAACATATAACACGTGCGGGAATGCAAGCTGGTTACATCGTAAATATTATCACGTCTGTAGAAATTATGCGTTGTGAGCTGACACTACAGTCGATAGTTTACTTCATTCAAGACCGAGGGGCCCAAAGTTCGAGTCACGATCACAACTAATCTCCTTTCTGTCGGTTGTGACTGTAGATGGTTGATGTTGGCGCATTATATTATATCATATATGGTGCTCACGTGAGCACACAATGAGCGCATGATAAAATAAAAAAAGTACTAGCATTTTTCTTCAGAACATTCACTTCGTAATCTCGCCATATATTAGAAGTCCATCTAATCTGATATATTCTGTGGTACTGATCCTTCCTTCATAGAAGATGGACGGAAGGGCGACAGACGACACGCCTTGACAATGGTTTATTTGATTTCTAAGCAGAGCAGAGAAATACGAAACATCAACACCCAACATCCGCCGGTAGAAGAAACCTTTCTGCAATTGCCGTACTGTCCGATAAAAAAACTGCTTAAATACCCTCACCTTTACTCGGCAAATTGGATATATATATATATATATATATATATATATATATATATATATATATATATATATATATATATATATATATATATATATATATATATATATCCCTGAACCCATCAACTCTAGCTTCCTGAAAATCAAAGATGAGCTATTGCTGTAAACATCGGCATTTCCTGGTTCACCACACACGAACAGGTCTAGACTTCCCACACCGCCCTCGTTAACATTATGTGCGATAATTCCGGTACACCACCGTAATGGGTCATTGTAATTATTGATGACTGTGGACATAAAACACGCTTCCTTTTTATTGGTCATTCCTACTAAAACAACGATCAAACACGAGGAAAGATTAATTTGGTAAAAGGTAACATTGTGTATATTTACAGTATTACACGGTACATTGCAACCTTTACATGTCAGGAATGGTGAATAATGATATCAGACATTAAGTAGAGCACAAAAACAGAATCAATCAATAAGATTCATGCAACTGACACGAACAGAGTTCTCTCTTTTTCACCTGATTAATCCAAAAGTGACTCCGGACATTTATTGTATAGGCGATGGGTCTCTCCGGACTCTAGGTGTATTGGGACAAGATGGGTTTCTTCGAACACTCGGTGTCGACTATGGGTCTCTCCGGACACTCGGTTTATAGGCCTAGGATGTATTTTTCAGGACACTCGGTGTATAGGTCTGAGATTGGTCTCTCCGGACACTCGGTGTATAGGCGATGGGTCTCTCCGGACACTCGGTGTATAGGTCTGAGATGGGTCTCTCTGCACACTCGGTGTATAGGTCTGAGATGGGTCTCTCTGCACACTCGGTGTATAGGTCTGAGATGGGTCTTTCCGGACACTTGATGTATAGGCGATGGGTCTCTCCGGACATTCGATGTATCAACGATTGGTCTCTCCGGGCACTCGGTGTATACGTGATAGGTCTCTCCGAACACTCGGTGTATAGGCGATGGGTCTCTCCGGACACTCGGTGTATAGGTCTGAGATGGGTCTCTCTGCACACTCGGTGTATAGGCGATGGGTCTCTCCGGACACTCGGTGTATAGGTCTGAGATGGGTCTCTCCGGACACTCGGTGTATAGGCGATGGGTCTCTCCGGACACTCGGTGTATAGGTCTGAGATGGGTCTCTCTGCACACTCGGTGTATAGGTCTGAGAAGGGTCTTTCCGGACACTTGATGTATAGGCGATGGGTCTCTCCGGACATTCGATGTATCAACGATTGGTCTCTCCGGGCACTCGGTGTATACGTAATAGGTCTCTCCGAACACTCGGTGTATAGGCGATGGGTCTCTCTGGACACTCGGTGTATAGGCAATGGGTCTCTACGAACACACGGTGTATAGGATTGATTGACTGATTATTGTTTACCGTCACACCACGAATATTCCACGTATATGGTGACGGCATCTGCCTGATGCGGGGCATACAAATTTTGACCTTTGCAACGGACCCACCGAAGCAGTGAGGGATCTTTAACGTGCCATGCATACCACGACACGGGGCCTCGGTTTTTACTGTCTCATCCGAAAGACAGGACACAAGCATGACCAGAACGGGACTCGAACCCCGACCTCCCGATCAGAAGGCGAACGCGATACCACTAGGCCACGCCGGCTTCACGGTGTATAGGCGATGGGTATCTCCGAACACACGGTGTATAGACGATGGTTCTCTCCGGACGTTTGGTATACAGGCGATGGGTCTCTCCGGACACTCCGTGTATAGGCGATAGGTCTCTCCGGCCACTTATGCTCTCTCCACCATTAACCACTAACCACCGCCATTATCAGTCATACAATAAATAAACAAGTCATCAAGGTTTCCGCCCACTTCAATAAATATCGGAATGTCATGTTTCATGTATTGTTACTTAAGGGTACCGGCAATGATCGCTTAAAACCATTGGAAACAACCCCCCTCTCTCTCTCACATACACATCTCCATATTTCAGAAATTACTCCCTTTTCCTTTTGGTCATATTTTGACACGACACTGTTTCGTATCTTGCTTTCTTGCATTCATAACAAAATGCTCTCCTATGGACTTGCATAACAAGATCACGTTTAAAGATATACAGTTATGTTTATTTGTATATGTAAAAAGAACATCAATAAAAATCATTCAAAGAGAACTCGTCAAAGCTGAAGCTTTTACATAGCGATATAACGACCAGTGTCCGATCTCAAAATAGTGTCCAACTTTAAATTAACGATGATGTCTTGGCAATAATTCTTACTGAAAATGGTCGAAACTTCAAATTTAAGCTACATGTTGCCCGAACAAGCAACAAAATATCGTAAAGAAACATGCACAGAAAGGGAATGGAGATCTCGGACCCATTCTGATTTTCTGAAAAAAAACACACGTCACAATATTTAAACTTTGATTGTATCTTTCGATTGTATATAGAATAAAGAGGAAAGAGGTTCAGTCTGATTAAACGAAAAAGAAACTTTTATAATTTTGATATTTTATACGTTGAATGGACATGTCTGGGAAACCCTCCTCTGTCCTCCTCCAAAACGCCGTGTTCTTCCACTGCAGCATTTTGACTTGTTCAATATGGACTGTTTGTTTCTCAGTGTCCTTCTACAGTATCAGTATCGATCATTCTCGATGGTGTCCGCTGTTATCTTTATGATGACTAGCTGTGTGGTATATAAAAGTTCATGACTCGTGAACACCTATTTTTAAAACATGGCTTAAAGGATGTCGTTAGCGCACAGAGTAATCGCTGCGGTTAATTTACAACACAAGAAATGATTTATACCACCATTAATTACATATTCAAAGCATGCTTGTCTGATCACATCCGAAATCAAATACAACCGCAATTCACGCGCGCATGCACGTTCTACTATATCAATTATAAATTTCTATACATCAAAGAGACACCACATGCAATATTTTGTAACATGGCATTTCAGAATATCTTGTGACGTAGCATTCCATAATATTTTGGTTTCTGTTTATAGATATGTTTAATGAATATTTGTTATATCAAATAGATCACCTGTTCAAATTTTAATAGTTTAAAAAGCACGTTTACAAATTATTCATTTTTCCATCTATGCAATTACTTATTTATTTATTTATCCATTTATTTATTTATCTATCTATTTTTTTCATTTATCCATCAATTTACTTATTAAATAATAATGGTGATAATTGAGTGTTCTGCCTCTCTTGCTTACTAGATGCAGCATTTACTTTCATTAGTTTGTTTAGCTTACTGTAATGAATTTTACACATTTTCTTGAATTTTTTATTAATTCCTAAAAAGGATAAAAAATAAGAAAACAGATACTACCCTGATGCAGCCTTTTTCTAAATGATCGTGAGAAACAAAAAAAAATTCAAGCCTAAATGATGTCACGATGTGTCAAACATAAAAATTCTTCTTTATTTATTAAAAATGTTATGACAATGACTACTGCTAATTGAATTAAAATAAAAAATTAAACAGTCTGAAGACAGCAATTACAAATGAACAAGTAAACAGTCTGAAGACAACAAATAACAAATGAACAAGAACAGAAAATTAAAGACCAAGCAGCAAATATTTAGGATTTGCTTTACAGTCAAAACGGAAGCAAACATTGTGGACTTTTAGTTGTAAAATTCATCTAGTCGATCATTAAAAAGAAGACAGGAAGCAATGGAAGAAAGAAACAAAATGTACGATTACAAAATATTTTGATAACCTTTCTGATTGGCATTCAACAAAAAAAAGGGGAGGGGGATGGGCATGTTCTTGAGAATTTGCAAAAAAGAACGACTAAAAATTAAATCATTCTTATAAAAACAAAACAAAATAATGAAAACAAACCAAAACCAAATACATGTATATATAACGTGAAAACCTTAGTGAATGACAAAACATCACTGTTCATGTCTTTGACAAGTTTTTGATGTATTTTATGTCAAAGCTTATGGATCGTTCTTGGCAGTGCAGAGTCAAGAGTATGATGTAAATTGCTTTCTGTTGATCAGCACTGCACTATATACTAATTATTCAAGCGTGGTCAATTATTCCTGGTAATATGTTAATGACATATCTCAGGGTCTATCTATAAGAGCTTTAAATGACAGATCGCTGCATGTTCATATCATTTCTGTAAAAGGATATCTGTGTACCGGGACTGCCAGGTTTGTGTACTATAAGGGGATATTTACACATCGTTTCAAAGGTAATTATAGATAAATCTGTTTCGTTAGTATTTTGAAATATTGAAATATTTCTTTGGAAAACCATTCGGCTATTTAAAGCCATTTTTATTTTAAACCAAAGGGGTAAATATTTTGACCATATTTCCAGCCAGACAGTGTTGGAGGAAAAGGGAATCTTCGGAGAGACTCGCCGACATTTCATAGCTATACTGACGGATCATACCCTCCACTTTCCTTCAGATAAAAATATAATACACATCTTTGACACTAATAGTTTTAAACAACAAGTTCCCACACCATTATAACCATAAAAAGGAAAATGTTCATCCAACAATCAAGGAATTCGCCGCCTGCTTTAAGAATTGCTTTTTAATCACTGTAAACAAACACTTTCCTCCATCGGCTACGATGTATCTTTACCATTTTATATGATTAAAACATATACTAGTTCGTATACTCCGATGACATCACGGCGAGTGTGGCCGGTCAGAAGGATATGCTTACTTCTCCACAAATGTATGATACGGAAGCTTGTATGTGCCACATAAAAGAAAAATAATTATGTCGTTATGACGACATATATGTTGTTATTACGACTTAATATTTCGTTATAACGACATACAACAGATGTCGTAATTACGACTTATTATCTTATTATAACGACATATTATTTCATTAGCACGACTTAGTATCTCGTTATTACGATATAAGACGGATGTGGGTAGAACGACTTGTTATCTCGTTATAACAACACATAAAGGATGTTGTTCTTACGATATATTATCGTGTTATTACGACTTAATATCTCGTTATGACGACTTAATATCTCGTTATTAAGATATATGACGGATATTATTATTACGACTTAATATCTTAATATCTCGTGATCGAGAGGTCCCGGGTTCGACTCCCGCCCAGGGCACACCGGTGTTCTGTCTTTCGGATGAGAGTAAAAACCGAGGTCCCGTATCACGGTAGGCGTGGCACGTACAAGATCCCTCACTGCTTCAGGTGGGTCCGATGCAAAGGTCTAAATTTGGATGCCATGCATCAGACAGATGCCGTCACCATATAACCGTAAAATAACCATAGAGTGACGTAAAACAATAATCAATCAATCAATCGTTATAACGAGATAAAAATTCGTTAGAATGGCATCCGTCGTATGTCGTAATAACGAGATATAAGTCGTAATAACGAGATATAAGTCGTAATAACGAGATATAAGTCGTAATAACGAGATATAAGTCGTAATAACGAGATAATATGTCGTTTAAACAAGACAATAAGTTGTAATAACGACATACGTTGTATGACGTAATAACGAGATATTAAGTCGTAATAACAACACATAAGTCGTTATAACGACAATTATATTTCTCTTGTATGGCACGTATAAGCCTCTGTAGTATGACGTGTTTTTTGATAAATAATGTTACATCGTATTATATAAAATAATTCTATGACGTCTTGAAGTTTCTCCAAACGGTAAACCCATTACAGCCGTGTTTTAGACATAAGCGAACGTCAAGAAGAGTGGCAAATAGTAATTGTAACGAACAGGCAGACACATTAATGGGCATATGGATCACTGTATATCCCACTTCTATAAGAAAGCGGTAAAAATACATGTACACAATTTTGTTGTTTATGTTGTCATCGATGCCATTGTCGTCGTCGTTCTTGTTGTTATAATAAATATCTTTAAGTACATTTATTATTTAAATGGCATTTACATGCATATGAAAATCATACAAATAAACAAGTCTCATAAAACATTTACTTTAAGGTATGTATCGCATGAAACACGAGGGTTACTGAAACACAGTACAATCAATTAAACTCAGATTATCGTATTGTTGTTTCTGACATGTAATCGGTGATTTACAGGTCGTAAATTGAGTTTCCGAATATTTGCGACTTTTCATTAAGTAATAAACCTTGTGCATAGTTCCCTAAAGTAGCCTCTCACTTCTGTCACGTCTGGACTCGGATCTGATCCAGATCTGCGCCAGTGGTGCGTTAAGGTGCATGCAGCAGGTGCGTTAGGATACCTGCAGCAGGAGCCTGAAGCAGGAGCGTTAGGGTGTCTGCAACAGGTGCGTTAGGATACATGTACATGTAGCAGGTGGGTGAGCGTATTTGCAGCAGATGCGTTAAGGTACCTAGAACAGGTGCGTTACGGTACATGCAGCAGGTTTGTCAAGGTATATGTAGCAGGTGCGTTAAGGTACCCGCAGCAGGTGTGTTAAGGTGCATGTAGCAGGTGCATTAGAGTATCTGCAACAAGTGCGTTAGGGTACCTGCAGCAGGTGCGTTAGGGTACCTGTAGCAGGAGCATTAGAGTATCTGCAACAAGTGTGTTAGGGTACCTGCAGCAGGTGCGTTAGGGTACTTTCTGCAAGTGGGTTAAGGTATCTGCAGCAGGTGGGTCAAGGTGCCTGCAACTGGTGTGTTAGGGTACCTGAAGTAAGTGTATTAGGGCATCTGCAGCAGGTGCGTTAAGGTACCTGCAGCAAGTGCGTTAGGGTACCTGCAGCTGGTTAGTGATTCCCTTACAGTACTCCGGATTGTCTACCAAGAAACTGTAGTCGCCATCTATAAGACAAAATGATTTCGGTGTCTCGTTAAACAATAAGCAAACACACAAAAATTGTCATTAAACATGAATAAAAATCATATTTATTTCCTTTATATTGTTTTACTTAATATTCTCTTAAAATAAGAATATAAGTGAGTTATATTTGACATTCTGGGAACACAGCTTAGTGGTTATTTGACATATATATATAAACAGTGTATTTATAGCTCGATGACATGATTCCAAATCAACATTTATATCTATATATACATCAATAACGCCTTCTGGTGAGCGATGAATCCTCTATAAATAATGATTTATATCATGGTCCATAAAGCATTTATAGACCCACTGTACATGTTTACTTATTTCATAATACCGCCATTGTCAGATACGTCATCTAGGCATATAATCGTCATCGTAAATGACTAAAACATCAGAGACACACAAACCAGAGCAACTTAAATACTTATTATAGCGCTCATTTCGTTCAAGAATATCTAAAATATATACATGTAGCAACACTGTCGTAATTTCATAGCAACAGACCCTGACATTAATTGATTGATTTTTTTTACGTCACAACACGAATATTTCACGTATATGGTGACGACATCTGCCTGATGCAGGGCATACAAATTTTGACCTTTGCAACGGACCCACCCGAAGCAGTGAGGGATCTTTAACGTACCATGCATACCACGACACGGGGCCTCGGTTTTTACTGTCTCATCCGAAAGACAGGACACCGGCATGACTAGAGCGGGACTCGAACCCCGGCCTCCGGATCAGGAGTCCGGCGCTATACCACTAGGCCACGCCGGCTTGACCCTGACATGAACACAGTATGATGTAAGTGTAAACCTCTTCACAAAATAAAGCGTCACTTCATGCTTGACACTTCGAAAGTTTGGACGATCTTACTGCTTATCCCATACGCACCCAAAACGTTTTGTTTGTTTCTTCATCTCCGCACACCGAAAATTGCATGTCTATATTTATATTTTAAATTGATATTCATTTTTGTGTTGTCACCTTTACTGCTGGTGACCATTTTATTCCTGTAAAGTTTATAAGGTTGATGCTGTACTTGGTAATGCTTGGAATTTGTTTGAATGGATGATAGTATTCCTCGGTATGTCTTACATCTTATGTTTTATGACCTTCGTCGCTTTGATTATTATGTAGACCATTCCCCAACCCTGATTCTGTATAACGACATCAGCTGTATACATATATAGCGATGTCAGAGCATTCTCGGATAAGAATTCTTCACCAGTAACCATTTACTACCTTAATATGAATATTGACGTTTGATATATGTTATGTATGTGCCAATTTCTACATTTATCGACAAATATGCCGTGCTGATCGTTGTAAAATGGAAACACAAACCTGCCTAACTAAATCCGATTGCAAACGTCTTTTTTATACTCCCTTAATGCACTTCTTAGCATTCTCATTTTGATTATACCTAACAATTCAGTTTCATTCTTCTATGACAAGATTTCTCTAACATTGCCATTAATGTCGGCATTTGACCTTGACCGTGTATTTAAATATCAAAAGAAAGAAAGAAAAAAAATAGAGCATCAATTTCACTTCTTTTCTCTCTCCTTTCTAGAACATTTATACATGACAGTCTTTCTTTATGGCGCATTACATAAGTCCTTTCATTTATGGTAACACAGAAGCAAGGGCCAGAGGGCGGCAAAGGCAATTGTCTCCATATTCTTCAAAAGATTGTGACAACCCACCCCCTTTTTAATATCATTATTTGGGGGAGGGTTAGTATATCTAGATATCTATGAATTGTATCATACAGAGGATTTTTTTTGGGGGGAGGGTTGTTTTGTTTTGGGGTTTTGGGGGGGTTGTGGGAATTTTTTTTATAAAAGAAGTTAGGGTGTTTAGCTGATAGATAATAGTTATATCCCTCAATTATTTTATTACTTTTTAAACACTATTATACATGACCTTGACATTTGTTTATATATATTCTAAGGTCCATTAGCTTGTAGTTACTTCCCTTGTTTATAATCAGCATTATGGCCACTTCTAGCGAACATATTAGTTCACATATAATATATACGATAATACAACTTGAGAAAAAAAAAATAGGTCATTAAAGGGAAAATATGAAGTAATGTCATGAAAATGATGCCATGACATTTTAAATAAAATGTACTGTTGAATTTTACTCTCTCATGTTTTCATACGTTAATAAACTTGAATCAAGACATCTATGTCAAGTCTGGGTCCGAGCCCCATAGGAGCAACTTAAAATATCTTATGCTCGAATATTTGTCCAGGTACACCGGGTTTGTCCACCACTGACCACTATCCGCTAACAAATAAAGATTCGAAGAAGTCCTCCAAAGGGAAGTCCGGTACATAAAAAGTAAAGGAACACAAACACTCTGTATTGCAAATTTTCGGCCTCACGACCTTTATCAAGCAATTTTCAGATGACCAAATAGTTGGAACAATTCCGCTAATTGAAAATACACACTCAAAATTTGATTGTCTTTCGGGGTTTTTTTCTCTGCCACTAAACGCTGGCCGTTACCATACAAGTAAAATAATTCTGGTGTAATGCCAAAACAACGAGCCAACAAGTCTAAATTAATTAATCACTCTATTGATGTTTGAATTGTCTTTTGCAGGTCCATTGTTTCTCCATAAAACATGGCTTTGAGACTGATGTTGGCGCTTTACTTGGCGGTTGTAATTGCCCTGACTCAAGGTAACACAAATATTATTGGTAGCTGGAATTTATTTGGCTCTCTAACACCTACAAATAACGCTGTACCATCTAGTGGCTTTCAATATTTCTTAAATACACCTTCTCCGACACAGCCACCAACGCAAGCAATACTCGCCCCATTTGCAAGAGATCGAACCAAGACGAGTCTGTCTGGGGCTACTGTGGTACAATTCTCTGCCTCCAAACCAACACATCGGGCATCCACTTCCTTTAGTGCTGCTTCTCCTCAAACTGGCCCATCGAAAGCTCAAGTAGATGCCTTAAATGCAATAAAAAATGCTTTTCCATCCAGTCAGCGGATGATTCTGATAGACAAGGATATGGGACAAATTCAGATACAACCTGGAGCTTTTACGGATAAAGTGGTAATAAAAAATCCAGCCAGAGCTATACAATATTCAAGACCTTACTCGGTGTCTCATAAGGCTCTAAAAGCATGGCAACCACCTTCCTCCACACTACCCCCACCTACAGTGCCCCTGCAGCAACCACAGCAAACATTTGTAAAATCAGCACGGATTGTCAAACCCCGTTTTCAATTTACTATAGCTGACGGTATTCAAGTAAAACGAGGTAAACTTGACGACGTTTTTCTTACAGGAAAATGGAACCTTCCCGCACCAGACCTTCACTCCTCTACACATCCCAATTATCTTGGACAAACCTCTAACACCCCATTTCATTTCCAAGAACTTGAAAAACATGGAAAACGTAGTGAAAATAAGTCTAGATCTAGATATACTAACAAGGACACTGTAGCTCACTATAAAGGACAGCTCATATCACCAGCTCACATCGAAAAGTATAATACTTACTATAACACATATGACATAATGCTTAATTCACCTTCGGTAAACGAAAATAGCTTTCTTTCATTAAGAAGAACTAAACGCCAAAGCCGTCCACACCAAGCCCATGGCGATATTCACACAATACTGAAAGGCAATGCGTCCGTTATCAATCAATTTGCTAAAGAAAATAGAGAAGTAAATCAGAAACGCATAGAAAAACTAAAATCTGAACGTAAAACAAACCGGAAAAGTAAAAAAAGTAAGCGTAAAAGAAAAAAGAGACGTAAGAGCAAAAAGAAGTCGAAAAAAGAAAATTCGAAAAGAAAAACGAAAACTTCAAATAAATTAGATAACAATAAGAAAGGGGACCATGTAAAAGAATCTAGAGCTGAATATAGTAAAGGAAACCGGACAAAACGGAAAGACAAGCAATCAGATAAAACGGATCCTGAAAATAAGTTAAAGAGAACTGATCAAATAGCACATACGAAATCAAATAAAACAGATAGCTCGAAGGGAAAAGAAAAAAGAAATAAGGTAGATGACATTAAAATGCAGGGTGGCACTAATGTTAATGGTGCTGGTGTAAGATTGCAAAATATCGATTTAGATAGAAATTCACAGTCTAAAAGGAGAGGAAAACAAATGAAGGGGGGAATGAAACAAAAAGGCAAATCACGTGACAATAAAAACGAAAAAACAAAGCTGCAACAAAATAATTCCAATAAAAAGAATCGCTCTAAAAGAAAACAAAATAAACAATCCTTTCTTAATTCCCAGTTACAACACAATTTACATGTAGATCAAAAACGAAAAGAAAAGCGTAACATACGGAGAAGAAATCATCACGCGACAGAAATTATTAATGATAAACATTCGAAAATCGATAAAGAAAACAAGCTAAATAATACATCTAAACAGGAACGGAGAGAGCGACGTGATAGGAGACGCAATCATCTAGCTATCGGAGAATCTGATAGAATTAAATACTTAAAAAATAATGGAATAGGCAACACAAGTAGGAGAAACAATCATTCGAAATTAAATCAAAGTTCACTGAAGGTGGATAAGACGGAATTTGAAGCGTCTCCACCCGGAAAAGCGGAAACTAAAACATTAAAAGACTTAAATGAATCAGTATCAGATTTTCCCTCTTCTTTTGAAAATGGTTCTCGTGGGAAAGGACCTCACCCAGAAAAGACAGGGAAATGGAAACCACCTTCAAATGAAAAGTTAATAAATAAGTCCTCGAGTGCTCAACCTGGAAATGAATTTATGAAAGGATCTAACTCTACTGACCCTCCAAATAATCCAAAAACCTCCACTATGCCTAACTTAACCAGAAATCCACCTTCCATCGCTAAGGAAGTAGAGTTACCTAATAGAAATGACATGTTAAACAAGTTGAACCCTAAAACACCAGAGAGAACTGATATTTTCAACAATTTAGAGCCCGGAATACCGAACAAAATATACAAATCCAAATCAAATCGACCAGACAAATTTATACCCCCGAATTATGAAGGCAATCCAACCTCACAACGAGGGCAACATGCCACTAAAGTTAAATCCGGTCCAAGAAATATTTTCATTATTATACCATCAAGAAAGTCCGATAACTCAAGGTCGAAGGGGACGGGGATAAGACATTTCAGTTCTAATGACCGTGCGAGACATAAATATATTGACAGAATGATCAGAAAGGGACATGAAATGATGAAAGGTTTACATTTTCCATCTAAGAATCAACGTGGTTCTTTCCAACTTAGACGAAACCAAATATTTCCTCGCCGACGCTCCAGACAAAATGTTAACAGAAACGGTAAATTGTCTCGTCGACGTGAACGTAGTCGTCAAAATCGTTCGAAACCTCCTTTCAGACATATTGAAAAGCGGATGGCCATTTTGGATACATCACTTAAGAGACGTCTCAATGATGAAGATGTCCACTTGGTGCCCCATTTCAAGAACAATAAAACTAATACAACCCAAAACAATCTTTCTCAACTAAATAGTGACATGATAACACATCAACCTGTTGCATCAGTTAAAGATCTTAGTCAATTTATAGACAATTCATGGAATGACACAACAGTGGGAAATAACATAGTTCAAGAGAAAGAAAAAAATAATGTTCATTCCTATAATTCAAAAGATTTGAATAAAATTTCACAATCGTCTTCACACATAAAACAAGCAAATGTTAATGTACGGGTTAGCGGAAGCAGAACCAAGGACAGAGGGTATCTTGTAATGCTTTTTGATAATGAACATCTATTAACGAAGCCTTTCAACCCTTTCTTAAAAAATACAAATCAGAGGAAGTCAAAACCTAGAAGAAATTTTGATTTTGTTTTACAAAGTAGATATACTGGAAATTCATACACGGGACCGAATAACAAGAGATTAAAAGATTTTAAGAAATCAAAGCAGCAAAAGTCTGCGACTTCTAATAATCTAAGTACTGACTTGAAAATACGTAGCATTAATTCTTTGACTATTGATAAAGATACAAGACATTTGAATAAAACAGATACTCCTGGCATCGTTAAGAAAACAAATAGCGATTCTGAAAATACCTTATACACAATAGGGGATGAACAATATAACAAAGGCAATGACAAAAATACAGAGAAAATATTACTCTCAGCTGACACAAAGAGATACGATGGTTCAAAGGGAAGTGGTATACGAGATAACTTCGATTTAGCAAAATACAAATTTTTGGAATTTTCAAAATTAAAATTAAAAAGACCGACAGATAAATATGCAGAGACTCATAGGTCCCTGAACACTACAACGAGACTAAAAAATCCTGCATCTTTTGGCAATTCTTGGTTTTTGAACAAAAGTCAAATATCCTTCAAGCATTCTGGAGATAACAAAAGATTCTTTGCAAGAACAATGAATGACTTGTTTGATTCTTCTTTGATAGGAAACACCTTCCCTAAAGAAAGTAAGGAATCTAAACTTCTGTTACGTTTACTTATATCTAATCAAATTCCCGTCGTGCAAAATATCAAATTACGGAGATTAACACATGACCAAGAAAACACTACACAAAATTCTCAGACAAACAATCATTCCCCGTCTAACATTCGTAACAAAGACCATAGGAGTTATACTATCAACAAACATATAGAAGAAAAAGACAATGAGAAAAATACAGATAAACAGGTTTTAAACGATCTTGAATTTTTAAGCTATTTCAAACAAAAGGCTACACCATCAAAGAAATATAACTTTAATGATTCAAAAAATCTTAAGTATTCTGCAAATGCTATATCTAGAAACAATACAGGATATTCGAATGACACAATAGTAAAGTCCATTAACAGTGAAAACATGAATGTCGTACAATGGTTCAAACAGAATGCTACAACAGATCATGACGCTTCTACTGCACCATCTTCAGACTTAAAAAAACAAGCTATAATTTCTCGATTGCAAGATAGTCATACAAAGCTGAACATTATAGAAAATAGGACATCTACAGGAATTTTACTTTCCATGTTAAAGGCTCCCAAACCGGGCAAAGTAAAAGGATATTCAGAATCCAGCAAACAAACTAAAAATGAAAGTTTACAGCTCAGCAAAAGTGGTGTGAAATCGTTTGCTCACAATGACAGCAAGACTAAACCAAAATATGCTGTCATAAATCTAATGAAATATTTAAATACTGGAAAACCAAAGAAAAGAAAAGCACGTGCTATTGTGAACTTACCAATACAAAACATTATAGGCGATGTGAAAGGACATATCGGACGAAATCAATTCGAATTAGCCTATAAGGATACAGGTGTACGTGGAAATGGTATAGTGGGGAAGGGTTATAACACTGTGAATAAGGCTACATTGTTAACACAGTCTTCTAATAAATTTACTGATTACTACTCACCAACTGTCTTAACCAGTTCACAGAACAATAAAACAAACCTAGTGGGAACTGAAATAACACGAACTCGTAGCAGAATTAACTCATCTCTGTATAGTAAAGCACCAACTCCAGGTAACATTTTCCATTGTACTTTATGTCTGTTTGTTTACATAATAGTTATCTAGCATATGTCAACAATTTAAGGTAAGAGTGCTGCTTTATATTTGTTTTAAATCTATGAATAGGGTAGATTCGATCATTTCATATTCATGTTTTAATTAGTCTATAGTTAGGTATTTTATGAGGCCATGAAATTATAAATGTCTTTAAGTAATGAATTTTATGTCAATACTTTTTCATATTGACCTTTTGAATAAAGAATTCTGTCCTTTAATTTCTATTACATTACTGTAGAGCATTTCTCTTAAATACAAGTATCAAAGAAATACATGCAATTTATTTACAATATGCATGCATGCAATAATCTTTATTATTGCATACAAATATCCGATCTACAATCCATTTCTATTGCTAGAGTTATACAAAAGGTTATATTTGAATATTAAAAGATACTAGATACAAGTTTTATCGAAGAAATTATGCCCAAATACATATCCTTTGTCATTATAAAACTGCAGAAATATATAATATATATCGAAAAAACAATCAAAGTAAACATTGAATTGATTTCCTCGCTTAGAAAATTGATATATATGTATCATATTTTATAACAATTTACACTTATTTCATTTCAGTGACTGCACAAGCACCTGGCGGTCATGCCAACCATCCGCCACCTAACTACGGTCCTCCACCAGGGCCGATCTATCCTGTAAATCATGCCCCAGCCCATCATCCTCCTGTAAATCATGCCCCGGCCCAACATCCTCCTGCACACCATCCACCGCCACAACAGCCTCTGTGGAATCAACGAGTAACCCCGCCACATAGGTATCCGACACATCCACCAACACATCCACCAATGTTCAATCCACCACCACGTCACTACTTTCCACCAAGAACATATCCGACGCCTGCTCCTTATCGACCGAGGCCGACCACTCGTCGTCCTCCTCGAACGACACGAAAACCAACAACAACAACAACTACCACTACGACAACGACTTCTAAACCGGAAGTGGAATATGATATGGAAGGCCCCAGAACCACTCAGGCGCCACCTGTTTCTCGCACAAGACCTACACTTCGGCCAAAATGTGATTACTGGTCATTGGATAGGTTTGGATCACTTCAATTCTATCCCTGTCAGAAACCGATCTTTGTTGCCCCGCCTACGACAACTCCTGCACCAGCGCCACCTGTATTCTTCTTTTACGATGTTGCGACTCCCGATCCCGATCCTTGGGGATGGAATTACGATTATCCGTCAAATGTTAAAATCGAGGTCAAAGTGAAAAAGGAAGAAAGAACCAAAAAATAACATTACTATACTGGTAATACATTCCATCGCAACACTACAAAGGTGAAAGAATAACGTTCTAGATGTTATAGCGTTTTCATCCACATGTAACGTCTCCTATGTGTTTTGTATTTCGTTGTCTGACAATCAGTGATATGGCATTTGTATACAATATAAAAGAAGAAATTACTTTTGTGAACACTTCAGTATATGAAAATATTTCGTTGTCAAGGCAATAATTATATCGACACAGCATGTAAATTTCGATAATCAAGAGAAAACAAGAATCGTACATTTTATCGCAATGTATAAGTATATATGCTGATTTGTATTGAATATAAAGGTATTTGCAAATGAATACTTTTATTCTGAAATGTATTTGTGTTTACATGAAACTTTATTCATGGGAGTCTTGAATGTACTCTGGCCATTCCTTCAAACCCTGAGCGAACCAAGCTGCATTACCTTACAGTTTTGTGCTACATCTTAATTCCATCGTGGTTTAACGGATATAGGAAAGGGTCTCGTTACTGACCTCATTGTAGGCTGTAATCTCTGTCTATTCCGGATTCCTCGATCAAATAAGTGGGATAGTTTACCACTGTGCCTGTCAAAGGTTTCCTTGGATACTCCGGGTCCCTGAGCAGGGCAAGTGGAAAAGTCTAACACTGTACCAGTCAAAGGTTTCTTTGGATACTCCGGGCTTCTGTGCATGACATGTGGGATAGTCTACCACTGTGCCTGTCAAAGGTTTCCTTGGATACTCCGGGTCCCTGAGCAGGGCAAGTGGAAAAGTCTAACACTGTACCAGTCAAAGGTTTCTTTGGATACTCCGGGCTTCTGTGCAGGACATGTGGGATAGTCTACCACTGTGCCTGTCAAAGGTTCCTTGGATAATGCGGGTTCTTGAGCAGTACAAGTGGGGAAGTTTACTACTGTGCCTGTCTAAGGTTTCTTTGGATACTACGGGTTCCTGATTAGGACAAGCACCGTGCCTGTCTAAGGTTTACTCCGGATTCCCGATCAAAATAAGTGAAAAAGTCTACCGATGTGCCAGTCAAAGGTTTCCTTGGATACCGGGTTCCTGAGTAAGACAATTGGGAAAGTTTACTACTGTGCTTGTCTAAGGTGTCCTCCAATACTCCGGGTTCCTGAGCTCTAACTCGTTATGTCGAGATAATTAATCGTCATTTCGAGATAATTATTTCGTTATTTCGAGATCTTTTCTCGTTATTTCGAGATATGTAACTCGATAACTCGTTATTTCGAGATAATTAACTCGAGTTCATTATCTCGAAATAACGAGAAAAGATCTCGAAATAACGAGTTGATTATCTTGTAATAACGAGAAAAGATCTCGAAATATCGAGTTAATAATCTCGAAATAACGAGTTAATTATCTCGAAATAATGAGAAAAGACCTCGAAATAACGAGTTAATTATCTCGAAATAACGGATTAATTATCTAGAAATAACGAGAAAAGATCTCGAAATAACGCGTTAATTATCTCGTAATAACGAGATAATATATAAAAAATTTTCTTTGTAAGTGAGTCTAATCGGCTTTCGTACAAATGATAGTGTTATTGACAAATTGTATTATATTAGGACGCTGATTTGTACGCTGAGAAAATATACTGCGATGTTAATTCAGAGTAGATTTCATGTAGAAGCCTGATTAAAACTCAATATAACATGGTAAATGCTTTAAATTTAACTAATAAAGCCACTGAAGACCAAGTCATACCGTCTAGAGGCAAAATCTGCTTTTGCAAGAATCTTGTAAAACCTGAGACGTTTTCGGAGGTGTGTGTGGATTGTAAAGGAACGACAACTCTGCTTTGGAGATTGGAATTCGCTCGGTTCTATGGAATGGGGCTGTTTTCATGGAGAATGTTTTAATACAAACTGAGTGCCACACAATAGAGTAAATAAAGAAAGCGGAAATGATACTTTAATCTACACTCTGTCACCTTTTATGGTAAGACTCCCAATAAAATTAATTGTCAAGGTATGAAAAATGGCTAATGTCCAGTACTGCTCGAAACCGTGAGCACTTTGTTATGTTTGGCTGACCTATGGACATTAATTGATGGATGGCATGACAGATGGACCGATCTGTCGGACATTAGAACAGTCAACATAAATGGATATCAATTTGCAAAAAAGTCTCTCGTTACTCCTACATACCGGGGAAAAAGATCGCAAGTGATGTGTGTGTCCGTAGAAAAGGGAGACAATCCAGTTTTAGAGAAAACTAATATCTTGAGGGATTTTCATACTTAATTGCTACAGTTTATTGGAGAGGAATTATTTTTTTAATCGGATCAGGGGTACTGAGAGGGTGTGATCCCCCTCTGCGACAACATACCACTCTCTAATGACATAGCCAAAATTCTGAATTTATATTCATGTCTTCTGAATAGACATACATACATGTATTTAGGTATCTGTTACACTCATACTGAACAAAGCTGCATCACACTACACAGAACAGTGTCACGACTGTGTTCTAGTGGTATTCCCTCACTCTCAACAACTACACTACTACCAGCATAACACTGCTTGTGACGCTGAGCATTCAGTAAGGGACATGCTGCATAGGCGGATCTAGACATTTTTAAAGGGGAAAGGGGGGGGGGGGTGCAGTTTCCCATGACTGATGTTAGCATTATTCGGTCTGGAGATGGGGGGGGGGGGGTTGCGGCTCTTAAAATGGTCGAAAATTACCTTTTTTGGTAAAAAAAATTCCCGACTAAATGGGGTTGCAACCCCTGCAACCCCCTCTAAACCCGCCAATGTCATTGAATAATATAAATCTGACTGAGGCTATACTTGCGCAAAAAAACCCCAAAAACAAAAACAAAATAGAACACTTACTTATGAACATACTGACATATGTTAAATTACAAATGTACATGTGAACATTTGATAGAAAGAGTGTTCATGGCATGGAATAGAGCTTAATATTAAAGCATAATGAGATACATAAATATACTAAATTAATTCTAAAGTAAAGAATGAAATCAATTTATATACGTTTTATCATTTTATCTTAATTAACTGCCGGACAGAAATAAATATAAAATCGTTCCCGCTCCCTCCACTAAAACAACCCCCCCCCCCCCCAAAGAAAAAAAAAACAAAAACAAAAACAAACAAAAAAAAACCCCAGATACATCTGAACTGTCCACTAGATGTAATGTACCTCAGAAAGAGATGACGGTGGATTTTGCGATGCAGCTGAAAAAGACTTGTAAGAAAATCAGACAAGAAAAAATTCTCCACATGTACAGCCGATTAACGTTAGTATGGTAAACAAGAGGCCCAAATGGGCCTATATCGCTCACCTGAGCACAAATTGCTTATTTACAATAAAATGACAGCTCATTTCAGTAGAAAGTTTTGCTTTTTTTCTACAAGACTTTCTATAAGGTTTGGTGATATTTTGTGCAGTCGTTTTGAAGAGGTCCAAAATGTGTCAACCAATCAGAGCCAATGGCGGCCAATTCAGATTACGGATCGGCACGAAAACAAGAGGCCCAAGTTGGCCTATATCGCTCACCTGAGCACAAAGTGCATATTTAGAAGCAAGCAAGAAATTCTGTGCAGGGGTTCTGGAGAGGAAGATGAAAATGTGTCAATCAAACAGAGCCAATGGCGGCCATCTTGGATTACGGATCGGCATGAAAAACCTATACTTGGTAGAGGACCTTGAGTACTTACTTTCTATGCAGTTTGATGAATTTCTTTGCAGTGGTTCTGGAGAAGAAGTCGAAAATGTGTCAACCAATAAGAGTCAATGGCGGCCATCTTGGATCACGGATCGGCATAAAAAACAAAAATGTGGTAGAGGATGTTGAGTACTTACTTTCCATGAAGTTTGATGAAATTCTATGCGGCTGTTCTGGAGAAGAAGTCGAAAATTTGTCAACCAATCAGAGTCAATGGCGGTTATCTTGGATCACGGATCGGCATAAAAAACACAAACTTGGTAGAGGACCTTGAGTACTTACTTCCTATGAGGTTTGATGAAATTCTGTGCTGCCGATCTGGAGAAGAAGTTGAAAATGTTTCAACAAATCAGAGCCAATGGCGGCCATCTTGGATCACGGACTGGCATAAAAAACACAAACTTGGTAGAGGACCTTGAGTACTTACTTTCTATGAAGTTTGGTGAAATTCTGTGCAGCGGTTCTGGAGAAGAAGTCAAAAATGTGTCAACCAATCAGAGCCAATGGCGGCCATCTTGTATCCCGGATCGGCATAAAAACACAAACTTGGTAGAGGACCTTGAGTACTTATTTCATATGAAGTTTGGTGAAATTCTGTGCAGCGGTTCTGGAGAGGAAGTCAAAAATGTGTCAACCAATCAGAGCCAATGGCGGCCATGTTGGATCACGGATCGGCATAAAAAACACAAACTTAGTAGAGGACTTTGAGTACTCACTTCCTATGAAGTTTGGTGAAATTCTATGCAGCAGTTCTGGAGAAGAAGTCGAAAATGTGTCAACCAATCAGAGCCAATGGCGGCCATCTTGGATCAAGGATCGGCATAAAAACACAAACTTGGTAGAGGACCGTGAGTACTTACTTCCTATGAAGTTTGGTGAAATTCTGTGCAGCAGTTCTGGAGAAGAAGTTGAAAATGTGTCAACCAATCAGAGCCAATGGCGGCCATGTTGGATCACGGATCGGCATAAAAAACACAAACTTGGTAGAGGACCTTGAGTACCTACTCCCTATGGAGTTTGGTGAAATTCTGTGCAGCGGTTCTGGAGAAGAAGTCGAAAATGTAGAAAAGTTAACGACGGACGACGGACGCTGCACTATGACAATAGCTCACTTGAGCTACGCTCAGGTGAGCTAAAACAAACTTGGTAGAAGACCTTGAGTACTTACTTCCTATGAGGTTTGGTGAAATTCTGTGTAGCGGTTCTGGAGAAGAAGTCGAAAATGTGTCAACCAATCAGAGCCAATGGCAGCCATCTTGGATTACGGATGGGCACGAAAAACACAAACTTGGTAGAGGACCTTGAGTACTTACTTCCTATGAGGTTTGGTGGAATTCTGTATAGCGGTTCTGGAGAAAAAGTCGAAAATGTCTCAAACAATCAGAGCCAATGGCAGCCATCTTGGATTACGGATGGGCACGAAAAACACAAACTTGGTAGAGGACCTTGAGTACTTACTTCCTATGAGGTTTGGTGGAATTCTGTGTAGCGGTTCTGGAGAAGAAGTCGAAAATGTGTCAACCAATCAGAGCCAATGACAGCCATCTTGGACAACGGATGGGCACGAAAAACACAAACTTGGTAGAGGGCCTTGAGTACTTACTTTCTATGAGGTTTGGTGGAATTCTGTGCAGACGTTCTGGAGAAGAAGTCGAAAATATGTCAACCAATCAGAGCCAATGGCAGCCATCTTGGATTACGGATGGGCAAGAAAAACACAAACTTGGTAGAAGACCTTGAGTACTTACTTCCTATGAAGTTTGGTGAAATTCTGTGCAGCGCTTCTTGAGAAGAAGTACTGGATAATGTAGTCATGATCCTGGCCCTTGAGCTTGGATATTGTGGTCATGATCTTGACACTGTAGCCTGGATAGTGTAGTCATGATCTTGACACGGGGGCTCGGATAGTGTGATGAAGATCCTGGCAACGGAGCATGGATAGTGTGGTCATGATTCTGGCACTATATTCTGGGTAGTTTGGTCATGATCCTGGCACTTGAGCATGGATAGTGCTGTCATGATCCTGGCACAGGTGCTTGGATAGTGTGGTAATATTCCTAACACAGTAGCTTGGATACTGTGGTCATGATCTTGGCACGAGAGCTTGCATAGTGTAGTCATGATCCTGACACTTGACCTTGGATAGTGCAGTCATGATCCTATCCCCGGAGCATGAATAGTGTGGTCATGATCCTTGCACTGTAGCATGGATAGTGTGGTCATGATCCTGGCCCTGGAGCTTGGATAGTGTGGTCATGATCCTGACATTGTAGCTTGGATAGTGTGGTCATGATCCTGGCATGGAAGCTTGGATAGTGTGGTCATGATCCTGGCATAGGAGCTTGATAGTGTGGTCATGATCTTGACACTGTAGCCTGGATAGTGTAGTCATGATCCTGGCCCTTGAGCTTGGATATTGTGGTCATGATCCTGGCACTGGAGCTAGAATAGTGTGGTCATGATCCTGGCCCTGGAGCTAGGATAGTGTGGTCATGATCATGGCCATTGAGCTTGGATATTGTGGCCATGATCCTGGCACTGGAGCTGGGATAGTGTGGTCATGATTCTGGCCCTGGAGATTGGATAGTGTGGTCATGATCCAGGCACTGCAGCTTGGATAGTGTGGTCATGATCCTGGCCCTGGAGTTGGGATAGTGTGGTCATGATTCTGGCCCTGGAGCTTGGATAGTGTGGTCATGATCCTGGCCCTGACGCTTAGATAGTGTGGTCATGATCATGACACTGACGCTTGAATAGTGTGGTAATAATCCTGGCCCTGGAGCTTGAATAGTGCGATATTGATCCTGGCCCTTGAGCTTGGATAGTGTGGTCATGATCACGACACTGTAGCTTGGATAGTGTGGTCATGATCACGACACTGTAGCTTGGATAGTGTGGTAATGATCACGACACTGTAGCTTGGATAGTGTGGTCATGATCACGACACTGTAGCTTGGATAGTGTGGTAATGATCACGACACTGTAGCTTGGATAGTGTGGTCATGATCCTGACACTGAAGCTTGGAAAGCACGGTTTTGATCCTGGCCCTGCAGCTTGGAAAGTGTGGTCATGATCCTCGCCCTGGAGCTTGGATAATATGGTCATGATCATAAAACTATAGCTTGGATAGTGTGGTCATGATCCTGACACTGGAACTTGGATAGTGTAGGCATGATTCTGACACTGGAGCTGGGATAGTGCGGTCATGATCCTGGCCCTTGAGCTTAGATAGTGTGGTCATGATCCTGACACTGGAGCTTGGATAGTGTGGTCATGATCCTGGCCATGGAGCTAGGATAGTGTGGTCATGCTCCTGGCCATGGAGCTTGGATCGTGTGGTCATACTCCTGACACTGGAGATTGGATAGTGTGGTCATGATCCTGGTACTAGAGTTCGGATAGTGCGGCCATGATCCTAGCCCTGGAGCTTGGATAGTGCGGTCATTGAACCATTATAAGTGAGCGTATTGTACTTTACAAAAACGATTTGCGATTTGGGGCGTTTGGTTGCTCTTATCTATTCATGTCATATTATTTCGCGTCAGGAGGGAAATTGACTAAATCAACTTCACCAAAGTACTTTTATGAACAGCAGCAAATATAACGAGGAAACTGGCAAATTTAATTTTACAATGTAAAATATCTCAACACTAATTTGACAGTTTCCTATACTGATGTTGATTCACATAGGCCAAGTCGCTTTAAAGTCCACGAAATCTGATGGTCTCTCTGATCGTGACATCCTCTAAGAACACAACACACATGCAGCTGTAAACTTTCAAAGGGACTTCCGGTAAACACGGAGCGAATTTCAAGGTTGGTCGATATTAAATATACGTCATAATCGAAGAAGTGGGAAATTTAAATTGATCAAATTTAATGAAAATGTAAAAAATGTTGATTTCAAGGCAAGTTATGCTCAAATAATACATAAATGCCAGAAAATGTTTAAATAATATTTTATTCATTATTTTGAAATAAATTAAACTTGTTTTATCTTGTCAGCTTGATATGGAAAAGATATTATAGGGAGGCTTTTAGCCTTATAGATTTACATAGGTGCCTGTTTGATCAATTTAAATTTCCCACTTCTTTAAAGCTTATCCAAATCATATATGTATATTTAATATCGACCAATCAGAGCTTACCTTGAAATTCGCTCCGTGTTTACCGGAAGTCCCTTTGAAAGTTTACAGCTGCAGACGGCTGATGGATAAAATTGACCGATTTCTCCCGTGAAAGCTTGTTGAGAGAAAATGCGAGTGCATACAGACGCATAATAAAGTACAAGGTAACTGACGAAAGCTTTTATTGCATCAAAAAATACGGAAAATTAGGGAAACCCCAGATCGGCGAAAAATCGGTGTCCTCCCTTCTTTTTTTATATGTCAACATGTGACATCAACGATTATTTAGCATAACTGCTCTTAAATAAGGAATAAATGCTCTGACCGACAATACATAATATGAAAATATATAGTCTGCATGAAAATTCCTACTCTGACCAAAATATGTATCAGTTACTTACTTTAAAGTATAGAAAGTAAAAATCTACAGAAAAATTTCCAAACTCAGTGCGCATGCTGTACATATGTTCACACTTGTGGCACACGTCACCTGCCACATTGGAACATTTGTACCGATCAATACTTGTAAAGTCTTCTGTATATTTATTTATCGAATGTGTACTTTACAAATATATTCAAGGGATAAAGTTTCACACTATTCCATCAGAATGTTTCTTAAGGAAATGAATTCGGAAAATGATATAAACTACTAATTTCTCTCTAATATGTAGAAAGTTAGATTTCCATTATTAATGGCCATATTTTCCATCACTAAACATAAACTTATAAAATTTCTTGCTAACATTTGACATAAAGTAGTTTTTATGATGAATTATTGAACTCACTTTTTTGAACCTGCTGCATCAATATTATCAGTCTTCCCATCCCATCCCATCCCCCTTCGCCAACATATGATTGTTCAAGCAATGCACCAGGCAGGTGGCGCTACCATATAAGTGAAATAGGTTGATCCGGAATATTACAGTTACATCAAGAAACGACCGCTTTTTCTTTTTTTTTTCTTGAAAATGCTCCAAATTACTCTAAAACTGGCTGAATATACAAAAACAGAGAAGATACTCCGGTGCGGTTTGCCTTTTGAAATTACCTCAAATGATAATTACGGATGTTAGTGCTGTAGGAAAGGTAACTCGAAAGATATGTCAGAATGTACGGGAACAACGTGATATAGTCCGCTCACATGATATTACTAATAGATGTATCATGATTTATCATACAGGGTTCATCGCTTACTGAGTGAAGGGCGGTAAATGTGGCCAATTTCAGAATTTCGCGAGACTTTCTGAATATGGGTATATTGCTACTAAATCGTTTCTACTGAAACCTTTTGCTAAGCAAGTACATGCAATTATAAAAAATGGCTATTAACAAGATTCTCCGAGGGGATCCAACCATGTTTTGTTGTGTAAAACTACTTTTTCATGTGGAAAAATAACAAGAAAAGTAATTTTCTAATGTCAGGGTGATTCCTGACCCCCGGTCAACCCCTCTGGATCCGCGCGTGTAAAGGAGAGAAAGATATATGAATAACGATATTCCAATAAATTAATCCATCTGAAACATCAATCGAAACAAATTAAAGTAAGTGAGAATTGTTACATAACTACATACAATTCTATATGTGATGTATGCAATCTATCAAAACTCTCTGTTCATGTGTTGCCACATTATGAAAAAAATTAATCAGCCTCTACTTGTTTGATTTTTTTAGGTGTTGTGATCGCAGATTCGCTATAAATGTCGGTAGATAAAGGAATATGACGTCAATCTACGTGCAGAACTGCACAACCTGGATGAATGTGAATTATGCTAGGGTTTATTGGGGTGTCGTAAAACAAGTACGCTAAGTTTTTATAACAAAAACTCATGTATGTCTTAGAAATGGCGTTGTATTTTATCACAATGCGATTTCCAACCGTTTTTAGATTATACTACTACATGTATATTTCGACAATACTGAAGTTAGACCAAGTAAGTTAAAACGGTACATTTTATATACAAAATGGTGTGGGTTAGGCTTATCAAAAGAGATGTGGGTGGGGCTTACCAAAAGCGGTTGAGGTTAACGAAAGGGATGTGGTCCGGGTTTTGGTCAGACTTAACAAAAGGCTGTAGGTTGGGGTTAACAAAAGAGGTGTCGGTTGGGTGGGGTGGGGTTAAAAAGGTGTGTGTTTGGTGTGAGTTACACTTAACAAAAGGGATGTAAGTGAGGTTTAACAATAGGGTTGTGGGTTTGACTCAGCAAAAGGGATGTGGGTTGGGCTTAGCAAACGGAGTGTGGACTGGGCTTAGTAAAAGGGGTAGTGGGTTGGGCTCAGCAAAAGGAATGTCGGTTAGGCTTAACAAAAGGGATGTGGATTAGTGTAGTTAGGCTTAACAAAAGGGGTGTGGATTGGGACTAAAAAGGAATGTGAGTTTCGCATAACAGAGGGGATATGGAAGGGAATTAACAAAAGGGGTGTGAGTTGGGGTTAACAAAACAGGTGTGGGTTTGCGTTATCAAAATAGGTGTGGGTGGTGGGGTTTAACAAAAGAGGTGTTGGCATGTAGTATTGGGCTTAACAAAAGGAGTGTGGGTTGAGATTATTTATATAAATTTATTCCTATCTATATTTACTCCTAAAACTTTCACATATGTGCTGTTTAATGTTTAAGAAAACCCAAATATTTGGCAAAGCACTAATTATTAGCACCAAAAAGATTTCGAACTAAAGCTTCAGAGAGATATAAGACTAAAGTGAGTTCCAGCGAAGTGTTCTAACTCTATATGACATCAAGAGCTCAAATATAGATGGCATCTATAGACGTCTGAAAAATATACGATCAAACAACCATATACCATATACATACCATATATACATGTAGGTGTTTCTAAGACGTATCCTCTCATTTGAGGTCTATAAATTAAATGGTTTTGGCGAACATTATGACCCAAGAATATCTGCTCTACATGAATTGTCCATTTCATACTGATGTCCAGCGACCTTTACATATGTCATTCCACCTTCTTTTACATGTTGTTCCTGAAGCGCGCCAAAGACATCGCGCCTGTGTTGATTTTGTTACCAGGAAACCGTACCTGCGTGTTAATTACTGCTTTTTGAGTTTGATATTTCAGTTCCTTTGTGGAATTTTCTTGAAATAATTTTAAATGGATTGTTCTTAAATACAGATTACCAGAGGTAAGTGACAATATAATTTTAACATATTGTAATGTACAATTGCTTTTTATTTACTTTGTTTCACATACATGCATTTATAGTTATTACCCGAGATGAACAGAAATTTACTTCCTTCATTAAATATGTAAGTCCATGAAAAGAAGCTTAGAATTTAGACCCACTTCATACATCACTGCAGTAAATTGTCGAATTAACACAAAGAGTTGTTAAAAATCATGAAAGGACATTTTAGATCTTGCCTCGTTCTCCAAAATACTCATTATCTGACCACCTATTTACAACATCACACATGAATTCAAAATTTCTTTCAGAATTACTCTAAGAGTAAACTTTTGTAATACAACTATGCCCTCGGAGATTAGAAAGCTTGAATTTAGCCAAACTGATTAGTACACTACGTATGATATACATAATTAGTCACATAGTGCAGTAGATTCTCAATTAAGTACCGACATACAGACAGACGGACAGTTAGTATACATGTTTGGTGCTTTTCTCCAGGTTCTCAGGTTTCCCACTGCTAATAACTGATTGTAAACATATAGGATAAATAATCCTGATTATTGACGGAAACAAAAAGAGAGGGGATTGATTCTGGGGTTCCTTCTACATACAAAAGATAATCTTACAAGGAAACGTTTGTTTTGACTATAACTGAAAGTGTACCACCAAACAATGGAACAACTCAAACCCACTAGCCTAAAACTCTAAATACAAGAAAGTGGGCGGCAACCCTATGGTTTGTAACGTTTTATCCATCACTAATCACTGTTATTTGTATTGTAACATAACAAATGCTAACAACATGTTACGACTGGTTTACTATTTGCTGTAGGTAATGTCCATGGAGTTCAAAAGACTCAGGATGGCAGGGTTTATTGGCCTTCTAATTTTACTTTCATGTTTACAAATGGGAAGATCATTACATAACAAGAAATTCCAGATGAACAGACAATCGTTATTTCCAATGACCATGCAGGACATGACTTTCAACAAATACCCATCTCTAAATGTCATCTCCCAGCGAGATGTTGTGCCGGACAAAGATAATATAATGAAATATAGGTATGAATATCCACCTGGGGAGACTTTAAACACAATTGTTCCCCAGGACAATGAGCTTTATCAATTTGATTCTCCAAAACGAGGATTCAATGCGAAAAAAATGCCAGCGCCTATTCCGAAAAATCCAAAACAGTATGAAATCCCGGGTGTTGAATTTTTACCAAGAAAAAGTGTGAATTTGCGGAACGCATTGAAGATAATGCAGAATGACAATGAAATGAATGAGATACCTAAAAGTACAAGATATACAACATATAAGAGCGATGAAAGAAAGCCTAAGTACAAAATAAACAAGAAAAACGAAAAACCATTGTCAAGAAAAATAAATTTTACTAACTATTTAAATAGTGTTTTTGGCAAACCTTCAAAAAGCTCACCAAACCCGAATAATATGTTGTCGTCTGTTGATAGGAAGACTCAGGAGACACCCAATACTGAAGCAAACGTAGTTCGTAAAAATAGACACACGTATATAGAAAAACCGAAAGCGTCCCATCATACTCACTATTATCAACACGGGAACCATGACCATCGTGGCGAAATTATACCAAAATCATTTTCCTTTAAAAAAGAAAAAGCTACGTCGGTGTCTAGTTTCACACCCGGAGGACCAATATTATCCACGGTAAGAAATACAATAATTCCGTGGGGTGGAGGAGAAACTGTTGGACTTCCAGTGACACCTGCCTATACCAATATGAAATGGAGACAAACACCACCAGATCAATTCAATAAAATCAAACAAAATATACAGAAGCCGTTAGAATTACAGACTCACAGCTTTGATATGCCCGAGACCGGTTCTTTCGGTTATTCACTCCAACACCATAACCTGTTTGATCGGGTTGGCATAACAGATCTCCCTACTACTACTGAATCTATGATTCCGCGGAATGAGAACAGCATACGCTATCAAATACAACAATCCTCACCTACGAGGAGAGATAAAAATGAACTGCATTCATCTTCTAACGTACAGTATCCTACAACTACGAGGTATAACGAACATACCATACAAAAACACCCGATCAATAGAGCCGACAAACATAAACTTCCGATACATGAATATACTTCGAATAATTTATATGAAACACAACCGGGTTCAAGCGTTCCTTTCACCAGGAGTAACGAAAGAAAACATAGCATTAAATTACAACGTAAAGCAGCTAAATTTAGATACCAAACTGTTCCCAATCCCACTGTTTCGCATTATCGACAAACCGGAAAATCGTCATCGAATTCAAATAATGATGAAAATGTTCGAGGTGGGTACATAGTAAATGGTTTATTTGAGAAGAACCAACACGATTTCTCAAATGTGGATAAGGTCAATAGTGTATTAAAGAACGATAAATACACCGTGGATGCTACAACCCATTTTGAACACTCGGGTAGATTGAATTCAGAGGACACGAAGGTGATGGATGAAAACGTTATGGAAACAAAATCTATATCAATTCCAATTAAGAAATATCTCTCGATAATGACGAAGAAGAAAGAGTCAAAAGAAACAAATCATCAAACCCCGAGCAACGCTCAGAACAAGGAGGAGAAAATAACGAAGACACAGAAAAATCTTCCATTGGTTATTTCTGTCATTAGAGATAAAAACAAAGTAAACAATATGAAAAAACGGAAAAGTAAACCACAGTTGTCAACGTCATCATTCATGACAACATCGAGACCTATGGAAGATAACTACGTTGTTCTTTCAGGGAAAGAAGGCAAATTAGGTTCCCTTGCTTTGACCACCTTACTCTTGCACGATAAGGAGCATTTAAATAAAGGTCTCGCGCCTTACATTGAAATCAAAAATAAAATAGCATCCACAACACTTGTATCACCACTCCCCACAACGCAACGTCTTGCCGCAATGTCAACAACAACAACAACAACACAAAAACCAACAACGCTTCCTGCCCTACAATCAAAGAAATCTGACCAGGTAAGACGTACAAAGAGTGATGCAATTTCGTCCAATAGAGCGACAAATATCACCGCTGGATCAGCAGATAATCTGAAAAGTTCTTTAAAAGAAAATAGTGCACAGGATGACTCATCTAGTGTTAACAATAAATTTGTTAGTATGTCGTCTATAAATATAACTGCAAAACACAACGATATAATGAGTGGTACTAGAAAACAATCTAATAGAACAATGGATCATAATGCTTTAGATGACGCTGAATCGCAGCTCGTCGATGGCGCTTCTATTACAACAACTACCATATTTCCTAGTACTCTGAATACAAATAAAGATATATCGACGACAGTAAAGCCGGTTACCTTTGAACCCCTTGCTCTCACCCCGACACCGAAAGTAATACAGCCTTCCACTCAAAATACAAAAAGTGACAGTTCACATCAATCGAATAGAATTCAAAAACTTGTTAAATCGTCGACTGTAAATATAGAACAAAATCATGATAAAACGACCAATGAAGCAAACATTCTTAAAATTGTAAAAATTACAAAAACTGTCAACAGCGAGACTGTTTCCATACAAAATACAACTAATACTGAATCGATGCTCGTGAATAAGAAAACAGTTGTTGACAGTATACGGGATAATACGACCTTGGAGCAATCTAGTTACACACATGAAATTAGTGGTGACGTTAACTCAAGTCTCCCACAGAGTGCAGAATCCAACAATCTCAATAATACAGTGGATATCGAGAAGGAACAACTGTTGACTCTTAATACTACCACAGACAATGAAATGATATTATTGAACAAAACTGGAGAATATGGATCAGATCTTGAAATTCCAACAATGAAACAAAAAACAGTTATCTTAACCGATGAAACCACTGCCATTTATCCATTAAAAGGCCTCGGAAAGGGACAAAATTATACCAAACAAAACAAAGAAGATGTACATAAAGGGGAAGGTCATAATGTAAGTACCAGTATTGAGGAAACGTGGAGTGCCATTTCCGAGGATTCGTTTACTAAAGATAATTCGGACTATTTGCCAGTGCCTCCAGTGGAATGGTTGGCGAAGTCGGCACAGAAAGATACTTTCAAAGAAACTCACACACCACACTTACCTACTGTTCTCCGTTCTAATCAAAGTCCAGATGGCATGTGGAAAGGCAAAGAAATGTTAAAATTACCTCCCGTAGATTCCCCCAAAACAGTTCAAAGACAGCCTTGTAATAGTTCATTTAATAAAGAAGAGATGGTAACTATTGCTTTTGGAATTCTACAACTTTTGTTACAAAATATGAAACTTCAACAATCGTTGCGACAAAATCAACAAATTGATCCTCCAATGAACAGACGGTATCTGCTGATTCCTCTTCCGCCCAAGGGTCAACATCCACCAATTGTGCATCACCATTCCCATGGACATAATCACGTGGTCGACTACATTCCTAATTTTTACGATAACCATTTACAAAATGACCAACCTGTCTTCCACGGAGATCTTTCGTCGAGACATTCTGATAATGTAATATATCCAATGAGTAAACATATACACCCAGAACCGGGAATCAAAAGGAAAAAAGCTTTATTAAAACTGTTACAAAATAAATCCCAACCAACAAGGAAGCAATCGTTACCAAACATCCTGAACAATCAATTGAATGATCGTAAACAAAAATATCCGAATCACATTTAGACATATGACCATTTACATTGACTTTGTTCACTTTTATTTGTACAATGATCTTTTAGACATGTTTATATATGTGTATATATAATAATGTTTCCAGTTGTAACATCCTATAAACACATAAATAAATTGTTATATTTATTAATTGTATTTTTTATTAAGATTGCACTGCAGTCGTCTAATTTAAATTAACCATAGTGTGTTACATTTGGGGGGAGGGGGGTTAAAAGTTAGATAGAATGGCTGACTAGGCAAAGCTCTTGGTCCAGTTTTACTCAAGTATTATGGTCAATCATAAATATATGAAAAGTACGAAAGTTACTGATGTCACATGACTATGACAATAACAACAATGTATCACAGAGGATATTCACGGATCCCTGAAATTCAGAGGTAAGACCAGGTGCCTGGGAGGAGTGAGCGTCTCCTGTTTGGTTAGGCACATCCGCCGTGAAGACGCAATGGATATTTACAGCAATGTTTTATTTTCCTTTTGAGGTTTATTTATTTTCTGCTAGTGTTTCGTGAACACAACATTCATTTTAGAGTATTCTAAGAGTCTAAGAGTAAAGGTTCTTTCGTAAAACGGGTCCTGATGCTAGAATCATTGTAAGTTCATACCTGTGTCATATCTAGATTTAGTCCTAGAAAAGTATGGCAGTGTACATAGAACACAGTGAATTCTCACTTGTGTAACATATGGGTTTGATTCTTGAAGGTATGGCAGTGCATCTGAAACTGACCGCGAGTTCTCACCTGTGTCATATCTGAATTTGATCCTAGGAAAAATTGTCAGCGTATCTGGAGCTCATCATGAGTTCCCACCTGTGCCATATCTGGTTTTTATCCCGGTCAGAGATGGTGGGAAGATATAACAGTGTATCAGGAACTCATCTTGAGTTTTCATCTGTGTCATTTCAGTATTTGATCCCAGTCGGAGGTAATGAGAAGGTAAGACAGTGTACCTGTCGTAGGTAAATTATTTTCTACATCTGCTTCAGTTTACTCAACTGCTGACTACATATTAGGGTAAACAGGTGAAACAATTTTAATATGGCTTTGACCATCTATAAATGTAACGTTATGTCACTGTGTCACTTACATGTATAACAGTGTATCACAATGGGCAATCAATAAGCATTGGAAACCAGAGGTGATACCAGGCGGTAAGAATTAGAAGGTGTTTCTTAACATATATTATTATATCATAACAAATGTATAAGTACTTTTATCAGATCAATCATTTGAAAGATATTTCTCATGGATAATTCGATGACTATATGTAAAGCTTAGAGTTTAATTTTTCGAACACCTCAAAACTATAAATGAGTGATTGCTATTAAAATTACCAAACTTGATGATCTTAAAATTCACAAATAGTCCACGATCGTGTGATTGTTAATAGGACTGCTATGTTTATGGACAAGTATTTAAACTAATCCGGGAAAAATCAAGCTATCGAAAATGACTCCAGTTTGTTAAGAACATACTTTTACATTCAGTCGTGTAGCAACATATGAGCTATTGTATTTATTGTTGAGCACAATTCTGTACTTTGTATTACATCTACTTTTGCAAACAGGTTTTCAATGATATCCACCATACAATAATAACAGAGGAAATAAATAAATACGTTATGAAAATTTACTTTCATTGTCGTACAAATAATCGGAAAATAACTGTACGGAAATACTCTTCAATCCGACTGATTTTCTGTCGGATTCTGCTTTACATTTCGAACACTTGTGCGTGTTCGTCTCATCATATATTTCGGATATCTCCTCTGCATGTAATACATCCGTCTCATATAATTCCTCCACCGCATATACCTCCAATATGCTTGCCAACGTTGTCTGGCGGTAGTAACTGGATTTGGTTTACGCGACCACCTCGACGTTTGTTTTCGAAAATGTCTAGGTCTTGGAACCTTGGGTTTTGACCATTCCTGTTGTTCATTGTTATTATTCATATTGTTGCCAGAGTTTGTGGTCTGCTTTCTTTTGTTGATTATGGATGGCTGTTGTGCATTATTGTTATTGTTGTTGATGAAGTTGTTGTTTTTGCGATAGTTATTGTTGTTTGTTTTTGAATAATGATTATTAGATGTTTGCCTATTTCGAGAGGTCTGAGGCTGTACACCGTTTTTCAGATAGTTATTTTGCATCCGATTCTTGTTATATGCTACCATTTTTGATACTTTCCTTCGGCGATTGGGTCTCACTCGTTTTTCTCTTCTGTTGACTTCACGCTTGTTGGACTCCTGTTGAGAGGGCCCTTCATAGCCTCCAGGTTCATGTTCATTTTTCTCTTTCTGACTGAAATTCCTTCCCAACACGTCATCGACATGTAAAAAGGCAATGATTAACACAGCACATAACGGAAACCAATGCATGTTGATGTGATCTTATTGCTGATGGTATATAATGGTTCAGCAAATGACTCGGACCTTAAATATAAAAAGGTTGTAAATACTACTTGAGTGCTTAAACATAAATATACATACATGAAAAAGAAATTTTCGGTTATTTAGTACAGAAACTACCGTCGCTTTTTTCTACTTTAAAACGTTTAACACATCGCCATTATGCCATTGAATGCATCATAAATTAAACTGCTAGAATACGACGCAGTAGTCAATAAAGTAAAGTAAACTGCTAGAATACGGCGCAGTAGTCAATAAGAAAAATCTAGTATACTAGACAAAACAGAGATATAGGCTATGACAGACCCTTGGAAAAACCAGAGGTGGGATCAGGTGCCAAAGAGAAGTAACATCTGCTGACCGGTTACACCCGCCGCAATGCAAAAGATTATTAGAGCTCGTGTAACTTATTGGGACCTCCCATGTGTAAATAAACAAATGTAAATGTGCAAAATATTCGATTCTCAGTGACGGATCCAGATTTTAAAAAGTGACTGGCCACAGGAACCCAAAAGGAGATAATTAATGAAGCATTAAATTTTGCTTAATGATAAATTCTAGGTGAAAAGAGGGAGTGACAATCCAATTCTCCTCTTGACTGACTTTGTCCTGCAACACAGTTAACTAGCGTGCATTGAAAAATACGAAAGTAACTGGTGTCACATGACTATGGCACTAACAACAATGTACCATTGAGCAGAAAAAAGGAACATAAGAAATCTGACACAAATGTATGAGGAAGTCGCCACGGACGAATATACAAGAATAAACACATAAAATTCATTACAAAAATATTTTACTGTAAAGCAATTAAGTTCCAACTTATAGGAAGGTCATTTTTATGGCATGTTTTATGACAAAAAAAAAATAGGTTTTGTTGGCAATATTTCCATGTTTCTTTTGTGTACAATTGAAAATCTCTAAAAAAAAAAACCATTGAAAATACTCTTCAAACTTTTGTTTTCACACCACCAATTAGATTTATCTATGATTACATTTGAAAAGTGCATACTAATATGAACTAATATTTTTCCTTCATCATACAAGTCTTTTATATATTTGATATTACTTTTTACAGAATTTGAAAACATTGTTGGTTTTCTATTTATAGTGAAATACACATGTTGTTCCATATAGTTTGCGGAAAAAACATCTGTTACGTGACTGTTTTGGTGGCAATATAGTTTGACATTCATTTAAAGTATTTTCATAGAATTAAGGTAGTCATTTCAAATTATTAAATCACTCAATTATATGATATTTGTTTTCAAATTAGTGTCATATTTTTACAAACATTTTTCAATGAAACATCGTAAACTATTTTTGTTGTGCAAAAGTTTTGACGACCATGCAGCTTTTTGAGTTTTGTGTCTCAATCAATAAGAGTTAGTCCATATTCTTTTAGAGTATTCTTCTATTTATTAAATTAAAGGTAAGTTTAGCTGATTTCTTTTATAATCATCATGAGGAATTTGAAGTATCAATACTCTGTATATAAGTTTTGATATTGCTGAGGTGTTCACGATACATATTTTTCCAAATATAAGTAATGTTCTTCTTTCCCTCATCCTTGTTCTCTCATTCTTGTTCTCTATATGGAGGGTTAATTCTAATTTTTTTAATCTGTGTACTGTTTCCGGTGAGTGGGAAGGTGGGCACCCGGAAGCCTGTTAATCATTTTAACCGAGTGACGTTTGTTTCTCGTTTGTATGTAAGGGCATCCACAGTGGTTGTGGCTAGCCAAACAAGAGATACTCACTCCTTCAGGGCACCTGGGTTCCCTTCTAACTGTGCCAGCCCGTGCAAGTTTTCATCATACAACTGAGTCAGATCTCTTTACCGTGCGAGCCCGTGTAAGTTTTCATCATACAACTGAGTCAGATCTCTTTACTATGCGAGCCCGTGTTAGTTTTCATCATACAACTGAGCCATATCTCTTTACTGTGCCAGCCCGTGTAAGTTTTCATCATACAACTGAGCCAGATCTCTTTACCGTGCGAGCCCGTGTAAGTTTTCATCATACAACTGAGCCAGACCTCTTTACTGTGCCAGCCCGTGTAAGTTTTCATCATACAACTGAGTCAGATCTCTTTACCGTGCGAGCCCGTGTAAGTTTTCATGATACAACTGAGCCAGATCTCTTTACTGTGCGAGCCCGTGTAAGTTTTCATCATACAACTGAGAACTCTCTACCTTTTTTTATGGTTATACCATCATACATTTTCTTCGTCATAATCTAACATTTTGCACGTGTTAAAAATCAACAAAAAATGTAATTATTTGAAAAAAATTAAATCAGTTTATGGTATAAAATTAAGCGGTGTTCACTATCAATCAAAGGTAATCTTGAAATATCACAATCACTATCAGCAACTTGTTTATTTTGTAGAGAGAAGATTTTAGAATATTTGTATTATTCTTACCTTATTCAGAGCACGTATCTCAGTCCGGAGGAGTGGTAAATAAATGATGAAACAAAATGAGAGAAAACTCATTTAGATAAAGTCATTTTTCTTTTTGTTGCACAATTAATTACTGTTTACATACAATATTACTAATTCTTCTACAGAAAACACGTCCTTGAAACATTGCGATAAAGAGAGGCTAAAAACTTTTAAACATGACAAAGTTAAAGTTCAAGTTAGAATTGCTACCACACCTGGTATTTATTAATTTTACATACCACCATGTTTCTGGCAGCTCACGAAAGTTTGTTATACATAAGATAGGATAGAATTTGAAGGCATTCGAATCAGCAATGTACCATCTTATTAAAAATTAATTATCAAAATGATTTGTGAGAAAAATATTCATATATTGCAATTTCCGTCTGTCTGTTTATTTTCAATGAAAAAAGTATTGCTCATGAACATGTGACTGTGATGCACTATATTAAACATTTGAATGTGTTCGGATATCTTACAAATTTATATCAAAAGCAATATGACTTAACATAGATCACGGACAATGATATCCCTAAATGTTTCCTTTAGTCCTTGCTATGCTAAGGCCACAAGAAAATCCAATCGTTTGCTAATTAATTTAGACAGTGAGAAGCAATTTATTTATAATTGTGACTGCATCTGACTATTGCTGGCTATTGGTACTTAAGCTGTCATTATTACAACAAAATTATATGGCAGGCAACCAAAATGTATTAATATTAGTAAAGTATGAACTACCAGATATTATTGACTGGTCAATACTACGGCATTGCCTGAATGGAACCGCATATCGAATAATAGTAAATTACATTTGATACACGCTTAGCCAATTGCATGGGATTTAACATTGGTGATATGAAATAAATATGCAACAGGGACTTATATCGAGGGAAATATCAAGGTTGGTTGGTTGATTGGTGTTTTACGTCGCTTTCAACAATATTTCAGTTAAATCGCGACATGGAAGCAGGAGGTTACCAACCTCTTAAACATAGTGGCGCAACCCGGGAATCGAACCCGGATCGTCGGCGCCGCAAGCCAAGCGCTTAACCACTACACCAAGCCTGCCCCCAATATCAAGGTAGATTGACCGAGTGATGGCTTGGGATTGGACCAACTGGTTGATATGATCCGAGATGAAGTATACTTATGCTTACTTCGGCTCGGGTCATATCAACCAGGTGGTCCAGTCACAGGCTCTCAGTCGGTTGATCTACCTTTTATATTGCCCTTTATATAAGTTACTATTGTTTATAATTTATTAAACAAGACCTCTTTTCGAAATATGTTTTCTTCAATAAGAGTGTCGGTAGAGCATGTGTTGCCAGTGGAAGCTTAGATAATAAAGCATCACAGACAAACAATTGGACATGGCAGACAAACAGACATATCGTGGACAAAGTAATCCATCAATGTCTCCCTAGTCCTTGTTATGCTGAGGCCACAAGAAATCCATTCGTTTGCTAATTAATTAAGACAATAAGAAGCATTATATCTATAATGTGAATGCACGTAATTAATGCTTGTTTCTTAAGTTGTCACTATTATAACTACATTGTATGACACACAGACACAACATATGGATATTGTCATGTGCAGGTAATGAAATATGTACATGCTGTGTTGTCATGCAATACCGGATATCATTGACTGGTCAATACATCGGTATTGTCTGAACGGAACCGCATACCGGATAATAATAAATAACACGTGATACACTTTTATCCAATTGCTGGGGATTGACGATATGAAATGATACTAATTCTTCTACAGAAACACGTCCTTGAAACATTGTAATAAAGACAGGCTAAAACTTTTAAATATGACAAAGTTAAAGTTCAAGTTAGAATTACTACCACACCTGGCATTTAATAATTTCACATACCATCATGATTCTGGCAGCTTACGAAAGTTTGTTATACATAAGATAGAATAGAATTGGAAGACATTCACATCAGCAATGAACCATCTATTTAGAAATTAATTATCGAAGTAATTTTTATGAAATATATTCTGTAATGCAATGCCGTCCGTCTGTCTGTCTGTTTATACACGAAATAAATCAAATTTCAGTAAAAACAAGTATTGCTTATGAATTTTGTGACAATGATGCACTTAATTATACTTTTTACATTATTATGTTCGGATATCTTACAAATTTATATCAAAAACATAGGCGTAGGGAACATATCGTCACATAAATATGACTAATGGCAGCAAGATCTCTCTTAAATATTTTTGACTAATTGATACAGGCATTCGCTATCATACGTTCAAAAAGAAAAAAATTATAGAGACTTAATAAGATATTACAAAAACGTCCCACCATCGAAATACTTGACAAAACAGTCAAACCTGCATTGAAAGTCACTTGTATGAAAAAGTCACCTATCTTAAACAATCACCTTTGTCTGTTCATTACCTTGAATTGTCTAAACAATCTACCTGTATTGAGAGACCACCTGTATTAAGTGACCATTTTTCACCTTCCTTTAAGTGGTCACTTGAAACAGGATTCACTGTATCATATATTCGTTTCCTTGAGTATGTCGTTAAGTCATTTTATTGCTTTAATAAAGCTATAACATGTTAAAGCTAGTAATACCCATATAATGAAATAAACAATGAAGAAACAGTTATCCAGTGTCGAAGTCTGAAAGGGAGTTGTCCCTTACAAACCATTGCGAACTCCAGAAAATACAACATTCCTCGGTGAGACCAGGTGCCCGGGGAGAGTGAGTGTCTCCTGTTTTTTTTTTTTTTTTTGCAACACCCGTCGTAAGAATTATATGGAAACATGTCAAATTTCGTGAAGGTCCCAATGTACACAGGAATGTATATAAATGGTGAAAGTGACTTCATAATAGGATTTGTCGAACAGTCATCCAATCGCACCCTAGTACGTCATGAATCATTCTGCAAAGCTGGGGCCTCATGTTCTCTCATGAGATCGCCGTAGTGACCGAAGAACTTCCGCAGTGATGATCTTAAGCAAAATAAATGTATTTTGTGTATTTCAATAGCATAAGCATGATAAAAGCTTTGTTAATTCAAAATCCCAAAATATGATATACAGACAATGATGTCATGATTCATTACTGGAATTTCTCACCACAGAAAATCATTTGTTTTAATTAATAGTTTAACATTCTTAGTATAAATTGCCATCCTTATTGGGAAAATTATCTTTATTTATATATTTGCTTGCTATTTATCTATAACAAATATAATGATGGTTTTGAGCTTTTGAATGTTTATCGAATTTACAATGTTAGAAATTGCTAGAAATATGAGATAAACTGCACGAGGTTGATGTTTGCTTGACGTTCCCTCACACTATAGTATTTAAGATGCATCTCTATGCCATTGTAAAACTCATTCAACATTGATTGATGATGAATATGAATATGAATATGATGATGATGATGATGATGATGATGATGATGATGTTGATGATGATGATAATAATAATAATTATAATAATAATAATAATAATAGTAATAATAAATCCTTCACCTTCTATACTTGACAGTTACTATCGATTCAAAGGTATGAGTCACATTACTGTTATGATTAATCATCCAGCATATCTGGGGGAATAGTAACAGGAGCAACAGCCCTATAGAATGTCTCATAATTATGCCGACTGTTCCAGTACCGGGTATTACGATAGTTCGGATGCATCTTATGCTGACGATTGTTCCATCTGCGCTGTTGATATGATTCAAAATTGTTACTATTCCTTATATAAGGATTTTGCTGATTATGACGACGTCTCATATTAGGACGGGTATTCTTGTGCATTGGTCGTCGATGGTATTTATTTCTGAACCACTGAGGTCTGGGCACTCGCGGTTTTGACCATTCTCCTTTTTCCTTCCCCTCTTGGCCTCCTGTACCTACATCATTCTGATGCTTGTTATTTGCACTAGGTGACCTTGAATTCTTGTTTCTGTTATTCCAAACTGGATTTTGGTTTTTGTGCAATGCAACTGTATTCCAGTTATTATGTTTTTGCTGGTTTGGACTTAAGGCTTTATTCCAGTTATTTCTATATCTTCTATTGTTAACGTTATACTGATTTTGATTTTTCGAGTACCATGAATTCTTTTCGTTATTTTCATTACGCACTGTAGACTTTCTCACTAATCCCAGATGTTGTCTACTAATCTTATATTTATTTGATTGACTGCGTGGGAGAAAGGGTCGTCTAGAGTTTCCATTTAATTCCCGGTTTTGCTGATTACCATTTGGTCTTTCCAAGCCGCCTGGTTCATGTTCATTCTGTTTGTCATATACTTCACTCGGATGGAATTTTCTACTGATGCCATTTACTGACATCAGTACTGCACACAACAGTATCAGTGTTCCAATGCTCATTATTTCTGTTAATAATGTTCAAGCATTATATAAATACAAAAATAAAAACAGAGAGACAAATTGACTTTAATAAAAATCAAATTCAAAATTTAAATTATGGATTTACATTTATAGATTTCTTTGAAAAGAGAACTTAGCCTATAACAACATAAATGTTTAAACATTTTATCACATTTCTCCAAAGATTTCAAAATATTGAAAGTACAACCGAAACCGTTGACAGGATAACATTTTTATTCTAAAATGCTATTTTGCTTGAAATACCGGAAAACACATATTAATATATCTATTTAGCACACTTACCTATTTAATACTTTTTCACTGTATGTAAACCCTTATAGCGTAGCAGTAAACAACAAATATGTAATTATTTCACAACACACAGTTAAAAGTAAATGTGTTTTGACTAATTGAGCTCTAATGCGACTAAGGTCATTGACTAATCCGTTATGATGAACCCCGCCTCTTAGAGGAAATTATCCACTTCTGCCTTAATTAATTGTTTATTTATAAACAATGACGTTTATTTCTACATGACAAAAATTATGCAAATTAAATTTGTAGAAAGAAGATTTAAAGACACCATACGAGCAGGTACTGGTAATTAAATCGTACTTTAAATGTTTTAAACTCATCGGTAATACATCTTTCCATTATCCATCATGGTGGAGAATATGTCTTAGAAAAGCGTTATAAGAAACCAAGCCTTAAGAGAAATCATTATGTAAAATCATTTTCTGAAAAATATATTTTGTGGCTGAAATACCGAAAGAAGTGATTATAAATCAAAAAGACATAAAATGAAAACATATATGCATGTAGTTTGTAATATTTTAAAACACACACTAGGTTTAAGGAAGAGGTATTTAAGTACAGACTTTATACAAATAAACTTACAAACCTTAATAAGCCTCTCATCAACAATACCAACGTGTGGCACAGTCAGCCATCTATTTATCCAAAAACTGTTTTGATATTTCCTATCAAAAACAATGTTGACCATTGTGAGTATCTTGTTCCCGCCCTCTATGTTCTTTTCTCTTTAATAATCTGTATTTCGTATTTTGTCTTGTACTAAAGACAATACCGACTTTGTAAAATAATTAAACGCCTTCGACATCGACAATATGACCCCGAGATTACTGCAAAGGTCTTGTATTGCACCCTTCAACATTTCTATGCAGAAGTTAACTAGAACGTTGCTAACAAAGCGGTATGGACTCCATGACGGGCCTTGTGCAAACTATTTCATAGGAGGCAAGGTCCTGAGTTTCGTTCAATCTAATAGATCAAGGATCTGAGCTCGCTTTCAGACGGACAGAGCATGGTTTAATTATTTTGATGTCACCTAACATATATTTGATACTAGCATATCATTCGATATACGAACGTTTTGTGTGGATATCTATATGACCTCTCGTCTTGATAAATCTGTTTTTCCTTGTTCTTTATCTACAGATAATTATTTATAGATTTTAAAATGTATGTCCTTTGATTGTGCTGCTTTTGTGGCAAGCGGGAAGGGGATTAACCACACTAATTGAGTGACGTTTGCTACTTTAGTTGACCGTCGGTATCGTAAATGCAGGACAATTAAATATTTTTGTAATGTCATTTTTCTGTGGGGGTTTTTTGTAACTAATATTGTTTTATGTTATTGTATTTGGTGATTTGTATCATACAACTGGGACAAATCTTCTGTCTTCTCTTATGCTGGACATCTTGGTGTTTTATTTGTTGTTCCATTTGCTACCTCACGATAAGTCACAATCGTATAACCTTAGATCTACTGTAATTCTTGCTGTGTAGTCAGTTTGAAACGAAGATTGTTTTCCCTCTCCTATCCTTAAGCTAGGATTCTAAGAAAATTCATTTGCATCTACTTTACGACCAATGAACATCAATTTTAAGATCAGGGTTAATTGTGATTCACGCTTAACAGAGAAAGAGACATCTGACAAAGCTGTATGACACAAATCACCGAGGACATGCACACATATAATAATCAGAAAATAATAATGGTGGAATATACACAGAAAAACGACATTACAAAAATATTACACTTGCATTGTAAACTTACAAACTCGTCGAAAGCGCATATGGTACACCAAAATCAATACACGTATATATGTTATAATTTTTGTAGTAGTGAATGTGACATCATGTCTAGGATGTACAAAACACACAAATGTTAATAAAAATTTTATATGCAATTCTAGTCATTGGTTTAGTACTATTTCTTCTAAATGGATACCTTCATATTCAACAGCATTTATACAATATATATACTGCAATAATAGTAACATCAATTGATTTTTGTCAATTTAAAATTCTGGCGAAGTCACAGAAAGCCTCCATTCACTCTAGTCTCTATCTTTTACCGTGGTTATCTTATTCAGAAAATCTATTCACGAAATATTGAATACCGAATATATATGGTATATTTGATTTTCGTTGTTATATACCAGCTTTCACGTGATTTTATTGAAATTATATGATTGTCCCTCATACACCGAGGTTTCGATAAAGAGTCAAAGAAACCTCAATACTTCAGATAATTCTACAAATTCCTACAAATGTTAGACTTGAATTATCTAATCTCCTTTGTGATAGACAATGTGTATATGCAGCAACGGCAAGATTTTTAAATACATTATTGTGAGTGAAATAAGCACTAACTCGCCTCAGAACATACTTGTTTTTATATTTTTGAAAAAATAATTTCATGCATTAACATTAGAATTCTAAACATATTGTACCATATGGACATCTCTGTATATATATATATATATTGCTCAGTCAGAAGTTTTATTTTACTTTAATCCGTCTTTGTCTATAATTCATCGGTTTAGTTATTTTGGAAATCCTATTGTTGATGCAGCCATGCAGATAACAGCATGATGCACATAACAGCATGCCTCTCTAATCCTTGTGCTACGACTTTTTGTTGCCGTTTTATACACCCGTCATTCATGGAACGTATTATGTCATGGCTTTGTCTGTCCGTCCGTGCGTCCTTCCATTTGTCGGAGGTCATGTTTTCTGGATTTTTTTTCTGCAGTCTTTCTTTCAAAGTATTGTATTGAAACTTTTTGATAATTGTTTATCATTGGGGGTAAGTGACTTTGGCATTTAGTATGATCGATATAGTTTTGCCAGAGATATGGCACTTTAAGAATTTTATGGTTTTCTGGACTTTTCTCAGCAGTCTTTCAAGGTATTGGATTGTAGCTTTACATATAACTTTATATCAATGAGATTAGGTACTAGATTGCGTTTCGGTATGATTGACTAGGCTTTGCTAGAGTTATGGCCCATGATCTTAGATTATGTTTTTCATTGATAATGGTAGTTTCTATAGGATATGGCAAATTCAGTATTCATGAATTAATTTTCATAAAACTTTTCTTACTCAATCTCTTCCAAATCTAAATTTGTGCTAGAATTATATATGAACATAAATATAAATATACATTACTGGATATTATTTCTTCTGTATACTTACATTTTTGACGTAGCAGAACAAGAAAAAAAGGGGGGGGGGGTTAAATTCTTCTCTGGGCCATATATATATATATAGATGTGTACTATGTGTATGAATATGAAAAACACTACTATGCCTGAACAGTAAATTTTATTGCCATACGAAATTTATAAATATCATCTTTTAACCTCGTGTTCTAACTCCTCAGGTTCTTGCCTTTCTCCAGTCACAACTCGTTCAGGGTCCTTCAGTCGTTGCTTTATTTCAAACAGTCTATTGCGCATGCGTTTCATTTGTATTCTTTGACGTGAGGTCATCTCAGTATTTTTAGATTTAGATTGAATGTATCCCATACGATTGAATCTTTCTCTATGAGCTACAGGAATTTCATTAGACGGCAATTTCCGTGTGTTGTCAAATGCATTTTGCAAAGAATATGTTCTTTGAGGGATTTCCGGATTGAATTGTTTACGATTCAAACTTCCTGGTAGACGAAAAGGTCGCTTTGTTTCCCTCTGGTCCTGTAAATGTTTACGTCTGGCTCTATAAGTTTCCCTTTGATAAACTTTCCGACTTATTCCATCGACTGTGCATACGAAAAGTAATAATATTACGAATGTCACATTTTTCATCTTGGTGCTGTGCTACAACAAAAAGTAAACTGTGTTACTATGAAATACGAATTATGTCATGCAGTGCTACTAATCTGACAATAACAACAACACATAATGATGGACATCCATCAACCTATTTACTCAGCGGTAAAACAAGGTTCGCGGGAAGAGGGACTCCTGTGTGGGTACCACAACCGACATGAGTATCCAAAACATACATAATGCACAAAATAAATCGCGTTGACTAACACTGGACAGACAATGATAGGGTAACATAACAATTAGATAAGTGGGCAGTGCAAAAAGAAAGGATTGTCATTATTGAATGGAATTTTAAAAGCAATGTTTGTGGATGTGAATAATCAGAAGAAGATGCTCAATCAATATGCCTAATAACAAGGTATTCGATACCAGTATTACAACATACGCTTGTATTAGCTGACCTATAAGTTTGTTTGCCTTAAACAAGTATCGCTCATTTTACTCATATATATGGTGAACAGAATCACATATTTCATCCAGTTTATAGATATGTATGAATTTTCCTTATTTTTATAAAAACACTACAAAACTAGCTTTTATGCCTTTAATTTTATTTAGATTAAAATTGTATTGTTATATGATTTATTAAGCTAATCATAAAAAGTATCAGAGCATATATACATGTACATATATAAATAAGCATGTTTTCAGTCATAACAACCTTTTATATTTTGCTATTATTATTTGTAGTATCAGGAATCAAAAATGACACTCAATATTGCAAGAAAATCACTCAATGCAAATAGCTTGTCGGAACAGGTGAATTTTATTGAAATACTGATTGTATTCACGTTGCACGCTGACTAATAGGGCGGTAGGGACTCTATGACAGGCCTTGTCCAAACGTTATAGAGCAGACAAGGTCCTTGAATGACGTTTGTTACTTCAGTTACTACCGTCCCAAGTCGGTATCGTAACCGCAGCACAATCGAATATTTTGTCGTTTTTTCAGTGTATCTACTAATATCATGTTTTGTGTGCATGTTCTTGGTGATTTTTGTCATACAGCTTTGTCAGATGTCTTCAGTTTTCTCTTTCAAAATAATAAAGTGCGATCTGTACAAGGTTATAACTTACAATAAAGTAAAGAAGATATCCGACCACCCTGTATGACACAAATAATCAAGGACATGAACATGAAAAGTAAGAAAGAAAGATTAACCAAATGGAAGGGCACTGGAAAAGGCACAAATGTACTTCCTTAAATTCAACACAAAAATATTACAGTACAATCCGGATGGATTCTATATGCAAGTTTCGGAAAAACAAATCATCATCTCCAACCCTAAATCAACAAAGTATTAAACAAAAGCAATGTATGAAGTTAGCTGCCAAGAATAGAAAATGTACAATAATTTTTTTTTTTTTTTTTTTTTTTTTTTTTTCTCCATACTTTATTTTCATTCAGTCACATCACAAAAACATCACAGAAAAATATAAACATTGTAAGTATAAGTGTATACAACACTACTATTTGGCATGTATCATATATTTTACATTAATAAACTGTATTTTGATAGCGTTTTTATCGTGTATGAAAATTTAATCGAAAGAACTAGGAGATTTCATACAGACATTCATATTAGTAGTTCAAAAAGTACATTGAAAAATCATAGTTTTTAAATAATTCTGATAATGAGTATAGAAAAAGTATCCTGATCACTCAAGATTAAAAATGTTTGTCCACACACTCCACTCCTTTTCAAAGGAAGGAAGATTGCTATTATTTACTGCTAGCATTTTTTCACTAATGATATAGTTTTTTAATTCTATTCTGAAAGCATTTACATTCAAAACTCTTTCTTGCATTTTGCATTTAAAAATATAAAATCTTGCAATCAGCAATATAAGATTTTTGGAAGTTCTATTGAATTTGTAGTTTTTACCAAATATTGCTGTTTTCATGTTTATATCTAAAAGAACATTTGTATTATCATAAATGTATTTGGTAATATTTTCCCAGAAATCTTGAACTATTGAACAAAAATAAAAAATATGAATTATACTCTCAGGTGCAGCTTTGCAAAAATAGCAAGTTTCATTTTCAGTAATTCCTAATTTCTTCAAGTATGTATTTGTGCCTAGGATTCTATGATTAATTCTGAATTGAAACCATTGTAATTTTGTTGAAGCACAAATTTTGAAAGGGTTACTATATATAAAATTCCAATCTATATCATTAAGGAATATAATATTATTCCATTTTTTCATACTACTTGGACTAGATATATTTTCAGAAACACTTAAAAGTGAGTAATAATATTTACAACCACTCTTGTTATTATAAAAAGGTTTAATTATAGGAGGCAAGGACAGATTATTCAAGATACATTCATTATTGTCAATAATAGTTTTGTACTTTATACAATATGCTTCAATACTATGTTTTATATTGTAGTATTCAATAAAATTAGTTCTCAAGTTGAACTTTCCCTTCAATTCATTTTGACTCAAGATTTCAAAATTATTATTCATAATATCTCTGATTGTATAAATATTTGCTCTAAACCAATTCCCAAAGAAAAATGGTTTATCTGCTACACATAAATCAGTATTATTCCAGATACGAGTGTTTATGATTTCATCTAGAGAATTTATTTTCACTTTTTTCAACATAGTTTTCCATGCATTGAGTGTATCCACCCAAAACTTATTGTCTGTATTCTGTATTAGTATATCTAAGTAATTGTCCCCCCTGTTAACCAAATTGTGAATTGTACAGACTGTACTTTCAAAAAGATGAACGTATTCCGCATTTTTTGATAAGAGCTTTTTTATCCATGTTAGTTTTATAGCCATAATATGTTTTTGTATATCTATCATTTTTAAACCACCTTTGTTATAATTTTGCACCATAACATCTCTCTTGATTTTATCAGGTTTTCCATCCCAAACAAAATTATAAAACATCTTATTTATTTCCTTAAGTATGTGCATTGGGGGGTTAGGAAGAGATGAGAACAAATGATTCATTTTGGATAGAAATAATGATTTGATTAATGTGATTTTTCCTATAGGTGTAATGTTTCTGTGTCTCCATTTGCTCATTTCATTTTTAATATATTCAATTTTGTCATCGTAATTTATCTTAACAATTGAATTAAGATCTATGGAAAATTTTATACCCAAAACATCAAAATCTTTTTGACTCCAGTCTAACTTTAGTCGATGGTGGAATACTTCTTTACTGAACTTTTTATTACCTATCCAGATAGCTTTAGTCTTAGTGTCATTAAGTTTTAAACCAGAAAGAGAAGAAAAACCGTCCAAGATGTACATAGTGGCATTAAACGACTCAGTTGTGCCATCAAGTATTAAGGTGGTATCATCAGCGAATTGAGATATTAAGTACTCTGTATGCTTGATATTTATCCCTTTGATATTCTGATTACTTTTAATCATTAAAGCAAGTATTTCTGCACACAGTATAAAGATGTAAGACGAAATGGGATCACCCTGTCTACAGCCACGACCAATTTTAAAGAATTTAGATAAAAAACCACATTGAGTTATTGCCGTATATATGTTGGTATTAAAAAGATTTATCCACCTTTTTATTTGGCGTTCAAATTTAAAAAAATCTAAGACTTCATTAATAAATGTCCATGATATCGAGTCGTATGCTTTTTCAAAATCCAATAACAAAATTAGTCCTGGCATATTCTTTATCTGAGTATAATTAATTATGTCATAAATTATCCGTGTGTTTTCTCCAATAAATCTATCCTTAATAAATCCAGTTTGACTTGGAGAAATTATTTCATTTAATACATTTTTAAGCCTGTCTGCTATACATGAGGATCCTATTTTATATATAACGTTTAACAAAGTTATAGGTCGCCAGTTTTTTTAAATAAAGTTTTGATTTATTTCCTTTAGGAATGCATATTATTATTCCTTCTCTCTGAGTTTGTGAAAGCTGATTTGAATGAAACCCATGGTTTAATGATCTCAGTATAAAGTCATCGAAGTCTTTAACAAAGAACTTAAAAAACTCTACAGTATATCCATCTGATCCCGGACTCTTATTATTCTTCATCTTTTTTTAGAGCGTAGTGTATTTCAGATTTAGTTAATTCGCCTTCAAGACTTCTAGCTTTTTCTCTACTCAATTTAGGTATATTTAGATTTGGGAATAAAGAATTTAGATCTACCTGAGAAACTTGTTTCTCTGTGTAGAGATTTTGGTAAAAAGTTTGTACTTCCTCGAGTATTTCCTTTTGGTTCCTTATTAAAACACCTTTTTCTGTATATAATAACGGAATAGTTTTATTAATATAATTTCTATTTTCAAGATTCAGAAAATATTGAGAAGGTTTTTCATCGTCTTCTAGTATTTGTGATTTGGAGCGTAAAATTATTCCCTGCATTTTGATTTTACGAAGGTCTTCTAATTGTTTTTTCTTTACTTCTATTATATCACGTATATCCCCTCTATTAGTGTTACTTTCTGATTTCTCAATTTCTTTCATTAAATCGTTTTCATTTTTATTCATTTCTTTTCTTTTATAGGAAGAGTATGAAATTGTTTGGCCTCTAATTTCAAGTAACAGGGTTTCTAGAAACAATTGATCCGAAATTGTAAATTGGATTGTACTATTATCAATACTCTCAATATTATCGTGGTTGTATATTGGAACACAGTATTGTAACTTTATTTTTTTGATTGAGTCTTTAACAATTTTAATATAATCTTCATCTTTTAACAAACTGTTATTAAATTTCCATAAACTTTTCCCTCTTTGGAATTCACTAAAACGTAAAGTTAAAATGACTGATGAGTGGTCAGATCTATAACTGGGCAATATTTTAACATCGTATGTATTAGGTAGAATGGAATCGGATATTAGGAAAAAATCTAAACGGGTCTGCTTTACAGGATTTGCCTTTTTCCAAGTGTAGGCTTTTTTCTCTTGGTATAATTCCCGATAGGGGTCTATTAGGTTATATTTCTCTTTTATTGATTCGATTTTTCTTTTCGCTTTTGGGTTATTGATATGACGATACTTATATGTGTCTAAAGATTGATCCTGGACTAAATTAAAATCACCACATATGATAATCTCATTATTATCATACTCAATACATATTTTGTCTATACAATCATAAAAGTCAGGATTATCTTCATTTGGTCCATACAATGTAACTAAAGTGACTCGTCGATCTTCAATGGTAATATCCAAAACAATAAAATTACCATTATTATCTTTTTTCACATTATGTATATCATATTGAAAATTAGTATTAAACAAAATACATACACCTCGGGCATTTGATTTGAAACAACTAAACTCACAATGGCCTGTCCATTCTTTTCTTATCTTATATTCAATATCATTTGTAAAGTGGGTGTCTTGGATACAATAAATATTACAATCCCTTTTTCTTAGGTAATCAAAAACATCAGCTCTTTTTTCAAAATCTCTTAAACCTCTACAGTTCAGAGTATTGATTATAATATTTGACATATTACTTGGTTATGTTTCAGTTTTTTTCCCTCACACACTGTACTTACTAAAGTGTATAATGTATATGAGGATAATGTAATAATGCCTGAATATATAATATATATATATATATTGTGAGACATAAAACAAAGGATGGTGGAGTTCGAATTCACTATAAATTTTCATTGTTGTGTTGAATGCATATCGCTATATGATGTGAAAGATCAAAGAAAGTATGGATTTTTACAAAGTAAGGATGAAAGTTACTAAGTAACAAAGGGTAAACAAATAAGCATAAACTTCGGTTGATAAATGCTATCATTGTAATTGTGACGAAGTAGTGGGGAATGGAGAGAGAGAGAGAAAGAAGAATGAAGAAGAAAAACACGTACAAGCCCCGTATTCAAAACCGGACATTCAGATTAATTAGTAATTTACAAAAACTGTAACGGTTGGAACAAAGTTCCGGTTGTCAAAAAATCCTTTACATAAGATTGTATTTTAAAGACTAATTATATATGTAATACAAGCTAAGGTTTAGGATGCATAAAAATAATTTTTTACACAAGTGTTTGTTTAAATATTCAAGGTATTTCACCGGTATGTTAAGATAGAGAAAAACACATACAAAGCCCCGTATTCAAAATCGGAGATGCATATTAATTACTAAATTACAAAATCCGTAACGGTTGGAGCAAAGTTCCGGTTGCTGAAAAAACACCATTTCATAAGATTGTATAGTAAAAGGTAGCTATGTGATACAAAATAAGAGTTTATAATACAAAACATTATTTTTTGCACAAGTGTTGGTTTAAACATTATATGAATTATACCGAAATGTTAACGTTGCATGCTCTGTATAAGTGATTGAACACAAGTAGTAATATGGCTGAAGCGCGCAGGTCCAATTTTAGAAGACGCGTATCTTGATACTACTGCTAGGGTATCCATGGCATTGCATTCCCGCATGCATTTAAGAATGTGTTGCCCCGCACCGTGCTCGCCATCGTCGTCGCTCCCTTCATGGACCTTTCCGTGCTCGTCCCGAAAGCGATATGCCATTATATTATGCGTTGCCTTCATAATACCTGGATCACGCACATGTTGTTTTAAAGCCTCTCGCGCTTGGTTAAAGTTCTTAACGGTCGTTCCACTGGCCTGAAACCGGTTTCCACGATCGCTGATCTCATCGGATCGCTCGAAGGTAAATTGTTGTTTTGGTTTGCTTTCATCGAGTACCGCGTGCGCTTTTGGAATTTGAACCTTCTCTCTGTAGACGGATCCAGTTTTGACGAAAATCAAATTATCTCCTTTAATTTTAGTTTCGACATTATCCTCGTTGTATTTCTTCTGAATCTCATACAGGTGTTTTCTTTTTTCCCTTATTTCTTCTGGAAATTGAGCAAAAACTTTTATGTCTAGTTCATTTTTCTTTTCTCGTGCTTTTGATAATACGTCCTCCCTATCTGCATAATCATGAAATCTGGCTATTACTGGCCTAGTTTTCCTCTCTGCTTTTTGTCCTACTCTATGGACTCTATCTATTTTTATTTCCCTATTCAAATTGAGTTTTTCACTGAACAATGTTTTCATATAAGCTCTTAAGTCGTCCACTTGTTCCGGAATTCCGATAAAAACTGCGTTTTGGCGCATACTTCTCCCAACAATATCTGTGATTTGGCGTTGTTGGCTTTCAAGCTTCTGTTCTAACTTTATAATATAACTTCTCATGATCGAAATTTCTTTTCTCATGTTGATATTTTCCGTTTTTAGTTCATAAATTTCTCCTGTTTGGTCATTTATTTCATTGGATACTGTTTCAAGCCTATCCTCTATCCCTCCTGCTTTATGAATGTCATTGTGAAGCTCTTTAATATCGTTATTTTGAACGTCAAGCTTTTTGTTAATTGAGGATACCAAAGAGAAAGTGTGGGAGATCATCTCATACATTTTAAAGCTAGACAGGGGGTCTGTGTCTGCCGATGGCGCGGCAAGAACTTCCATAGGGCGTAGCCCTTCTGTATTGTTTTGTAAAGACATACCTTCAAAAGTTTTGAAATATAAATTCCGAAGTCCAAATATGTTTTAACTATGTTAGGAAGATGTAATTTCACTATAACGTAATGAATTAATCGTTCCGGGGATAATAAATCACTTTTAAATTACATTATCTCTCTCTCCTAAAATTCCGTGCTACTCCATTCAAGATCGATAATCGAAAATGTACAATAATAATAAATCGACAAAAACAAATAACGTCAAATAATGAGCATTCTAGGATCTTTAGATAATGAACGTTGTAAGAAGTAATATTGGTAGCACTATGCAGTAAATTGCAGTCTGTTTGTTTACTATACGAACTTCCGATCCACTGCAAAAGAACAATCAACACAAACATGGGAATATAAACACTGTAAATCTGTAAATAACCTTCAATTCAGAGAACAAGGCCTATTATTTAATTCAGATTGAGTAGTGATCATAATTTGAACACAGATAGCATCGAGGAATAACATATTTGTATCCAAAATATAAAGCAACATCAGCAAAACTCAGGTCTGAAATGAGTTAAGATCTCCCCAGTTTACAATCAGAGGAACAAAAGTACATTAGCAAAAGCAAATCTGAAATGAGATTTCTTGGGCCTTATTCACAAAGAAACTTAAGTCTAAGTCCTAAGTCTAAGTTCTGAGACCTATATGGTTGCATGTATCTTAATTCTAATAATTAATAAAATGTGTCTGTAAGCTGTATATCTAACAAGCTATTTACCTGCAAACTTTCGACAAATTCTTAGAATAATGACAAATGGTATTTAAAGTGTTTATTCTTAGACTTAGACTTAAGTTTCGTTATGAATAAGACCCCTATCTCTCCATTATTTACAATCACGGGAACAAAGTTCAGAACTTCAGCTTTAAGACAAGTTTCTCATACAAATCCTGTTGGTCAGGGGACCTTTTACCATGTCAATTGAGATAGCGGGAAAGATAAAATTTTCTATATTGAGATTGTCATAGCCATGTGTAATACAAGGCTGAATTAGATATTTTTTCGTTAGGAAATGCTAGGTCTCCATATTGCAAAAAGAATAAAAATGAGAATAATTTTAAAAACAAAAGTAACAAGTTTATGTCATTGTGGTTCTCACAGTATTGTACCAGGATGGGTATCTTTGGATCCCTGGAGAAGAAAGATGAGACTAGACACACAAGTCATAATTATCCAAATATAAAGAGGACCCAAAGTACCTGAACACTGTAAAATGGAACCATTAGCACGCGTGTATAAGATTTCGCTGCTATTCATCGCAGTCCTACAGTTTTAAAAATGTCAGCAATGTGAGATATCTTCACGTATATAAATCCTTTTAAAAGGGATGTATCAACAGACAACCGGAACGTATGATTCACCGACAATAAATAATGTGAAATCAATATGTAATAGATAAGAATTTTCTGTTTTCATACAACTGAAAAACTTAAATCTTATTTTATTAGATAAATTGTGAAATATTCGAATACCTTCAGTGCATAATCACATTTAATATTGAAGGTAAACTAAGTGTCAGTGTGTAACAATCACTTCCTCTTATACAATATTCATGTCTATTTCGTTATTAACTTATACTTAATGTTCAATATCCAATGATGCTATGCATTTGTCCGTAAGGAATGCAATCTCATTCGATCAGATGGAATATATTCCAGTGTGATACACTGCTGGTAAAAGTAAACGCCACTTTACCGCTTACCATAAAGTAATGGTACAGAGAATTGATCCTTAGCTTCTGGTTTAAAGTCAAACAAGAATTGTTGAATAAAGGTGAGAAGAATTTCCACACTTGAACACATCTGCGGATCAAGATCCGAAACCCCACATATAAGAGATGCAACAGTAAGCTCTATCGCAACCGCTTTCCCCCTTCGGTATATAAATGAGACTCATTAATTAGTGATTAACTTCCGTATTCTATGGTAACACGACGACCCTTTCATTAATCAGAATAATATAAAATTATATTCCACATGAATTACATCGTATTTATTCGTGCATAAACGATGATTTTCTGTAAAAATTACATACGTATCAGATATCTGACGCTTCATTAATCCTTCTGTCCAATTCTTGACTATATACAGTACGTTTACTGTTACACTGATATTCTGTAGCAAATTTTACATTTCCGTCATTCTTCCCTCTTTTACTCACATTAACAATCATAATGACATCATATACGAATGTATTGTCTAGTACAATATTAGTATATGTACACTTATTTTTATAACGTGAAAAGGAAATAATCATGTTAAACCCAAGAAATTGGATTTCAAATCTTACCTCAGAGAGAATCGATAATCGCTGTAAACTTTTCAGTTTTCCCTCAAACTGGAATGGACAATGGAAGTTGTAATTAACAATGGTAAAAAATTATGTTACAATTTAATCAATTGCTGCTAGATTTCTTTCAAAAAGTTATATATGAGTACATTATCTTTTCCGTACAAGTAGAAAAAGGAGAAACTTGAGTAATAAATACTTAAGATTTCCTCAATTCCTGTCAATTACCTTAATTACCTATTATTCAAAGATTTCAAACACAAGGTTTTGAAGTTTGTAATATCTAGGACAAGTATTTTCTTATTTTAATACAAACTTACCTCAATGTAATTGCCTTCATTGTTAATGACGGTAGACTGTTTATATAAATGCCATGAAAATCAATCATTACCGGATATTACGTAGTTAAATATAATAAGTCCCGCCTTGGTATTAAACTAAGACAGTATACTTATTACAATTTATATTTATATTTACTCCAAATCATTAAAGGAGTATTTCTCGAGTTACTTTACCATTCAATGTCTTCTTGACACACTAGGATAATTTGTTGGATAAACTTGTAAATTTTAGTGATCAATGTCCAATGTTTGGTAGTATGTCAAGAAATCTGAATATAAATGAGGACTTAATGGATACTAACTCTTTATTATCGTGAGGTCAGACTTTCATTGATGACCTTTACACGTGGGCATGAGGAATCTGTTATCAAAATGTTCATTGTCTGATCATAATGGTCGTAATGAAACCTCGTTATATTCCTTGTCATCAAGAAAACACCTTAAGAAATGTTTTACATTCTTAGTCCGACGTATGGATTGAAGTTTCTGAAGCTATACCAATGTGTCATTTATAAAGATGAATTTTCATAATTTCCTGGTAAACAGTAATGATAATAGTTGTCCACGAATAGTAAGCGTCCTTTATTTTACTTATCTTCCCGTCGTGAAATATACAGTCTGGAATATACAGGCAAAACAAAAATATTTCCACTAGAACTTTGAATTTTTCAATTTGTGTCCGGGGAAAATGTACGACGTTTACCACGTAAAATATGATAAATGGTTTGATACAATAGTGTAACACAGTCAATAAGTTTTTGATCCTGGGAATTATGAGCGGAAACAAGTACCCAGAAGGAGTAATCATCATCAGCCACACCTACTTCGAGTACTCAAAACTTATACTGACATCGTTAAATAGTAGATGAGATTAACATTGCATAGAAATGATCAAAGTTACTTTTGTTCCTAATACTGTAGACATAATTCGTTTGATGGGACTGCTACGTCTGAGTGGGTTGTCTGTAAATACAAATCCTACGTAGTAAGTGTACGTCCGCTGGCCTTGACGGTCCCAGTATATAGAGACGTAGAGGGACCCTAATAAAAATAAGTTATCGAAGACGGATTAAAAAGATGTGCACAGGTGGTACTATTATAGATGAAGCAAACTGGTGTAAAATAAGAAGATTTTCCTGTCGCATTTCAAATGTATCGTACCGTAAATGAAGCATGCGTTCTCGTTTTCCTTAATGTTGTATTTTGCCAGGCGTGGACAATTTCATGTACCTACCCCAAATGTTTTATTCTAAACTTTTTCGTAGAAAAATGCTATTGAATCGAATTTGAAAAACACACAGTCATCACCGTACCTCGTTCACATGGCTAAAATTATGTTTCTTGATTTGAGAGGTACATGTGTCTTGATTGTTGGTTTTAATAAAAGAAAAATATTTTGTTACGATCAATGCACATACATAGAGTCCTCAAAACAAATATTATTGGTTGTTCTGTGATAAAACCGCAGTCAGAATATTATCATTGTTGTGTTAAGTATATACATATGTATTAGAGTAGTGTTTGAATAATTAATGGTAATGAAAAGATAATTATTGATGAATTATTGCTTCATTCCTAACAAAATTGTTTTGTGGATATATATATATGAAAGTCGGAATAATTTAATGAATATACATATTCATTATGTGTCAAACTTACTTTTTGAACGAACAATTTAAGTAACCTTGTCCTTTGTCCTTTGTCCATGCTGACTGAATTGGATTAAGTAAATATATGTTACAAAAATGTAAGATGTGAAGATGCAGAACAATGAGGGGTAGCAATGTCGAAAAGTACAAAACAAATTCGTATTACCATACATCTTTGACAGAGGTGAGTCGACGATTAGATCAGATACATACATTCAACACATTTGGCACAATAAAATGTTATTTTAAGATGTTGCTTATTCAAGGTGTGGTTTATATATTTATGATAGATTTGACTGCAAAAGAAAATTACTCATACTGCAAAAAGCAGTTAGTAAGAAAGATTGGTAAACGTTCTGGTTATATCCAAGTGAAGAGATAAAAAAGGACTGAACTGAATTAATAGATCTAATCATAAATGTTGAAGTATACCGTTGTCAGTAAACTGACAGAGACATAACATGTAAATGTTAATATCCTTTAACACAAACTGGTATCTCCAATTTGCAGTACGGTTGTCAGCAAGGATACTTTTTCTTTCTTCAAATTAGACGAGAATAATAATTACTCGTAACTCTATTAAAATTGTAATGATGTAAAATATTTATAGTAACTCTATTAGAATTGTAGAAATGTAAAATATTTATAGAACAAACCACATATATGTCTAACGAAGAAGAATTATGTCTTTAAATAATGATCAGGTTTTTTCCCAGGTCACCATCCATCACTCCTTTTATACGTTACCTGTAATTGCAAAATGATGTGAGACTATCTAGATTGGGTCAGAGTAACATATAGAATGTGTTTTAACAAGTGAAGTATGCCCAGTGATGTCAAAGGGCGGGCACTCTACACGTAAAATATGTTTATCATTTTCTTCCGTATTGTTTTCATCTATCAACATGACACTTCGGAATAATATACACTGTATTCTTTGTGTCCTTTAGAAGTAATGCTGAAGGAGTCATACTCCAACAACAATGTTCTTGTTCGCACATAGCTTGATGAATTCGCTTTATATTATTATTAACGAAATTTTTAATATCATACCGTTTTGTGAAATGCTAAGACTCATTCCGGAAAATGTTCCCTATTCTATAAGTCCAAGATTATTAATGTATCACGATTCTATTTAACATTTGGCTGGAAACCATGATGTCCACCTATATACTCTGCTATATTTGCTACTCTATCTCTATACAGACTTGCCTTTATTGTAATAATGAAATCATGTTTGAGGTGATCATTTTCACAACATTATTTATTTTTCAATAAGCAAGCAAATAATACACAAAAGTAGGCACGTAGGTTCAGAGTGAGTCAGTTTCAGTTAGGAGTTCCTGAATGTCCACTGTAGTACATTGTTATGAGTGTAACTGTCACATAGTACCGTTTATACGTTTTATTCTCATCCTCTTGTTTATCAGCACTGTTGGTGATAAATCTTAGTGTCTGCTTTAACCAATATATACTTTTGATGGTGATATAATGTAAAGATGATGGATAAATCCAAATCATAAGTCCAAAAATGATGAAACCAGAGGACATAGAAAATCAGTGAAAATGAAAACAAAGTGGAAAATAACAAAATATGTCTCCTTGAAGAGTATGTGAACCCCTATAATGGAGTGAGATCAGGTGTCCGGGAAGGGTGAGCATCTTCTGCTTGCTAGCAACACCCGTCACATATACCCAGTAGAAAGAGTCAAATCGTGTAAATTCCATATATATTTATATATGTAGAGGTCGAAGTAGGTAACCCTCTAGTATTGAAGGTGTCATCGATTCTGTCGAGGTCAATAAAAGTATAAAATATTTAGTTTGCATTTCTCTGACAATGTCAAACATATTTATTGTTATGGCCCATAGATGTTATGGGAGCAAATAATAAATAAAAATTAGCAACTTATCTCTGTTCTTTAGTTCAATTTCTCTGCCACCTTGGTTTTAACTCTGCTCTTCAAATATTTATATAATTATTATGAAAATTCCAATCATTAGATCAGGAGCATCATTGAAGAGACATGAGTTGTTAAAATGCGCATCTGGTGCACAAAATTATAACGTATATATGTTTGAATATTTTGTATTTACATTGTTATATTAAATATAGAACATATATACTTTTTAATTTAGTGCACCATATGCGCATTTCGACAAATTATGTCTCTTCAGTGATGCTCGTGGCCAAATGATTGGAATTCTCAAAATATATAAATATTTGAAGAGCAGTGTTGAAACCAAAATGACCGACAAGTGAACCAAAGAAATTATCTAAGGACAGAGCTATGCATGAGGGAGATACTCCTTAGTTTTAGAGTGATTAACTTAATTTGATGACTGAAAATTTAAAGTATATATTTAATGTCAGTACAAAAGCACTGAAAACTAGACTTCGGGGACTATCAGTCCACCAGAAGTGACACCGGCCTAGTGGTTATAATAAATATAGAACATATATACTTTTTAATTTAGTGCATTTCTATAATATATATAATATATATGTCTATGATATATATTCATTAGATGTATGTCATAGCATTTTTCTCAACAGATACGAACACGATGATAATTTGGGCACTGTAAACCTCTACGGTGTTCTTTATTTTGATGACTGTAATGATGCTGTCAGCTTTATCATAATACGACATACTTAAGTGACAATTAACATCCAATTACCTACATATCCTTCAAAATGTTTCGTATATGTCAGTTTTCAACCTTAATAGATGGCCGGTATCTATTAAAGCTACTTAGAAGATTTTGATCTGAATAATTTTGATATTAATTATTTTTGACGATATGAGATTAACATAAATCAAGTTATAAAACTCTTTTAAAATGACTTTGATGTCAGTATTACGTTAACAATTTATATTTTGATAAATATGCTTTCTATCATTTTGTGACTAGAACAATTCTCATTTTTGACAATTTATGTGGATTAAAGAACGGTAATGGATCATTGATGTTGGACAAAACAGAAGAATGAAAAATGGGTTATCATGGACCCCTAGAGAAACACAGAGGGTGAAACTTCGACCGGTCATATTCAAAGTCAGGAGTTATCGCCTAGCATTTTATTGATAATAGTATCCCGTTCTATAGTTTATACTGTAATGCTAACTCCTCTTTTGCAGATCTAACTGGTTGTTGATATTTGTAACAAACCATATATGTTTTATTATCATATCTAAAACAAAGCCGGTGTGGCCTAGTGGTTTTGCTCTGGACTCCTAGTCGGGAGGCCGGGATTCGATTCCCGCTCTGGTCATGTCGGTGTCCTGTCTTTCGGATGAGACAGTCAAAACTGAAGCCCGTGTCGTGGTAAAGATCCCTCACGCTTCGGTGGGTCCGTTGCAAAGGTCAAAATTTGTATGCCCCGCATCAGGCAGATGCCGTCACCATATACGTGAAATATTCGTGGTGTGACGTTAAACATCTAAGCGCAAATTGTGTAAATTAGCGTGCAAATCATTAAATTAAAAGTTGGTTCCACATTACCGTGGTCAAGGATTTAAACGAGGTATGACTGCTACTCGTACATCTCTGTATACATGCGCTGTCATCCATAAATATGTATATACATGTTTAAACAATACATTTGTATACAAATTGGATAATTTTTTAATAATCTTCTACAGTGATAAAGAATTGCAAAGCAACTAATATAACGTAGTCATGACTTAACGCACGAAGGACAGAACTTGATTCCCGACAATATACTAGTAAATCCTGCTGAAATTATCTCACATAACTCTCATTAAATACAAAAGGATAGTGGTTTAAACATAAATCTTTTTCTATCTGTTCTGATACAAATTAGTTCAATGCTATCTCATGACATTGTATTTTTAATCTGACAAAAGGCGTACGATCCCGAATTCCAGAAAGTAATTTTCCACAGCGAGCTTTCGTTTGAATTTCGATTACAAGAAGTCCATGGCGGATGTGGTCAATCGGTAAAGGATGATTTGTTTCTCACTCCTCCCGGGCACCTGGTCTTACCTCTGAATTTCAAGGGTCCGTGGATGTCCACTGTGGTGCATTGTTGTTAGGGCCATGGTCATGTGACACCAATTATTTTCGTATTTTATTTTATAGTGTTAGAGTCCGGTGCCACTGAGAAAAATTGTCAAATTTTTCTGTAAACAATGAATTTATAACTGGGATTTTTATTTTAGTTTTATTCTACTCATAAATAAATTTCAACCAATCTGCATAATAAATTATATAGTACGAGCACAATTCTATTGCATGCAGAACAGGTTTTGCATGAAACTGAGTAGTTTACATGTAAAGACTGACAGGTAAAAACAGGTAAAGGCGTCATAAAAAATGTTCAGTTACACTACAATCACAGCGTTTAATACGACGGTCAATTTAATTAGAAGTAAGGTGACTATTTGCGATGTCAACAATTTACAGCAGTGATATCTATCAAATCCTGAAAATCTACTTTCATTCTACTTATTAAAATGGGCATACATTCGCGGAAATACATGATACAATAATTCTCAAGCCCAGCTTAGTCATCAATACTTTGCTCTGCACTTGAAATAGTCATTTAATGTTTTATTTTTGATTGAGGTTATGATATTACAATTACTTACGAAAACTATCATTGTAAATAGAACTTTTTGCCGAGAATTTCATTGTGACCTTTATGCTTAGATTTAATGTTACAGAAAAATGACAATTTTGAGCGGCATAACATCATTGCATCATGTAAAACTGGAGAAAGATCTATCGAAATTTGAATATATACCTCAAATTTACAGTCATCAAATTAAGTAAATCACTCTAAAACTAAGGAGTATCTCCTGCATGCATAGCTCTGTCCTTAAATTTTCGGTCATTTTGTCTTTAACACTGCTCTTCAAATATTTATATATTATGAGAATTCCAATCATTCGATCACAAGCATCACTGAAAAGACATAACTTGTCGAAATGCGCATATGGTGCACAAAATTAAAAGGTAAATATTTTCTATATCTATTATCTACATAATCTATCATAATCCATAGATACAAAAAAAATTGTTTACGATTTGTTCTGAAGAGGCATTATTTATTTATTTATTTACCAAAACCCGTCGCCATATTGGTGAAATATAAAAAAATAATATATCTATCTATGTTTACCGAAAACATTAGAATTCAGGCTGTTACTGTCTAATTTAAAAAAAAGTAATCGAATCTTTGTTATTTATTTTTATCAAATACAATTAGCAGAAGAATATATATCAAAACTCGATGTAAATCACAACTGCTATACCATTTTAAGGAATAACTACTGTTTCATCTTCCGTAAAAGAATTCTTTTTTTTCCTCTTCGAAATGTTCATTTACGTTTTAATCTTCATCAAGATTTCGCAAACACTTGTAATAATATTCCTCTCTATTTTCGTGGACGTCTGAAGCGTTTTGGTCGATTCTGATATTGTTGAAAACAAATATTAGAATTTGATTATGAGATATGAAGATATGAAATCCTCATATACTGTATCACATCAAGTCCACATCCTCCATCATCCGCATTAATAAGCCGGGTGGAGTTGGTGCTGTTACTGTCCTAGGTGCAGAAGTTGGTATGTATCCTCTATACCCACCTGTGAAATGGCCTCGTCGTCTTTTTATCAGCTTTCCTCCATAATAATTTCTTTCCTGACGATGCCAATCTGCCCTATAAGGTGGGGGAGTAGGATGGTCTAGTCTATCGCGGTGATGTCTTGGGTAGTGATATCCAATATTCCTTTCACTATGGACATCTGGTCGTCCAGGTGGATGGTGAAAGGACTCGTATGCATGATATCTTTCGTTGTGTATTCGTCTCGGATGATACACTATCCGTTCCCGTCTTCTGTAATATTGGGGGGTTGGACCTGGCTGAACGTAAGTGGAGTGTTTGACTGGACGATTTCTTTGGTAGTCCCTGTGTCTACTAGGTTTCCCAGTTGGATAATTGCTATATGTATTCGGTGATGACTCCTTTATTAACAAAGGTGGAAAACTGGATGGTATGGATACCGATGGTTGTGGTAAATTCCTCTTGCGTTCCGCACGTAGCGCTAAAGCATCTTCGCGAGAGATAATGGGCCTTCTGTAGTTCGGTTTATAAGAAATTTGGCTGTTATATTTTTTAAAGTTTCGGTATGGTACCCCAGATTTTTCTGCGATCTTAATCTTATTCACTTCTGAAGGATGAAATTTCCGACTTAGTCCACATACACCAACGATAAGAATAGAGGTCAAAAACAAAACTACAACACCGGCTTTCATTGCTACATTTTCCTGAAAAAGGAATATTTTATATTGTTATATACTGTTCTATTTCTTATTTTAATACGTGCATATTTGGGTAATTAACTTTCAGTCATCCCAAATGAATCATGCATATTGCTATCCAAATACATTGCCATAACTAATCGGTCATTCAAGGTATGGAAAGTACATGTACATAAAGAGGCACAGTTTTTAAATCTCAACAAATTCAGTTAAATCGTAAAATCAATGCATCACCAAAGAAATAATTGGCTTCATATGTCCTCGGGATCCAAGTGTCCAAAGGCTGTAACCAAGTAGTAGAAATGAACATGAACCAAAAAAGCAGAAATAAACAAGACTTCAAGACTTAACAGGAAGTACTTAACAATAAATTATCCCATTTCCAACACATTTACACAAGTCAGTGGAATATATGAAACAAAAGATCGCCAAAATGACATTTTACTTTTCTCTGTCATTTCTCACTGTAAAAGTCCCTGCCAAAAAAGATTTTTGTTCTCCATTATATCTAGAATATTCTTTGAGAAAAAGGATTTTTATTTTGATCGTAATCTCTATAAACTTGCATACCAAGCGCAAGAAATAAAACAATCCCATACATCATATGAAATAATCACACTTACAACATCACATTTATCAGCATATGCCTTATTTTATGTGTTAGTGTGACTTTAATTACGAATTAAACTTCATGATCAGTTTAACACAAGTTGAACAGAGTACTTACTAATAGACGTTCATTTCAGACATCCTTCCTTCCGCGAACTCAACCACCATGTCGTAATGATATACCTAAAATTATATTCTAATTAGACTTTTCATCAATTACCCATTGTGCAAATGTATATCAGAGAGGTTTAATTATTATCTTGTTAAAATGACGTGTAGACGTCGGTATGACTGTCAGTCCTGTATATTGTGTATATATGTCTTAGCAATGCTACAATGATGCGTTATTATACATCTACGATTTATCATAACACGTCATTAGCATGTAACTACAGCCGAGATCAGTCAGTATTTGAATTATTAAATTCTAGTGAAGGTTTCCTCTCAATGTTATTGGCTTAAGTTTTATGTAAGACGGTGTAAATATGTCAGACAGTACAATGTAGTTAAAGGTCAATTGAGCTACTTTTTGTCATTTGTGAAATATACTGGTTCTGTATTACCTGAAGTGTTACCTTTTTACCTTCGGAATTAAAACTTAGTACATGTAAATATTCAATGACTTGATGTTAACACTCTCCGAGATGGCTTGAGACATGTTCCTATAAGGAGAGAGCTTCAGTGTAGATAGGATTTTGTTCCTATACGGAGAGAGCTTCAGTGTAGATAGGATGGAATCAGGTGAAGAAATCAAGGATTCTTTAGGCAGCAACGCTGTTACCTTTGCTACCATACGATTAATACTGATCCTTCATATCTGTTTTAAGCGTTTGATAATAATACCCTAGTAGACACCATTAGATACATAAATTCAACGTTCAAATAGACAGCCGCTTTGAAATATTACACAACGTTCTATTACATACAGAACTTAATTGTTTCAATAATCGTTATTTTTGTATGAAAATAGACTGTATACATCCGTTTAAAAGATGTCAAGTAAATCCACTTACTACTATCTATTATCACACCTTAACTGGATTCGGCCAATCGCGTTGCAGTATATCACATGACGGCATTGAATTAATTGCAATAATAAAAAATAATGTGTAAACGCTTATGTAAAGTAACTAAAAGACAAATGTGAGCGATATAATGAATTTTAAAGAAAATCTGTTTTAAAATCTTTCTGTCAGATTTATAACATTTATAATGGTTCTCAGTGTGATAAATTCGTTATACGCTTTGTTTCTGACGTAATTTTCGTACCAAACGTAGGATTGTCAAATTTGTGCTGCACAGTCATTTTATTTCCTGGACCGACTGCAAGCATTATCCCAATGCCTCGAAGAAAAAAAAAAGAAAAACAATCCTTAAATTCAAATACCGGTAAATATGCGTCACTTTACATGGTGTTTGAGTCATGTCGAGTGTTGAAATTTCACCGCAAATGTTATATATAATAAACATGCGTCCAATTAATTATAAAGAACCATACGCGGTGTGTCAAGCCGGATAAGATAAAGAAACCCACACGAACATTTTTGTATTAATATATATTCCCAGGCCATGGAGAATATGGTTACATTTCAGGAAGTATTTCATTTATGTCAGACTAAATATGAATTTGACATCATAAGCAGCTTATTGAAGCATGAAATGAAGATTTACATGTTAATTAATTGATATTTTCGTAGAACACATTTACAAAATTCCAGAAATTATGTTTGATTCGAGTTGATGATTTATTCATCTTTATCTCTAGTGGGTTTGAAAGAACGTCAGAATCAGTCTTATAATTCACCGTAAGTGTCATTTATCTTAGCTCAACATATTTAACACATTTATATTACTCTATTTTAGAGATTTTATACTTTATAGAGTGAATTTGTAAGTATTCTGGTATAAGGAACAATAACTTAATTTTAGAATACGACCTATAATTCGTGAATCGGACAGACTATACACGATTATAAAAATGGTTAATCGATGATTACGATTCATCGATTATCACGGTTATTACTTTCAAAGCGATTCCCAGCACTAATTACACGTATACTGTATATGAGAGCAACTAATGTAAATTTTGTTAAAATGTAGTACAAGGAAAGAAGAAGTTGGTTTCACATCACCGCGGTCATGGATAAGAGTGAATGATGACAATGACTCGTATTGTCCTACTATTTTTGTCTACATACACTGTCATCCATAAATGCGTATATATTATACATGTAATTATAAGTACATATACAGTATACATGTAATTATGAATATACATACATTATACAGTATACATGTACTTATGTGTATTAATGTTGAAATTTATATTCGTACACAATTGGGCATTTATAAAATAGTAAAAGACAAAAGAAAAACGAAGCAAGCAGTGTTTAGTGTGGTCAATGTCTGCGACATTGTAAGTCCTGCTGAAATAATTTCACATACAGTATCCACCTAATACACATCGATAAAATGGGGTAAACATGTTCCATTTATCATTGAAATGCTTCTTAACAGTGTGATACAGGAACAATTAATAATCTAGAACGTGAAATTACATTATGCTGCTGATAATGGTTTTACACCCGAAACACGTGTACTATCCATGATTGTAGTATGTGTCCTTTACTTATACAACGTCTTCTACGCTATAACTATTTTGACAATATCTAATGTGACTTTTGTTGCATATATTACAATATTAAGTACAATATTAAGTACAATATTGTCATTATCGTGAATCAAATTAAGCAATATGCTGACATAATTATATTCCAGGTCAAGAACGGCAATTGTTAAGGAAGATCGTATTGTAATATACAATGTAATTCTTAGTGATGTGTTAAAAATGATGGCTCTTGAATGCCCTTTATCTTAATATTAAACAGTACTAGCATATCGTTAAATTTGACTGAGACACCATGGCCATGGTTGCTGGTCAGGCGAGGATGCTTAAACTTCCATGGTCCGAGATTCCCGCCTCTGTCTTTCCAGGAAATCATGATTACTCGAATTTTGTACTGTGTCTTTAATAAATATAGAACATATGTACCTTTTAAATAATAATACCGTTGACTGCCTGCTGCCCTACCACCTAGCTTCTTATTTTTGGCTCAAGTGCCAGTACAGCGGAATTCATTATCAAAACTACTTGATTTATTAATTTATATCAATACATAAAAACATCAACATTATTTTCTATATCCGTCGTAAACGTCCATTCACAGTCAATGGTTAGATTTATTCCCTCTTTGCCTTTCTGTGCCTGGTTTTGCTATTCTTAGTGCTTCTATTCTTTTTGGACATATCAGGATCATTTGAGATTGATTTAACATCTTTCTTATTCGTTTTGGCAGTAGTTTCTACTGAATTCAAAGATGGAAGGTTGAAGTGTTTTGTTAATTGTACAGACAGGAACGCCCCTGTGAATGGTCCCATCCAATATACAATGATATGGTGATGAACAGGCGTGGTTCCGCATCCAAATGAGAATGCTGATGCCATAGAAGGATGCATAAACATGCCCGTTAAATGACTACCTACAAAAGAAAAGTATATTTCTATCAGTTACTTAACTGCAGAATTGCAGGACTAAGTGTTTGATATATATTCAGATGACACCACTGAGCCACAGGTCCTTAAGAATAAGTGCCAAAATTATCAGTAGTGTTATAAACCTCTCTCTCTCTCTCTCTCTCTCTCACACACACACACACACACACACACACACACCTACACACACACCCTCCCCCCCACACACACACATATGTAAGTATAGAGATACATAGAGGGTATCTCTCTGCCTTCTCATTACAGAACTGTAAACTGTTGTGTTAATTAATTTGCTACACATATTTCAGAATATTTTTGTATCTACGCCTTAGTGACATGACCTGTCCAATGTTCCGGTTAAGACCCGTGCACCTTGATAACAGGTAAGCTAGGTATCTTATACCTGCCACTCTAAGTCTTAAAACAGAAACCTTGGTTAAGTCCAAATCTTTGAAAATGATATGAAGATGGCTAGATAAGTCCTAAGTGTCGAAAAAGTGACTTTGTGATGAAAAATCTATTATCCCTAACTCGCTAACTACTCGACCCCGACATGGTTATAAACACAATATCCAACTCGCTTAAAAAATTTCTCTGCCTTGACATGCTTATATATACAATATCCAAAACACTTAACTACAATATCTAACTCGCCTAACAATTTTTGGCCTTGACATGCTTATACACAATATCTACATTTTTGTAACTCACTAACTACTCGGTCCTGACATGCTTATAAACAATATCTTACTCACTAAATACTCGGCCCTGACATGCTTATACACAATATCTAACTCGCCTGACAACTTCTCGGCCCCGACATGCTCATACACTATATCTAACTCGCCTGACAACTTCTCGGCCCCGACATGCTCATACACAATATCTAACTCGCCTGACAACTTCTCGGCCCCGACATGCTTATACACAATATCTAACTCGCCTGACAACTTCTCGGCCCCGACATGCTCATACACAATATCTAACTCGCCTGACCACTTCTCGGCCCCGACATGCTCATACACTATATCTAACTTGCCTGACAACTTCTCGGCCCCGACATACTCATACACAATATCTAACTCGCCTGACAACTTCTCGGCCCCGACATGCTCATACAAAATATCTAACTCGCCTGACAACTTCTCGGCCCCGACATGCTCATACACAATATCTAACTCGCCTGACAACTTCTCGGACCCGACATGCTCATACACTATATCTAACTCGCCTGACAACTTCTCGGCCCCGACATGCTCATACACTATATCTAACTCGCCTGACAACTTCTCGGCCCCGACATACTCATACACAATATCTAACTCGCCTGACAACTTCTCGGCCCCGACATGCTCATACACAATATCTAACTCGCCTGACAACTTCTCGGCCCCGACATGCTCATACACTATATCTAACTCGCCTGACAACTTCTCGACCTTGACGTGCTTATACACAATATCTAACTCACTAACTTTTCGGTCGCGAAATGCTCACACAAAAAAATCTAACTCGCCTAACTCGCGGACTACTCGGCCCCGACATGCTCATACACTATATCTAACTCGCCTAACTCACTAACTACTCAGCTCTGATATGCTTACACACAATTCTTAACTCGCCTAACTCGCTGAGTATTCGGCCTAGACATGCTTATACACAACACCTAATTCGCCTAACTCTCTAACTACTCAGCAAATACATGCTCATACACAATATCTAACTCGCCAAACTCACTTACTAATCAGCCCAGACATGCTCATACTCAATATCTAACTCGCCAAACTCACTCACTAATCAGCCCAGACATGCTCATACTCAATATCTAACTCGCCAAAGTCACTTACTAATCAGCCCAGACACGTTTATATACAACATGTAACTCGTCTAACTCACTAAATACTCGACCCTGGCATACTTATACACAACATATAACTCGTCTAACTCGCTAACAACACGGCATCGACATCCTTATATACTATATCTAACTCACTAACTACTCGGTCCCCAAAATGCTTATACACAATATCTAACTCGCGAACTAGTCAGCCTTGACATATTTATACACAATACTTAACTCGTCTAACTCACTAACTACTCGGCCCTGACATGCTCATACACAATATCTAACTTGCCATACTTGCTCATTACTCGCACCCCCCTCCCCCATAAACATGCTCATACACAACATCTAACTCGCCGAACTCGCTACCTAATTGGTTCTCACATGCATATAAACAATGACCAACTCGCCCAACTCGCTTCCTAATCGGCTCCCACATGGATATACACAATGCTCAACTCGCCTAATTCGCTACCTAATCGGCTCCCACATGCAAATACACAATGCCCAACTCGCCTAATTCGCTACCTAATCGGCTCCCACATGCATATACACGATGCCCAACTCGCTACCTAATCAGCTTCCACATGCATATACACAATGCCCAACTCGCTACCTAATCGGCTCCCACATGCATATACACAATGCCCAACTCGCTACCTAATCGGCTCCCACATGCATATACACAATGCTCAACTCGCCCAACTCGCTACCTAATCGGCTCCCACATGCAAATACACAATGCCCAACTCGCCTAATTCGCTACCTAATCGGCTCCCACATGCATATACACGATGCCCAACTCGCTACCTAATCAGCTCCCACATGCATATACACAATGCCCAACTCGCTACCTAATCGGCTCCCACATGCATATACACAATGCCCAACTCGCTACCTAATCGGCTCCCACATGCATATACACAATGCCCAACTTGCCCAGTTCGCTTCCTAATCGGCTTCCACATGCATATACACAATGCCCAACTCGCCCCCTAATCGGCCTGACATGCATATACACAATGCCCAACTCACCCAACTCGCTACCTAATCGGCTCCCACATGCATATACACAATGCCCAACTCGCCTAATTCGCTACCTAATCGGCTCCCACATGCAAATACACAATGCCCAACTCACCCAATTCGCTAACTAATCGGCTTCCACATGCATATACACAATGTCTAACTCGCTAACTAATCGGTCCAGACATGCTTACAAACGATATCTAACTCGCCTAAATCGCGGGCTACTCGGCCCCGACATCGAAAAACACAATATCTGACTAATTACTCTGCCCTGACATGCTTGTACACAATATCTAACTCGCCCAAACAAGCTCATTACTCGGTCCCATATGCTTATACACAACACGTTTGGTTGTGAATTAGTATAATTGAAACGTAACTGTGTAACAGGGTTGTGTTATGCTGAAGGAATGTTCCTGTGATTTATTTGCTGATCCCTTTTGGAAAACCATTGTCTAGATGATCGTTTTCATAACCATTAACATTTCTCTATTATTACTGTAGTTCTATAAGCAATACGTTTTAACAGATCATAGTTTGAAACGTTTCAAAACCTTCGATAACTGCATTTTTACCGTTACTGAATAAGGATAAACATGGATATTAAAGAGAGATTTGTATCTTACCAAAACAGACTACGGATGCAGTATTTATAAACTTCAGGAATACATCGAGTGCACGGTTATTAGAAAGAAATTGGTATCCCATCCAATTGTCGTACGTCGCTCCGGTCATTTCCAGCAGAAATCCAGCAACTACTGAGATAGTCAGAAAACTCTTACATTCCAATGCCAAAGCCGCAGCTGTCTCGGGCAAATTCCAATAAAAATCCAGGTTATATATGAAAAGTCCAAGTCTCCACGCACCAGAACCGGCTAAAATTTGGACACCTATTCTAGTAAACGTTTCTAAAAATGATCGTTGTCCTTTCAGAAAGTTTTTCCAGTTTCCGACAGGATTTCCCTCTCCAGAGGATAGCGATAAGGCGGTGATTGTATTCAACGGAACCACGCATAACACGTATCCAAAGTTCCCGTAATATTTCCTCACGACACCATGGCCAAAACCATAGGAAATAAAGCACATTGTTTTGACGAAATCAAGAACATAGATTTTTATTATATTTGGGACGAAGAATTCTGAGAGTTTGTATATTGCTAAACATGTCAAATATGCTGCCATGTAGATCAAAGGAATAGCCGCCATCGGTGATGTCACGTGACTGAATGGCGGTTCGCTTCCTAGAATCATAGCCCAAATGTTTCGCCATGTCAATGGATCCTATTAAAGAAAAAAATATAATATCAAAAATAAAAACTACAGGATATTGATTTTGCTATATTCTACTATTATCCTGTTTTGAGTGCATGTCCTTGGTGATATGTGTCAAGCAGCTTTATCAGATGTCTTCTGTTTTCTCTTTCACATTAAAATACATTGCGCACTGATTATTTCTAACAAACATTGCAATGTATTAGACAAATTTTGTTCAAAAGATAAAGTAACTGTAAACTCTTATGTCAGAAATTATTAAATAGATTTACAGGCATTTGAAATTTGTGCTGAATCGACAAATTTAAACTGATCCATTGAAAATTAAAAGTAATGCTTAAATAATCTGCTCTAAAGTTAAACCTTGTGGATACGCGTCATAATACATAGCATATAATTTAATCCCGTGAAACTTCACAAACGACTGAAACTTGTTACTGTTACACTTTTCTTTTCTTTCTGTCTTTCTTTGGTGAGAAATCAAGGAAAATTAAAGGCCGAAATCAATATTCCATTCCTTCTTTTGTGCCCTCCAATTCTGTTTCTAATACAACATACATATGGAGGTATCGGTGCAGATCGAGTGGTAGAAAGCGAAGTGCTGAAATTTACTCAGCCTTTCCTGTTGTCAATGCTAGGTTCGATCCGTGATCTTGTCACATGAGAATGTTTGCCATGATTTCTTAACCCCTTAACACTGGCTATCGTCCTAGAGGTAGACAAGCCCTGGTATATCTATATAACGCTCAGAGTTATCGATCAATCAAGCAGTGAATTTATTTAGATATTCGCATGTATAGCCGATCAGAAGTGAATGGCACCACCAGCAAACAAAGTGGCTCGTATACAGTCTAATACCTCCAGGTTCGAACCCCTCCGCGACCAGTACTGCAGCTCGAATCAAAGCTTCCAGTCACGGTTAGCCCAAACTCCCACGTACCATGGCTAACTTATCTTTGTATAGGTATGATATTAAGCTATTGGAGCAAGTATGTAAATTTACCGAATTATCAAAAATTGTTGAATAAATATGTATTACCGTGCTGTTCGACTGATGCATTCTTAACATATGCACTCCACGTCTACACTTTCAGTCTTTAAATTCCAGTGACCGGGAGATCAAGACATGTGCGTAAACCAGTAGCTACGATATTCGTTATCTTAGATTATATGGGCCACATTGCCTACGACATGGTCGTCCTCATCTGTAAATAAACATACTATATAATCAGTGGCAGATTTAAATGAGAAGGGGGACAAGTGATAACATACACCTCTCTCTCTCTCCTCATATTCTAAATATATGTACATATTACTTTTATGAATCTCTTTTACTTTAAATTCTAGTGCTATCCCCCCCCCCCCAATTTTGTCAACACTCCTGGAACATCCACTGAATACAAAGAATACAAAACACGGTATTGTTTTATAAATCGATTAAGTGGCATGAATGGGAATATAATAGATTTGCAAATATCTTAACAAACGTCACGTACATTGTATAATCAAATCATCGATCGCCCTATACCTTGCAATTGTCCGTTTGTTTGTTAACAGCATATGGTGGCGGATCCAGTATTTCCAAAAAGGGAGGTGCACATGTGAATTAGCCAAACTACTTAGCCATTTGTGGTGCCATATCTGGATTTTCGCTTGTAAATATGTGGCGAAAAAAAGTGGGGGGGGGGGGTTGTTTGCGCCCCCTTTAAATCCACCACTGGCACATCGTGTTGATGTCACCCGTATGATTGCAGCGCCTATCTGGTAAAAACCCTCAAAATGCACGATCTGTATCCATACAGGTATGTATATTGATAATCACAAACTGTATCACTAGTAGGGGAACGTCTACAAGTCATTGTATACTGTCTCACGAGGTCTCGGTTTTCAGTGCCTCGTTCAAAGAACAGACAAGAAACAATTTGGTGCACCGGAATGTGATGTTTGATAAAACTGCAAAGAATAAAAAAAACAGAATAACGTTTTAAAATTTGTATTGTACAGCCATGTAACTGTTTATTAGCAGACATATGCAGATCACGATGATCGACCACAGACATAAATATCCAGTATCACTTCCTTTCCAGCTAATAGTTTATACTTGGGTTCATTTAGCCCATTCAATACACAAGGCAATAGCTGGTTTATTAGACTACGGATTAGTCTGCATTTAGTATGGAAATGTACTTTTAAAATTACTATCCATATCATCTACTATTTGATTTAGCCGGTGGGCCCAGCGGATGAGGTGACCGAAATGTCCCGGGTTAGACTCCCGCCGTGAGCACATCGATGACTTGTCTTTCAGATGGGACAGTAGAAACCGAGGTCCCGTGTCACGGTAGGCGTGGCACATAAAAGATCCCCCACTTCTTCGAGAGGGTCCGTTACAAAGGTATAAATTTCTATGCAATGCATCAGGCAGATACCGTCACCGTATACGTGAAATAATAATTAGTTAATCAATCTACTTTTTATTTTAACAACAAAACATAACTAGTCTATAAGCACAACTGGATGTATGCTGGGGTAACCAACCCTTTACTGGTAAAACTTTTGGTAGTGGTGTGGCCGTGCTGGTTGGTAATCTTTTTAATCTCAAGTTTTAATTTATAAACAATAAGTAAGGTTAATCGTCGTGCCGAAATAAACAATTGTAAAATATAATTGTTTATATTAGACCTTCTTATCGTAGCGTTCTGTATTCTGAAAGTTAAGTAGGATTAACATCACACTATCATTCCATCGTAACAACTCGTCCATTTCCGTACGCAAATAAGATCTATTTTCTGTAAAAAATTGCGATGATGTTATAAGTAGTACCCTATATTTCTTGTTTTCCCGCATGGCCGTAGGCCTCCCCCCCCCCTTTTTTGGCCAACCATATTTGTTTAATAGGTTGTTATCTAATTCACTAAATTGTTTTCATCAAATCATTCTTAATATGCAATTGATTTGCAATCTTTTAAGTTGTATTGCAGCAGTATGTATAAATTTGTTCTTTTCTTTCTGAACGTTAATACTACAGGTTAGAAAATAGGGGAAAATAGTAATCTTGGCAGGCTGCAACCCAAACACCCTTTTTTCAAAACTTTTAGATGTTTAGTGTCTAGCTCTTTGCGATTCAAGCAAGACTCCTTTGCACAAAAAGTGGCATAAAATTGCACATTTTTTGTGTGTGTGTTTTTTTTTAGTTTACTAGTTTGCACCCCCGGCCCCCATGGCCACTTTTAAATTTCTTCCTACGAGTCTGTTCCGTAATGCCAAGATCATTTACCAATCTCCAAAGAAGAGTTGTCGTTACTTTACAATCCACACACACACACCTCTGCCAACGTCTCAGGTTTTACAAGATTCTTGTAAATTCAGATTTTGCCTCTACACGGTATGACTTGGTCTTCGGAGGCTTTATTTGTTAAATTTAAAGCATTTACCTGGTTACATTGAGTTTTAATCTGGCTTTTACTTGAAATCAGCCCTGAATTTATACCGCACTGTATTTTCTCAGCGTACAAATCAGCGTACTAATATTATAGTTTGTCAATAACGCTATCATTTGCACCTAACACGTCTTGTAATTTCTGAATGAATTCCTCATTGCCTAATTTTCGCCCAGATAACTTGAATACGATAACATTTTCCCCCAAACACGCAAAGCAGTCCATATTTTCTGCCTTCTGACTAGGGACTAATCTTAGTAGTTGGCAGAGATTAAACCGAGTGCAAGGACCGTAACTCTGTTTTGGAGATTAATCATTTACTTATAAGGTGACGACATTGCCTGAGATTAATTGTCATTTACTTATAAGGTGATGACATTGCCTGAGATTAAATGTCGGTGAACGAACCATTGAGCATTGGGGGCGTGCCGGCGTCTACGGTGATATGGAATCTCGACTTTAACCGCCCAATACGACAGATAGAGCACCGACGAGCCATCTGTGAGAACTGAACTGGGAACCTTGCTACCCCAATCCAACCACGCTACCAACTGAGCTGCGCCGACATCAAATATGGTAACATCTAGCACAAATCCAAATAATATGGTAACATCTAGCACAAATCCAAGTGATGTGATAGCAACTAGCACAAATCCAAGTGATGTGATAGCAACTAGCACAAATCCAAATGATGTGGTAACATTTAGCACAAATCCAAATAATATGGTAACATCTAGCACAAATCCAAATAATATGGTAACATCTAGCACAAATCCAACCCAAACCTTGCATTTCCACTCTGTCCCGTCTAGGTAACTAGATAAAAATATATTTGTTTTCTGTATAACCCGCCCAACCAACCCGTATTCTGCCGTCAGGAGTTTTACCCCTCGATTTTTCCAGAAGTCAGGATAACGTGATCGATTTTATTTATTAGTTTCATTATGTAACATATGCTTAAAATCAAACACCAGAGAATGAGACACGCATATATGGTGTTCCACCCTCTGGTGGTTAAATTTTACAAAGACAAGAAGAAAACGCTGTCGAAAGTGGCCAAAATAACTCTCTTTTTGGCCAAATTTCCCCACTGAATAGAATCAAAACCGAACGGAATGTCCTCAACTCCCTCTGTATCCCCCTATGTTTGACAATACACCCAAACTGTAATCATACTCTAGAAATACCGCCATGCTATAAGCAGAGACATGTGTATCTATGCCTCTGCTTCTTTAAAGTTTTGTTAAAGACTGATCACTTACTTATGACTCCAGCATTCTTATAGAGTTTGGCTTCAGTTTAACTTATATAGGCCTAACCAGCTCTTTTTCTATCATCCTTACTCACTATACCGGGTATATAGGCCTGACCAGCTCTATTTCTGTCATCCTTACTCACTGTATGTAAGCCTGGACAGCTCTGTTTCGTTCATCCTTACTCACTAAAAAGATTAAATATTCTTTCATTTCCTTCTACACGAATTTCCGATTTCCGGTAAATTTGTGATTCCAATCCGGCGACATATTATTTTAATTTTACATTTCTTTTATTTACACATGATATATTGTGTATATTATGAACTACATTAATAGTTTTCAACGTAAAGACAGTATGTATTTCAGCATGTTCATTTGTTTTAACCTTTTTAAACATTTCTGCTACTCCGCGACGGCAAGTACAAACGTACTCGGTTTAGGGCCGACTTCCTCCCAGGAGCGTAGGCACACATTATAACTAACTTCGGCTTACGGAATGTTTACTTCATTTATCATTGTAATTCATCAATGTATGAAATGTCTATCCTATATCTATAAACTAAAATTAACGATTTATTTCACGATTCAGATGCGAATGTGCTATTGATTAATTTCATGTATGTATATTAACCTGTATTGTTAATACGGGATCTACTTTTTATGTAAAACTTTTTATTAAAACTAGAACCTTCCCGTTGTGTAAAACATAAGTCTGTTACTTTCCATTAAGGTTCTTGTGTGGTAACTGATTATATTGTACGTGTTCTCATGAGGACAAGACGAAAGGGACCACACTACCTGCAAAATAAACCGGACAAAAGTCCTCAAAACCAATCTCTAAATTCAAGAATACAATACAATAGATTCTACACTTACAACATGAATGGGACAGAGGTCCTCGGAACCAATCTCTAAATTCGAGTAAAACCCATTTCAAATAATAGTATACCGTCAAAAGAATCTATACATAAACAATAAAGCGGGTAAATGTCCTCTAAACCAATCCCTAAAACCGAGAATACCATACAACAGAATCTACACTTATAACATAAACTGGTCAGAAGTCTTCAGAACCAATCCCTAAAACCGAGAATACCATACAACAGAATCTACACTTATAACATAAACTGGTCAGAAATCCTCAGAACCAATTTCGAAATCCGAGTATATCGTACAATAGCCACTTAATAAATAAAGCAGGCAAAAGTCATCAAAACCCATTTCAAATAATAGTATACCCTCAATAGAATCTACACCTAAAATGAACCGGGCAAACGTCTTAAGAACCAATCTCTAAATCCGAGAATACCGTGCAATGGAATGTACACTTACAACATAAACCGGAAAAAAGTCCTCAAAACAAATCTGTAAATCTGAGGATACCATACAATAGAACCTACACTTACAACATAAACCTTGCAAAAGTTCTCAAAACCAATCTCTATATCCGAATATACCGTACAATAGAATCTTCCCTTACAACAAAAATCGGTCATAGTCCTCAAAACCCATTTCAAATCCTAGTATACCCTCAACAGAATCTACACCTACAAATTAAATCGGGCAAAAGTCCTCAAAACTTATCTCTAAATCCGAGTTTACCATACAATAGATCTATACCTACAAAATAAACGGTCAAATGTCTTCAGAACCCATTTCCAAATCTTAGTATACTGTACAATAAGATCTACACCTACAAAATAAACCGGTAAAGTCATCAGAACCAATCTTTACATCCGAGTACACCTACGAAAGAACAACCCGACATTCCTATGCAACAAGTTGTAAACCTTAAATAAATTGAAATGATTAAATACATAAAAGTAAACACGATACTGATGTTAACCATCTATAGATACGTAAGCTTCTCCTGCTTTCTAGCAACGCCCACTCTGCATGATAGGGTGTAGAAAAAGGAGAAATTAAATTCTTTTGTTGAAATCGAGTCATCGAATCATATATTTCAGTAGACAATTTCCCGTAATTTTGAAAATTTTAAAGGTTTTTAATGACTTTTAGCTAAATAGGATACGACCTTAAACTTCAGACTGCAAAATGCAAAATGTATTCTTATATTTTGGAATGAAAAATATCATCACAAATTTAATTCTTTCTCGTGTTTCTCCTGTTTGCAAAATCTGGGGCTGAAAGTTACTATAATAATCCTTAAAACTTTTATGAGACCCTTTGTGAAATTGTATGCAGATCATGCCTTGCCCATAAAATATAAATAAAATATGCATAAGTAAATTACTTTTTCTAAAGCATTGGGCAATTTATAAATTGTAAAAATATATTACATATTTACTCAGAAGCATAAAAATGATACTAATAACAAACTGTTCAAATGAAGCATTACTATGTCATATGTGAAAGCGTGACCCCTGGCCATACTTCCAATGTATTTTTCTATCAAACAAACAAATACTAGGCAAAGTGATCCATTATTATTATACTTTACATATGATACAGTCACAAAGAGTAACTTTATAAGCACAAATTTATGACATTGTTTCATGAAGTTACAAAGAGTAATCTTGCAATCTCAGTGGTAAACGGATGGAACGGCATGATGTACGGGAAACAACAGGCAGAAATTCAGATTAACTTTCTTTCCTCTTTTATGTAATAATTCTTATGATTCTATGACTTTATGTGTTGGATGATAAATTATATTTCAGTCATTTATTTTTATGTTGCAAAGCCAAAGAGTGGTTGTTTTATGATTTTGTTTAAGTTTATCAAGGTTTACTTTTATTCTTATGTTATGGTTATCCATGTTTTAGTTGTTCAAAGTTTAGTAGATCATCAAAAAAAAAATCAGTGCATTGTAGTAGTTGCAAAATCTCTGTGAAAAACTCTCTGTCCGATGTTTTATGGTTATAGAAAAGAGTATGTTCCATCACATTTTGCACTGGTCCCACCCCGGTGATAAATATTGCATGGTCCCTAAACCATAACCATTGAGAATGTTTAATATGTCAATATACACCGTCATGAACCATCATCCAAAACACATGAAAACAATAAGCCATATATGGCGAACCCTGATATAGATTTATATGTGTTTTCTAGGTGCCAATACCTGTCATTAAAAAGATACAGTAGATTGAAAACATTTATGCTAAGGCCTCCACTGGACCAATAGCCCATGCTATTTACACTCCATACTGCCGAATAATTTCTTAAAGAACAATACATTTACCATCATGCTTTCAGTCACGAAAAGAATGACGTAAATGAATTCTTTATACTAATTACTACTGCGACCTTGTCACAGTTGTTTGATGTATTACAAGTTATGTAACAATTATTATTCATGTAATATGTATAATGATGATGTCATTTGATCCCATTGCTTTGCAACCGATGTAGATACTCGTTCAATAAACCCGCCAGTCGTTTATTGTTGGAACAAGTGGGTGGATTTAGAGGAGGTCCAGGGGGGGCCGCCCTCTCCCTTTTCACCTTCTGTTTTTAAACTTGTTCAATTATTATCTTCTAACACAATTGAATTATGCAAAACTGGAAAATATATCAAAAAAGCTTTTGATTTAAGAAATACTGTATTATGAAATTATTGCAACTCTGATTAATTCATCATGACACTTACTGATTAAACTTGTTATATTATTTATGTTGATTTTATATGTATATCTATATGCTGTATTTGCATTCGATGAATAAACTATATATACTACTAAAATCCAGATTGATACCAAAAATGGCTGAGTAGTCTGGATAATACACATGTGCCCCCTTTTATCGGAAATCCTGGATCCGTCACTGCATAAGTATATAAAATCAGCGAACGACTACATACCGTGCCTTGATTTACTCCAGTCGTTTGCTTATAAGTATACCAATAAATGTTTTGAATACATATATGTGTTTAGCATGTGTTTATCCGTGTATTCTTATACATGTATAGTGTTACAGCAGTAGCGCGCACCAAGTTCGGAAAAAAATGTGGTGTTTTCACTTGCTCGTAAACTGTTGTATTACTTTTCGGTTAGCGTTTATTGCATTTATTTGATTTGTGGGATACGATGTGGCTCAGTGGATAAGATGCTCGCCTCATGACCTAGAGGTCCCGAGTTCGACTCCCGCCGCTGACACACCGCCATCTATCTTTCGGATGAAACAGCGTAACGATAGACATGGCACGTAAAAGATCCCTTACTGCTTCGGAAGAGTCCGTTGCAAAGGTATAAATCTATGCAACGCATTAAACGGATATTGTCTCCATATACGAGAAATAACCGTGGATGATATAAAACAATAATCAATCAATATGATGTGGTGTTTATAATTGCATACAATAATGTTTAGTTTGACCTGCTTGGGTGAGTGTTCGCATGGACAAGATTTATCATGTTTGTTTTATTATATTGCTTATGCTTATTTGATTTGAATCGATGTATTCAATATCGTGAATTTTCAAACGACCAACAGTCTGTCATTTAAGTTCCTAAACTTTTCACTTGTGTGTAATAACAGTATCACAAGAATTTTATTACGACTGTACAGTGAAGAGTTAATAGTTCGTGTTCGAAGTATTGGGTAATATAAGAAACTTGCTGTCTGAATAGATTTCAGAATGTACGCAAGATAGTTTGTTCTCACTGCAGTACCTTTGTGACATATTTTACTTCAGCGAAATATTTCAGAATCACCGAATGTATGATTCAGTTGAAGCTGTACTGGACGTTGCTAATTTACTTACTGAATAATTTCTTTGAATTTATTTCAGATTTAGAAACTTACTTTGAACTTTTTTACAGGAAAATATATTTGTATTGTTTTATGTCATAATGGCAACCAGTGGTAACAAGAAGGACGAGATACCCGATTCAGAGAAATATCAATATAAGTAAATGAAGCATGTTATAGAAAAAAAGTGACTGAAGAATATAAGTATGCCATTCTTACTTATGATGAATATCAAAAACTAAATCACTTTGTACCAAAATTCCAAGTACATCTCGTATCAAACATCTTAATAGTCCTCCGAAGAGAAGTGTCATAAAACAAAGAACAATTAACAAAGTATTCACAATATTTCGGTCTCCTGACCTTCTTCTGGTGAATTTTATTGGTATTGGTGGCTTAAGCTATGTAATATCCATCATATTTCATAACCGATATATGACAAATTCATATTTTTCATATATCGGTTATGAAATATAATGGATATTACATAGCTTAAGTCATCAATACCAATAAAATTCACTAGAAGAAGGTCAGGAGACCGAAATATTGTGAATACATCTCGTATCGTTTATACGCCTGAAAAAAAATAATCAAAATTGAATTCACTAGGTAGATGGTCAAAACCTATACATTCAGTTTCTAAAATTTCAATTACTTACCCCAATACTGGATAATGATAGTGGTAATTCTGGTGTTAATCGGGTATATGAAATGTCAAAGCTTCCTGATTATTCAGTTAAAGATAAAAATAGTGAAGTGACAAACGATGTATGGCGATACCAATCAAAATGCCTTATATAATAATATTCCTCATTCTATATTGTTGCAAGCTGTTAGAAATTCATTAAGAGGTACGACAAGGCAAATGTTGATACCACTCGATAAAACTGCATCAATCAATGATAGTTTACTTCCAATAGATACTTTGTTTCACAATGTGTGTTCAACTGAATATTTAACGCAAACATTTTCTCCAGCATCACAAAGAAATGATGTGTCATTAATATCACATTGGCGCAGGTTGGAAAACATTTTGTAAACTCCAGATTCAAAATGGTCATACTGGTAAAAATGTCATAGATGGTATATTGAGATCAAAGTTTTTGACTGGTTTTAAAAGGAAAAGTTTTGGTATCAAACGATATATAAGTATGAAAGTATTAAATCCTATGAAGATAAAACAGCTTTGGACTAAGTAATCCATTTTGAAGTTCCAAAGAACATTAAAGATCTATTCATACAGCTTTAGATAGTGAAAAAGAGAAAACTGAAGATATCTGACAAAGCTGTATGACAAAAATCATCAAGGATATGCACACAAAACATGATAATAATAGAATATACACTACAAAACGACATTACAAAAATATGCCATTGTGCCGCGGTTACGATACCGACTTAGGACGGTCAATTGAAGTAACAAACGTCATTAAACTGGTGTTGTTAACCGGTTTACGGGCGCCAATATTCCCACTCATCGCAAAAGCAGCACACTCAAAGGACACACATTTAAATAAAGAATCTTCCATATAGAGAACATGGATCAACAGATTTCTCAAGAAGAGAGGTCATAAAAATTTTATTACACACGAAAAATTTATAGAATAATATGTTACTATCAAAAATATGTAAGGAGACATCGACATAAGTAAACCGTGCTCTATCCGTGTGTAAGCCTAGCTCAGATCCTTGATCAATAGGAGTCCCGACTAACAGTCAGAGGGGACGAGGATCAGGACCTTGTCTCCTCTGAAAAGGTTTGGACAAGGCCCGTCATAATAATAAATTCACAAACCAATTTGAGTAATAAACACAGTTACAAAGATGACAATAGCTTATAATTTAAAAGAAATAGTGAAGTTAAAACAGAGTCTTTGAATCCATTGCCTCTTCTTTGCGATCAGAAAATGTAAAACCAATGCAAGTTAAGAATACTTTTGTATATGAAAACAAGATCATGAAAAGAATACTGGGTCCTGAATATGAGACAATAGTCGCATCGTATTGTTAAGATTTTTGTCTATATAAGTCAAATAACAAAAAAAGACATATATTAGATTTCGCGTTGAAGGATTATGGAGTTAATGGTAAATATAGAACATACACACCTTTTAATTTTGTGCACCAGATGCGCATTTCGACAAATTATGTCTTATCAGTGATGCTCGAGGCCGAATGATTGGAATTCGGAATTCTCAATATATAAATATTTGAATAGCAGTGTTGAAACCAAAATGACCGAAAAGTGAACCAAAGAATCTATCTAAAGGACAGAGCTATGCATGAGGGAGATACTCCTTAGTTTTAGAGTGATTTACTTAATTTGATGACTGAAAATTTGAAGTATATATTTCATGTCAGTACAAATGCATTGAAAACTAGACTTATGATGCCCTCGGGAACTATCAGTCCACCAGCAGCGGATATGTTGAACAGTGGCGGATTTAGAGTCCCCCCCCCCTTTCGCCACATATTTGTTACTAAAAATCCAGATTTGGCACCAAAAATGGCTGAGTAGTTTGATAATGTGTGCCCCCCCCCCTCCCCCATTTTCGGAAACTCTGGATCCGCCACTGTTGAAGCTCCTCCGCGAGTTAGCTGTTAAATAAGTGTTGAACTATAACAGTTCCTACCGTTCTTGGACTTTCAACAAAGCACAATAAAAGGTAGCTTTCATTTTGGGAACCAATTTTCTTCGGCTCTGCAGTTCTTGATAAGAAAATAGTGACGTTGATTCCTCAAGCTTGACAAGTAGCTTTATATAAATTTGGGAGAACTACATGATTTCTTATCTCATGACATTTTATGAGTCTTTGATTATAACTGGTTCGTCTAGAAATCCAGGTAACTTGGATACAGTGATAAGTAAATAACCAGAAACTTCTCCATATTGTAATTTCGCAATCAGTCCTAGAATCATTTCTTTTCAGAGATTTTCGGTTACTTCGCCAAACGTACCCATGTCGGTATACGTCTGCATCGGGCATAAAAAATACGGCCAAAGTCTGTTATTTGTTCACTTATCAAAGTTGATGCTGCATATACTTTGTCAACTAACCCTTCAAATATCACATCTACATTGCACGTCACTAGAGTTTCACTGTAATAATCAAAAAGTGAGGGAGGCATCAAAGTAAAATCCTCCCTCATTGTAAGTCAGTATGTCATCAACATTTAACCGCAAGATCTTAACAGCTTTTTATCGATAGGACTTCCTCCCTTCCTGCCAAATATACCACCTACACTCATATAATACTTAATTTAAATTTCATTTTACAACGATTAAGAAACAAGTTAACAACTTATATAAATCTTGCTCGCTGGTACGGATCTTGGCGTAAGGGTGTCTTTGTGTGGGATGAAACCGGAGTACCCGGAGAAAACCCACGAAGCCATGTTGGTGACAGCCCCACCATCTCACGTACCACACCAAGAATCGAACCCGGGTCGCATTGGTGAGAGGCAAGTGCACTACCGACTGCGCTACCTGGCCCTCATACACTTCGAATTTAAAGAGAAAAAGTGAGAATCTAATTAAATATTTTCCTTTATTGAACTCCATTTCTACAATACAACCCTGTATTCAAACAAGATTTCAACAAAAGTGCAACATTTAAAGGCATATGTATAATTGCAGAATTATTTATATCAACATTCCCTGTGCATTTTAGTAGTTACTTTCAACATATAGACCAACATTAAGGTCAAAAGGTCTAGTGGGTATTGCATGCCAAAATAAACAACATCAAATAGTCTAGTGGATCTGGTATGCCGAAATCAACAAGATCAAATAGTCTAGTGGATCTGGTATGCCAAAGATACAGTTTCTATCATGTACACTTTTTACGTTATGGACAACTTTGAAGTTAATGACCGACAAATTGGCAAACAATCTAAAACCTATATGCCTTCAATTTGTGGCACAAAAATGCATATCGAAAATAATACATTGTGATATATTTATCAAACAGTCGACAACAACATAATGTAAAGCAATTTAAAGAGCATTCTAAAATCATAAAAGTTGTCATTCTAGTACCATGAACAAATGCGACCTGGTCAATTAATAGTAAGTAGATACACACGTTTATATTCAAACTTAAGAATTCAAAACTAACAAAACAATTTGAGCTTCATTTCAATATAAAATGTGTATAAAAATTCAAGCAAAAAAAGTTAAAAACATTAACATTTAATTTAACATGAATAATATTTTTAAAGTGTTTGTGTCTAATGAGCAACAATTTAAAGTTAGAGTATTCCTTAGAAAATTCTCTTTGTATTATATTAGTAAGATTTTAAGTTTAAATTTCATAAAAAGTACATATGATTCACCTGTTGTTTAATTTTCTTTTTAGCATTTCTCACAACAAAGGTGAAAAATAGTATATATTTCATACTGAAAAAAATCAATAAATATCCCATGTTAAAATTCTATTCAATACTACACATCTAGGCTATACTTATTAAGGCTACAGAGTTTCAATGTTTACCTGGGATTGATCATTTAGCAAATTTTTAATTTTTAATTTTTAATTGATATACCCAATTTTGTATGATACTCAATACCAAGTTTTTAAACTTAATATCCATGGCATACTTTACTGTTTAAAGTATGCATTGTGACTGGTGTAGGTCGACTCAATGCAGAATCATGTGATCCCAACCATGTCTAACTGCGAGTTCACTCGACTCAGACCATGTCTCACTGCGAGTTCCTACCAGCACCTCTTTTAAATGTAAAGTCGCAAAATATATACAAAATATAATATAAAATGAATTACTACAGAATGTGATACATGTGTATTAAATACCATCATTTCAGTTAATGTATCCCATTTAAACATTAAATGATTTTATTTTATCTCCGAGCCATATTATCCTTAGAAATCACCTACTATACCCCTATCTTTCCATAACCTTTATTTCTGATCCCTTATTTCCTAAGACCTCTTCTTTCAAATCCTAATTTTCTAATACCTTATTTCCAATCCCTAATTTTCATTACCTTTATTTCTAACCTCTAACTTTCTAAAAACCTCTATTTCCTAATTTTCTAAGATGTTATTTTCAATCCCAATTTTCTAAGAATTTCATTCCTATTTTAAACTCTTTTATTTCCAACAAACTAAAATATGTATACCTTTTAATCAAAAAACAAAAAATGCTCTTGTGATGAATCATTATCTAAAGATACACTCGGTATCATAACAGTTAAATGATACATGTACACAAGTTCATGTCATAAATAACAGGACAGGGAAATAAGGTGACTTATCTGCACTTCTTCAATTAGAGAGTCCTAAAAAAGTAACAAACAAAGTGTTTAATAGCTGTGCAATGATTGTTAATTGAATTTACTTTTCATATATCTATATATCATATATCATATGGTGTGATATGATCAGTCAGTAAGCAGAGACTTTTATATTCTGGAGTGTTATTATTACTTCACATCTACAATAAGCTGTGTTTGTGAAACACTAATGCCCCCGTCAGCACCAAAGTCCCAAAAGTTATTTTTAGCATAAAGGTCATTATCAAAGTCAAAAGTTTATCGACCTTGGTGTCATTTGAAAGGGCTTCATTAGTTGAGTATGCATGTCAAATATGAGGTCTCTATCCCTCACGGTTCAAAAGTTGTAGCCAAGGTTAAAGTTGACAACAGACAGAAAAACAAACAGGACAAAAGAAATATGCTCCAGATCTATCAATCCAGGGGCATAAAAATATTATGAATAACCCATTTAATTCAATGTATATAAGATATGGTTTGTTCAAAGGGAAATTTTTAGTTCTCGGAAATGTTTCATTGCACATTTAGTGTATTGCCACATGAATTCATATTGGTTGAGGATGCTCTAATGTTTCAAAAGCATTTGTCATGAACTGTTTATAATGTCACAGCATGGCAAGTTAACCTGATTATGAAGTCTGAACCTGATATGCAATGACCAATGGAATGACTCATCAAAATGAAATTAAGTTATGAACAGATAAGTCACCTTCACAAACCCTTCTCTTCTGAAATCATAGTATATATCACATCCATGAGTATATCATACATCTGACATACAGTATCATACACACAAAACACACACTCAGATATATATATTTTTTATGAGCTTTGGCTGAGCATTTCATAATCCAAAAATATTTCATCTTTATAGTGAAAAAATATACAGGTATCACAAATTTGTAGTTAAGTGAAAGCAGGCCATAATACAAAGATACAAACTTGACCACGGATATAAGGAAATGCACAATTTTTAAAAATCTCAATAAGAAAAAAACATTAATACTGACATATAACAACACAAACATGCAACAAGTCTCAAATCAGATTCAAACCAATGACCTTGAACTATATTATCATACTGACAACAGACAATTCCCTGGGTCTATAAAAAGATATGAATACAATACAACAGAAGTAAAGAAATCAAGTATTTCTATATTTACCCTTTGTAAAGATTGTGAAGATGATAGTGTTTGTAAAGTGTAGATGTTTCACCTGCCCTGGACATTGGTTAAATCCAGCCTTAACACAGATGAGGGGTATAGAGAGAAACCCTATTGAAAAATATTTTATATATATCATGAGACCTCTATTTTATGCTGTTTTGTATTGAAAACTGTTGGATAGGCAGTGACAACTATAGCAATTTCTTAAAGATGACAAAATTGTACATAATTAGAATAAAAATATTGGTGGATGGAAAACTTTGATGAAAGTCATGTGGGATGAATGACATTAAGTAGCCTAAAGGACATATCTTAGTAAAAAGAGATTATAAGCAGGAATATTTTGTTATCTAAAAAAAGGTTCAATATAAACTAAAAATTGTTATATCACAGACATTAAATTTGTTTCATTATTTCATGTATAGTATTAAAGATATTTTGTTCAACTTTTGTAAAGCAATATTACTTAACAATTCAAATGTTTGTGACATGAAATATAACAGAGCAATATCAAAGAAAAAGTAAGGTAGCCATTACTTTCATCTCATGTATTTTAGATTTTTTCTGGAATACAAATACAAGTAAAAAAAAAAAAAGGAAATGGAATGATAAAAAGGGTTTTAATGTTACAGTACAATCCACATGTTTTATAATTTTTCCACCAGCCACAATGGACCACATCCAGGTGTAACTACAACAATTACTCAATACACAGTGTATTTTACTTAGGTGGGAATAAGCAAAGGTAAATTTGCACCTCAATTCCAACTGTGATTTTGAGTGTTTCCCTGTATTTTGTGCAATTTCTCCAAAACACCTGGTATGTACTGTGCACTACCTTTTCAGACCTTATAATGAAAAATATCATTTATAAAACCTGTGCAAATATATAACAATATTTGGTCCCAAAACAATAGAAAATATTAAATAGAAATATTTGGTCCCATATAACATCTAAAATCAATTAGTAGTAAAATAATTAAAAATGTTATCATTTTGAATTACTTGGAAGGAATAATATCAATATGTTTTATACTTTTTAAATGTTAAAAAAGAGAAAAATACAAAATAAAATGATTGTCTATATATCAAATATGATTGAGAGTATGTTAACAAATAGTTAGGCAAAACTCAAGATTTTAGCAAAGGTAAAAAACAATTAGAATTTGTTTCTCTAGCCTAGTGTTTAGGAAAAATTGTGTCGTGTTACGGGAGAGCTTGTTCTAAAAGAAATAAAGGGAAAATTTCAGAAAACACTACATAAAAATACTACAACTATGTTTGAAAACATCCATAAAGAAACATAAACAAGTTGACCAAACTGACCTCATGAACAAGTCTGAGAAACAAATATTAATTTTCTAACTTACACATAATAAAGAACAAATCAGACTTTTTTCCAAAAAAGATAACAATAAGAAAAGGCAATAACTTGTAAGTATTAATGCAAAACTTATTCATCAGACAAAAAGATTTTAGAGGATAGATGATTTTAAGAAATAAAACCTTACCAAACAATCATGTAACAAGTTTTCACACCCTCTACTTCATCTTCTATGTTTCACTTACAGCATATTTACGATGATTTTTAACAACAATGTGTTTATGACTTGTAACCAGTTTACAGGAAACTTACAACAACCCTGTGTTTATGACTTGTAGCATAATTTACAGGAAACATACAAAAATCATGTGACTATGACCTGTAGTATAATTCACCGGAAACTAATAAAAACTTCTTTCGTGTATTCAAACATATTAACAAGTAAATTATAACAAATTTTATAAGTTTCATATGTGATATACATTTATACAGATATATGATGTAATTTGTACAAGCTTCTGCCTCTCACTTCTTACAAACCTTCTATGAAAATAACACTTCTAAGCAAGATACAAAATCAAAGAAAATGCTAAAAAAAAAACGACTAGAACTAGTATATTGTGTCAAAGATGTTTGACATCTTACAATGTATAATGTGGATAAAAAATATGTAATGAATATTATTATCAGTCTGTCAAGCAGTAATAAGGAATTAAGCTGAAAATCGGGAGGTAATCAGGAAATCAGGAAGGAATTAAGCTGAAAATCAGGAGGTAATCAGGAAATCAGGAAAGAATTAAGCTGAAAATCAGGAGGTAATCAGGAAATCAGGAAGGAATTAAGCTGAAAATTGGGAGGTAATCAGGAAATCAGGAAGGAATTAAGCTAAAAATCGGGAGGTAATCAGGAAGGAGTTAACGTGAAAATTGGGAGGTAATCAGGAAATCAGGAAGGAATTAAGCAGAAAATCAGAAGGTAATCAGGAATTGCTTGACAGACTTTATTATATAAATAGCAAGCAACTCTTGTTTCATTTTCTTGTAAGGTATGTAATTTTTCAGTACCAAAAACAGTATCTACCTATATAAATACACCAAAGCCATAGCATAGTGATGCAGGTAAATGGATTAAACTAAGTCATTTCTCTCTTTAGTCTCATATCTAAATAATAAATTACTATTTTTATCAAGATGTAGTTATGATAAAAGTTTCTGTAACTCGTCATGGTACAGATTCATACATAGTTTCTCTTTCTATATAATGCCACGGAATAATCATTCCACTACTTTAGTGAAATCCCAAGGTCATGTGACAAGACTCACCAGTTCCATACATACAAGACAATGAAACAGGGTTGGATACTGTAAAGAAAAAACATATGATACTCAACTGGTATCTTTAAAACAATACATGTACAATATTTTCAACAATGTTGTTCTTTCGCAGTAGATCTTTTAACAACCCTGGACGGCTGGAGTTAAGTAAAATATTTTCTTACAAACATTTAACTCTGTTGCAAATCAGGTGTGTTTTAATTTCCCTGTGGTTTGCTTATACTTGATATATCTTGTAATGAGATATCCACTATTTTGGCATGTTCCAGCATTCATTTAGCAATTTACATGTAAGTATGACAAACAATGACCCTGTAAGACATTCAAATATAGAAAAGTACTTTACTAGTGTAAATTTAAACATCTACAGACCAGTAATTTCGGAACCAGTATTCCATACAGTATTACTACACCTTACCAGTGTCCAACCCTAATCTATAAGCCAGTAAATTGTATGATCCTATACATATATATCAAAAATCAATCAGTATTCAAAGTGCATTCTTAGAAAACTTATCTAAGTAGCCTGCAAAACCTTGATTAGTAACAAGAAAACTTCAGCATCTTCTAATATGACAACAAGACTAGATCATGACTAAAACATTTAGAATACAATCATAATACTTAGTTTTTGAATGCATGAAATTTAATTAGAGTTACCTCCCTTTTCCGCCATTTTGGAGGTAAAGCTGGTGTTTTTGAGTCATATGCATACCAATTACAATGAATTATTGTGAGAAAGTTGTCTATATTTTCACTCCTCTGAAAACATTTTCACATTGTTCAATAGTATTATTATTGTATAACACATGCAAAAAACTCAAGAAGCATCCTTAGTTTGGAGAAATTCCCTACACAGTTTGTTTGATTTATGCACAAATATTCAGGGTCATATACATGTACCTCCAATATGGTGGAAAAGGGAAGCAACTCCAATTAAATTTAATGCATTCGAAAACTATCAATACATATACTTACAAGTATACTAAATCATACTTTTAACAAGCTATACTTTTTTATGCTTACTCATCTCCTGTAGATCTAAATGCAGAAAATTGCAATGGGATTCAGGTCTATGCCACTTTAGTTTGACCTAATAACCCTTATGTAAGTGTTTGTCAGCAAAACAGCGGCTATATAACACTTTCATCCATGATAATAAGTACACTCTGTATCTATCATGTAATGCATAATGACCAGTGCCACCACTCTGTATCAAAAACTTCATACATACAATGTGAATTTATCCTTAACAACAACAAAAAATATACACTGTCATTGCTTCTCCAATATACTTCTGTTTTCTACAGTACCTAAAACTGTAAACTATTGTAACTAAACTATCTCAACTGTGATTGGCTGGTTGAAACCAGCTGTTTGAGATCTACATCCAATCATGTATGTACCTATTATACACACCTCCCAGGAAAAGATTCTGCATTGTGATCCATTGGAAACAAGTATTTATGGCCAAACAGCTCATGCTATACAGTGACTACATGTAAATCCAAATACAAGAATACCGGTATGTACTTATACAACATGGTTTTAAAAGTCATTACACATATTTCAATTTTTGCGACACAGCATTGGTGATAAAGTGTAAGTGGATTTCTCTGAACCCTACAATAAATATTGCAGGCCGAGATCATTGTCTACATGTATTTATCATATCACTTTATATAGATGTTGTATGTACTAATAAACAAATTACAAACTGGTATAAGTAGTAAATAAGAGACTTGTAGTTCATAAATGTGAGAAGACTTGCACAGACTTTTTACAAAATGTGAACTATTAATATTATACAGTAACACAGTTAACCTTCTATGAGGACCAAATCCTGGTCATTTTACCCAATGATGTTTTGTTCATGGTTGTTTATCTAAGCCTGTTTCCTTTTCTTGGTCCTGAGAGATTTGCCTTTTTTGCCAGCTTTAACGTTTTTTCCAAATGATATCTGATAGATTTTGTTTACTTCCTGGCTTAAAAGTACTCCTAGTACCGGTCCTGCCCAATAGACCAGGAAGTGGTGAAGAAATGGTGTGTCCCCACATCCAAGCGTAAACGCGGTGGCTGAGGTTGGATTCATATACATTCCTGTAAGACGATACCCTACAGAGAAAAAACATATCACATTACTGTTAAACTGTTTCTTCCCTTCCCTGTCTTCTGACAATGCCTTAAATGTCTTTACCATACATTTCACTCATTTTCATTATCAAACAATTATAATAGATCACTTAAACTTCTGAAAACTAGACAAAATAGCATGGTTTACCAGAAGAAGTTGTGAACTTTACAGACTCTTCAATACAACCAAATTGGGAGTAGTCAGTGCTGTTCTTTGTATTTATTTTATACTACACTCTTATATTACAGTCACCCTTCGTGCCATTACATGTATGATTATACAAATATTGTCATACATCTATAAGTATTATACAGTCACATTTTGCACTATTAAAGTATTATATTATTATACAAAGATTATCATACTTTTAGTATTATACTGTCACATTTCGCACTATTATATCATTTTACAAAGATTATCATATTATTAGTAAATTATACAGTGACAATTTTAGTTCCTATAGACCTCAGCAATTTCCTATAGACCGAAATAAAAAGGCACAAAAATCAGAATTTTAATGCATTTATTTGCTAAAATCATTTGCCAATCATTTAGAGTTAAAAATAGCACATGCTGGTTTCTGTTTCATACCCGGGTGTGCACCTTCAACATACTTAAAGAGATCAAAGAATGACATCGCGACCAGCTTTTTGAGGGCAAAAGGACGATTAAAAACGGAAGTACAACAAACATGTCAATGTTTTATAGACACTTATCATTGGTAGCACACTCAGATGTCTTGTTTTCTCTCTTACAAATAGACTTGAGTTACCTGCTCTTGCTAAGCTATCGCTGCGCGAAGAGCAACACATTTACATGACTCGGGTCAGATTTCCTTTAAACAAGTCGGTCTAATGAGGTTTTGATCTCTATAGACCGACCCGAATTACAAAGACATTGCCTACCGGTCCACCGTTAATTTCGCACACCGAGATTATCATATTTGTATTATACAATCACACTTTGCACTATTACATGTATATTATTATACAAAGATTATTGTATTATTAGTATTATATTGTCACACTTCGTATTGTTTTAAATTCATGACTACACTGATATATCAAATAACTCTCAACATTTTGCATTAAAATTTGGTTACACTTAAGAAAGTTTTGGGGGGTTTGTTGTTGGTGATGTTGTTGTTGTTTGTTTATTGTTCTCTATAAAGATTATTTAAATAATATTACCGTTAGATATAGTGACAGCTTCTGTCTGATTCATTGTACCTGGACCTTTATATTCATACTAAATAATATTTCAGTTGAACTACTGAAGATCAAATACTTAAATTATAAATTGTACAATAAAGTAAATGCATACCAAAGCACACCAACAAGGAGCAATTCAGAAGTTTCAATCCCAAGTCCAGTGCCTCCATTTTGGCAAAGCGCTGACTGAAGACCCAGCTTGAGAAGGCTGTTCCAAATAATTCAAGCAAAAATCCCAACACCAAAGGAAGCCTCAAATCTGTATCACATGACATGGTGAAAATCTTATGATAATCTTTAAAAGAATCATGAAAATCCAATTCCAGGATCAAAACTCCAAATTTCCAAGCTGCAAAGCTGGCAACAGTCTGTCCAATACAATGACAAGCAAACTGTATGAAATTTATCTGCCCCTTTGTAAAACTTACAATTGTACCAAGTACAGAATCTCTCCCTTTTGAGAATAACAGGCAGGTGACAATATTGAGAGGAACTGTGCATAAAACATATCCCAAATTCCCATAATGCTTTCGAAGGAGACCATTTCCAAAAATGAATGTTATAAATACCATAGTTTTGAAGAAATCGTGAGTTACACTTTGTAGAAGTTTGGGAAGAAATACACTTGACAGCCTATACATAAGGTAACACAGAGAAAATGCCAAGATGTAGAACAGTAAAATGGCTGGCAAGGCAGATTCAAGATAATCCTGGGAAGGGGGGTTTCCCATTGCTACTGTCCAAATGTCCCTCCATGAAGTTGATGTAACCATTGTGATCTGCACAAAAAAATAGAAAGGCACAATTTAATCTTCTACTTTTCTTGAAGAGTGTTACAGACTAATCATTACCATAACTGCTTACAAGATCCTGCTTATACTTATAGGTGTGAAAATGTTCTATCTATAAATTTCACATATACCAGCACATGTACTGATGTAAATTTGAGAAATTTAATAACTATCACAGCAGATTTTGTGACTTCAATCTCAATTAATTAGTAAACTAAATACATGTATAATCAATCTGATGACAATTTTCTATAAAATATTCAGATATACAATGCGACTATGTTACAAAATTAAGTCAAATCAAGCAGTTTTGTATGGGTAGTGATGGATAAAGTCCAAGAGTTGTATGCCATTATGAGTGAAATAACTAGCTAATTTGAGGAAAACAAGGTTGTATGGGAACGCTCTATACATGTAGGTGTAAAGTAAATACAGTTTATGAATTATAGTCCAGAAACCAGATTCACTTATCAAGGCCTTATGACCTTAGCCTGTTGATCCCAAAATCAACAGGGCACAACCACGACACATGGTGAGTATGTGTAGGAAGTCATTAAAATCAGCCCTCAAACCATATGAGTACCGGGTATTACATGTACAACTAATATCTAGTGTATCTGAAGGTCCTCAAATTTCTATAGGACATTCATTCTGGTGAAACATTTTTTTTACCAGATCAGACGATCATTTACCAAACCCAGTAACAAACTGTCTTAACTTTAAACATAAAAGACCATAAAATTTAGTGAACATTGTATACAAATGTATTTCATTTACATTGTAACTACATTCATATAAATTTTCAGTTTCTGAAATGTCAAAATGATGGGCCAAGTTGTCATTCTCTCTCCCGAAATACATGTATATGTTATTATGTAAGCATGCATGTGTGATGAAAATTTGTGTTTTTGCCTTGTGTTTATAAGGTACTGAATAATCGAAGGGTATCGGCCTGAATAGCTCAATGGTGAGAGCGTCTGTCTTGATAGCAGAAGTTTCAGGGTTTGATTCCTGTGTCCAGCCACATCTCTCTCTCCTGCCTGTTTCAACTGCTTGGATGCAGCAACGGAGAAGGCTTCAATAATTTGACCTTCCAACATGCTGACGTTATTTCTATCCTTCTTCTTCTTCGAATACCAAGTGTACACTAAAGTCGAGCATTATACTTCATGTGCCAGTCTAGATAAAAGCCTCACAGGGCAACATGATACAGTTAAAATGTTAAAACCCTTGGTCTTCATCCTAAGCTGAAGTGGGCAGATGGTACGCTGCCCATTGCAGTCTGGTAGTCTTCCAAGGAACATGCTGATGTCATTCATTATGGAGGTCTGTTCCAATCCATGATGATATGTGGGAAGAAGGAGAATCATGCCACTCTATGCTGGATTTTCTCTATCTAGTTGATCTGTAAACTGGTGCGAGGGTCCCAAATGGAGGCTGCATACTCCAGCATAGGCTCTGACCCGTGCTGAGTTTCTGCAACCTCTGAGGTTTTGCTTTAGGAAGCCAAGAGTCTTATTGCCTTGGCTTTTACTGTGAAATGGCATCGATGCAGTATGCTTACTGGGGATATTCCACTTCATTTTGCTACTGATTATTTATACACAACCGATAGAAACTACGTGTTTTAAAATTTAAGGGAGAAATATTGAAGCTACAATGGAGATTCTCATCAATGTTATTACTTTCCTAAACAGACAGGAGAAAGAGCACGGAGATGGTATTTACAATAAGAAATTGACTTTTTCATTTTTCTCTCAATCTCTTTATTTGCTGTACTGTACAGTCATGACAGCGGTTCTCTAGGGTTCTATTTAGTAGGACCCTCATGACAGTACTGTTTACAGTAATTTCTATTGAAACGGTCGGCTCATACCTTCACCACCGTTTCTATTTCACCATTCATATTTTGTGTGGGAAAACTTTGCTGATAGAAACTGGGTCATTGCATCCAAAAATGGAGTAACATGCACAAATCACTTACCTTTTCAGCTAATTAAATCCTTAACTATTCATATCTATCCATTTTCTTGTAAAAACAGTCCATGTATACTCGAATAAATACATCACAAAATATTTGGTGTAGCTCTCTATTACTTCCAAACTGCCATTTAAAATTATGTCAATATGTGGTTTCACTGGCTGAAGAGTTCTAATTACTGGGGGCATCCAAGGGAAACATGGTTATAAAAATGAAGAAAAGGGTTGTTTTTCACTGAAATTTTCCTAGACATTTATTAAGTATTTGTATTTAAAGTGTTTTTAAGATATCTGCAATTTAATTGGCAGGACTTTATGAAAAAAAAATTAGGCTTTAATTTTTTTCCCTATTTAACCTCATGGCCTCACACATGCGCACTCAATCTAGTTTGAACATGGCCGTTTGAAAGTAATGGAGAAATACACCAAATAATTTGTGATGTATTATTCGAGTATACATGGATTGTTTTACAAGAAAATGGATTAATATGAATAGTTAAGGATTTAATTAGCTGAAAAGGTAAGTGATTTGTGCCTGTCACTCCATTTTTTGGATGCAATGACCCAGTTTCTATCAGCAAAGTTTTCCCACACAAAATATGAATGGTGAAATAGAAACGGTGGTGAAGGTATGAGCCGACCGTTTCAATAGAAATTATGTTTACAGTAGATCTACATAATATTATCAATGCAACTTACTGTTAGGCTACTATTTTCGAATTCCCTCTGTTCCTCTTAGCTGCACTAAAATAATGTTCCTTTAAGTTTCTGATCACTATCAGATCAATTATTAATTACGAAAGTTGCGATTCATATCACAGCAGCAGCAACGTAGCCTAACGCTAAAATGCAGTTGTCTCTCCTTGGCTAACCAGACAAGTTATTGGTAAGTTATTTCGATCCATGACAGTTCTACTGGTCAGTTCCCGGTTACACCAGTTACCTGCTAGTAATTAAGAGCATTCTAAACGTGATTTTACGAAAATTTTGTGTAATGGTAGGTGCCCTATCAGGGGCAGGGCGTGATATAATTATAATAGGGGGAAGACTTTGCAAAAAAACCAAAACAAAACAAAACAAAAAAAACGTCTGGCTCAAATTTTGGGTGAAAAAAATAATCCGGCCCAAAGGGCCGGAAAATTTTTTTCTGGGATTATGAACGCTCATTTATCTTAACTTTAAAAAGGGGGGAAAATAATCCGGCCCAAAGGGCAGGAAAATTTTTTTTACGGGATCATGAACGCTCATTTATCTAAACTTTAAAAAAAAGGGGGAGAATAATCCGGCCCAAAGGGCTGGCAAATAAATAAATAAATAAATAAATTCGGCTCTAAAATTGGGCAAAAAAAAAAATTCAGGCCAGTGAAGGTCTTCCTGCCTCCCCCACCCTACCCCATAAAAATCAAATGGTTTCTCCCTAAACAAGTTTAGTCCTTGAATAAAGACAAGGTCAGACTCAAGTAGATGTCCGAAATGATACAATTTTTTAAAAGAACATAAATAAATTAAACCCTGAAAATTCTAGGGCCGGGGGGGGGGGGGGAGGGGCCGCCAGTGTCTAGATGTGTAAGATTGAAACAGAGAAGGAAATGGGTTGCAGATGGTGTCCCTTACCTTACGCAACAAACAAATGCATTCTCATTCATTATCAGAGACATAAATACATGTACATATATGTGTGTCATGGCCGTAGCAACATGGGGAGGGGGGGCTGCCTCCTTTCCCCCGCCCCCTTTTTTGGCCGATCATAATTATTTCATAGACTGTTATATTTTTAATAAATTGTTTTCAGTATCTTAAAATGCAATTGAGTTGTAAGTTGTATTACAGCAGTATGTATAAATATGTTCTTTTCTTTCTGATACTACAAGTTATTTTCATCATGCAAAGAAAGCCGGTGTGGCCTAGTGGATAAGGTACTCGGCTCGTGATCGAGGGTCCTGGGTTCGACTCCCGCCCTGGGCATTACGGTGTCCTGTCTTTTGGATGAGACAGTAAAAACTGAGTTCCCGTGTCACGGTAGGTGTGGTACGTCAAAGATCCCTCCCTGCTTCGGTGGGTCCGATGCAAAGGTCTAAATTTGTACGCAATGCATCAGGCAGATGCCGTCACCATATATACGTGAAATAATCGTAGAGTGACGTAAAACAATAATCAATCAATCATCATGCAAAGATAAAAAGTGTTCGGGCTCTGGAAAACATTTACTCGTGCAAACATAGGCGCATTTAGTGCCTCTAAGTTAAAATGATGCCCTGAACTCCGATTACTCATGCTTGGGAAGTGGAAATGAGTTTATTATTAATTGTCAGCATTGGCGGATTTTAAGGAGGAATTGCAACCCCCTTTAATCGGAAAATTTTACCAAAAAAGGGTTATTTTCGGCCGTTTTCAAGGCTGCAACACCCGATTTCAAGATTGAATAGTAGAAAATAGTAGTCACGACAGGCTGCAATCCCCTTTCAAAAGTTTCTAGATCTGCCTATGGTCAGTGCATGGCTCTATGCGATTCAACAAGACTCCTTAGCACAAAAAATGGCTTAGAGAGAGTGGTATCGTAATGCAACTTTTGTTTTGATTTTACAAGTTTGGCCCCTCCACTTTTGAAATGCTTCCTACAGGCCTGTATGCTGTTCTCTCTTTATGATCTTCTCTAAGTTCAACCTGATGATATCCACTTTTCATGTCTAATACAGTAAAGTAACAATTTCCCCCAAGTGAATCTAAAATTTCTTCTATATGTGGTAGTGCATAAGAGTCTTTCACCGTTCTTGAATTCAACTGTCGAAAATCTACACACATTCTGAGTTCTCCATTCTTTTTTCTGCACAATACAACATTGTTAGTCCAAGGTGATTCAGATCGTCTAATAATTCCACCTGCAAGTAATTGATGTAAATGGTTTTTAACTTCTTCATACATAGACGGAGGTATTCGGCGATGTCTTTGTTTAAAAGGATTATCATCCGTTAGAAGTATCTTGTATTGTACCTTATTACTATGTCCTATATCTGTGTCAGATACTGTCTCTGATTTTTTACAGGTTTTCAAGACTATATCAACATAAACAGCATTATTTTAACACATACTCCGGTTTTAGAACACGCGTGATATCTCTCTCTCTCGCTCTCTTAGTAGGAAGCATATCGCTGGACATACATGTATAAATTTGAAGAAGAAAAAAGAAGGACTGAGTCGGCTAGACCACAGTTTATCGGGTCTGTTTTCATTTATTCATCTTATTTTTTTTTTCTATTTTCTCTCTCTCTCTCTCTCTTTTTTGAGGGAGGGGTTATTGGGGGTGTTTTAAGTGTGTTTTGCTTTTTCTTTTGCTTTGCTTTCTTTTCTTTGTGTGTGTGGTATTTCTTTTTATTTGTGGGGAGTAGTTGTCGATACCAGATATTCTGGAAAGTTATTTCTCAGGTCTACTGTGATTTAAGTGTTATAATACCCCTTTTCCTGATGTTGTGTGGCTGTGGCACTTTCTACACAGTGTTTGTTCACATTCATGTATATATATACAGCGCTGAATTATATTTGTTAAGTCTGTATGTCAGGGCATTCACAACCGGTGTGGCTAGCCAAACAGGAGACACGCACTCCTCCCGGGCACCTAGTCTCACCTCAGAATTTCAGAGGTCTGTGAATGTCCAGTGTGGTACATTGTTGTTAGTGCCATAGTCATGTGACACCAGTTACCTTCGTATTTTTCATTAATACTGTATGTTTCAGGTAAAGATAACCGTAAAAATTTATCTTAATCATTAACGTGATATTAAATCATACTCATTCCAGTTTTATTCAAAAAAGAAAAACAACAACACTTGCAACTTTGCTGGTAAGATTTATTAACAAGTATAAAGGTAAAACAAGTTAAAAAGGATATTAAAGGTAAAACAAAAACATTCCATATAATGTATGACATCTTAAAGCATCTTACGCATACATATGTGTAAATCTATTGATATGACACAAATAGACGAGAAGCAAATTTACAAAAAGTAGCTGAACCCTAGTTGGATTAAAAAGAAATATCCTAATATAAAACTACTTTTCAAAACAAAATGTTATAACAAACTAGAACAGAAAAAGACACTGCAGTTGATATGTTATGAAGAGTCTCCAGTAACAAACAATTAATATTGCTAAGTTATTGCGGTGGTAAATAAACACAAAGCAATCGGAACTCCTCGTGTATCTAGCTTTGTGCTGCATATTCGCTATCAAAGATAACGACACTGTCAGATCTATTTACCAAGATACCTGAAATCATTGGAAAGTCGCACGAGAAGTTCCGATTGACAAACATACATAGTTCAATCCAACAGAAGAAAAATCCGAAAAGTAATTAAATGAAATAGACCTAAAACTGTAGACAAACTGTTTCTTGATTGCTTTGAAGTTATACATACCATGTAGGTCTGGCAGATCCAGAGGAGGCAATAAACAAGTCTGTCTGCACAATAACATGTACGGAATAACGAGTAAATCATTCCAAACAATTTTCTCAAAATCGCTCCAAAAATTTAACATTTTATGATTTTCAGGATGGCTGTCGTGACGGCCATGATGATAACGTAAGCCTACTACCTCTTCACGCGTTTGTTGAGTATTATGAGTGGATTTTAACCTCTTATTGCTGTCAAACACTTGGAAATATACATGTACACACATACAATATAAAACACCCTTATTAGAAAGGAGGCCACACTTTTTTTTATCTTGACCACAGACCTATCGACAAGGATCGGAATAAAAACTACACATGTATAACAGAGGAATGCCACAGATGGATATCACAGAAAATAACTTCTTAACGATTCCCTGGGAGGTATGCTAATAGAACTAAATCAAATCAAAACAAATCAAAGACATTCATTTAAACATCAATGATTACAAAGCTACTCATCAACAATCCTGAAATTAACAATCCATATTAAGTTGTTCAAAACATGGGATTTTCGTTAGCCAAATACGGTTCCTTTCCCTATTTTAGTATATTTCGCATTATCATTTATTTAGGTATAACCTCTGCCTCTTAAATGACTGCAAGATTTAACTCCCTTGCCATTATGAAGGAACCCGTGGTTCACAGCAAATGGATAAGGAGGATATACAAATAATCAAATTATCTAAGTCTCGCTATCAATATGATATACCACGGGTATTTGGTTATATTGAACGTGCAGTCGGCATCCTTTCGGGATTATTGTTGTTTAATATCCAATAATCCGTATTCACGTTTCAGTGAAAATTAGATTAAAAACTCGAGTTACAAATAAAGGAAAAGGGGGGGGGGGGGGCACAAGTCCAGTTTTAAGCTGTCTGTTTGTAGGTTCACACTACAGCACCATTGTAGAAATATACATAAAGGACCATTAAGGAATACAGTTTGCATGTTCATTTCAAGTGTCCAGCAATGAAAACCGCTATACCCTAATTTTACTTAGAGGAAGGCTAAAATTAAATGCAACTTGACTGATCAACGGAAGTACACACTGTTCTGACCCCCATACTAGTACATGTATATTGATAATAAATAATTTATTAATAAATAAATAAACAGTCATTTTCTATCTTATATAAATTGATAATTGTAGTGGATAGCTCAACGTGTATTCTTCTTCAAATAGCACAATCCTTGCAAATTACCAAAACATTCCGTATAATTGTCAGAGAAGGAAAGAGAAGGAAATCCTTTCAGCCCACCCCACCCCCATTTTCTCTCCGTATATGATATTGCCTTCTGGATCAAAAACTGGTTTCAAAACCAGAGCAAACTACTGGTAAAAATTATGAATATGTTATTTGGTTTTCTTTTGATGCAGTTCTGCACTCGCCGTGACGTCAATATGAAGCAGACGATCAAGGATCAAAGCTAGATAGCAGCCGATGAATGGTCCTATCCAATACACGACAAAATGCTCCCACGCTGCCGTCCCCTTACAACCAAACGTGTGACCGGTCGCCATGGCGGGGTTAAAGTACATCCCAGTCATACTAATGCCTGTAAAACAACGCATTTCATTATTTATTTATGACAATGGAAAAGAAACAGATTTAAAATCATATTTTAACCTACAACAATATATGAAATATAACCCCCGCACGCATCCAGAATATTCGATTGCCATCGCTACCATTTGAAAATCTAACATAAAACATATTTTACTAAAATATGACAATTGAAATTACAATGGTACATGTAATTGCTGCAATGCCACTATGGCACTCGCAAAAACATAGTATTACCTAGGCGACAGTCACAGATCTCTGGAAATTAACCAAAAATGAGTATTGACTAGCACTGTATAGACAATGCCACATTCACACGATGTTCAGAACAACCTCCAACAGACATATAATAAAAAATGGTCAAAAGAACAAAAAACAAATCGATTCTTGCCTTATTCCGATGTAAATAAGTGTTTTCAATATTTTGTACTTCAAATATGTACAACCACAAAAAAAATGCATTACCTAAAACAATCATCAAGGATCCATTGCAGAGCTTCAAAACTTCGTCCACCACAGACTGTTTAGAGATAACTTGCATTCCTAACCACGTGTCCAATAATGTGGCGCCAAATTCTATTCCCATTCCAGCAAACAGAGCTACATTCAAATCGGATGCGCATTCCGTTTCGTAGAATCTATTTCTGTGATCCGAAACCATGTCAATCGACCAAACTAGTTTTGCGAAACGGTAGGAAGCAATGCCAGCTAATGTCTGGTTTAGGATTTTACAAGCTGCCGTTGAAACACCGATTTCTTTATTACATAGTTGACAAAACGCTTTCACTGGATTTTCCGAAGCGCCAAAATATGTTCTGTTTGCAATGAAACATTCGATAACCACAGCAATAAATAACCACAAAGAACCATAGTTTGCGTAGATGAAATTATTTTCGTAAAAATATGCGCACATTTCCATCGTCGCTAAGAAATCGGCGATATACCCTTTGATAAAACTAGGAGAAAATGCATCGTTTAGAATCCTTGAGAACAGCCCAAACCCCATGACGATGGTAAAATATACCAGCGTCGCTGTAAGTGGTGACAGGAAATCATCGACGTCAATGTCTGATCCCAATGTATACTTCCACAGATGGCGCCACATGATGAACTCAAACACAGGTGTTCTATCTGCAAAACATACAAAGAAATAACGAATGAGAAATTTTAAGGAGGGAAAAAAAAAACTTTTATAAATGTACAATTCACCTATCGATTTTTCTACAAGAAAGTTACGTTACGCGGACTAAAACAGTTATGCCTGCGATGTCATAATGGAATGTCCGACTTGTCAGACTTATATGACGTAATGACAATCATATAAAGCGCTAAATGCTGTGTCATGTCTGTATTGCTGTATGCGAATGAAAATATCTTATCCTGTATCTCTCATGAAATGCACTACAATGGATATTCCTGGACCCATACCAAGGAAAAATGAGACTACGTGCCCAGGAAGAGTAAGTATCTCCTATTTACCAAGCCACTCCCGCCATACATGTCCAAAGCATACAGGCGACACATACATATTTCAATATTGTACATGTGCGCCGAGTGTGGACTAAACCCTATAAGTATATAACACGACATCAGGTGTATAAAACACTTAAGTCAAAATACCTAAAACCTGATCATTACAGGTGGTTCATAATGACTTTGTAAGATTCTTGTTTCATGTCACGCCAGGATATGTGGCGGCATCTGTCTGACGCATCGCACAGAAGTTAGATCTGTGTATCGGACCCATTATATATATAAGCATAAAACATGTTTTTAAAAAGCCCTTGCAAATGTTGGGATCAAATTCGTCGTATTAAGTGATATGTGGCTGTCTAAAATGCGATGTTTGTAAACAGAAAATGTTTACAACCAACTTATCGCGTGATCTAATTCGGAAGCCGCTTCATGGAAGGCGAGGTAAATAAACTTGACGAGTAACTTTTAAAATCTGCATTCAAGTCTGCTAAAGTTAGTATTTACTGAAATTGGTTGTTTTTGTTCTTGTTTTTTGTGGGGGGTTTTTTTTTGTTTTGTTTTTGTTTTTTGGTTTTGTTTTTTTGTTTTTTTGTTTTTTTTTTTTTGTTTGTTTGTTTTTTTTTTTTTTTAGTCTCCCTTCATTGTATTTGCTTTGATCAAACTGCGCATGCGCGAAGTCAGGTTATGGTTGTATTTATGGAATGCCCTCTTTATTTACGAAGTATTTTCTTTTTATTTTGATATCTCCGAAGGTTTGAAGCAACAAAAAATGTTATTAACGCAAAGTTAATGACTTCAGCCATACGAGAAAAATACAGTTTTTGTTTTACATGCCCTAATTTTTGAAATTATACCGAATTGTAGGGTATACGACTTTAAAGTGAGCACAGGAACAACACCGAAACGTACGCCTGAGTATACGCCTAGCTTTGATTAACTACATTGTATAAAGGGAAATCCGTTCTTCAAAAACTTATGGCGATATGCGAGTTTGGCATTATAACGGGGGTGATAGGCCCGGGGAGAACTGTATCTTCTCTCTATAAATAGAATGAATCAAGAAAATGAAAAAATTGTGAAAAGAAACACTAAGTATTATCTATCTATCTATCTATCTATCTATCTATCTATCCAACCACCTACCTACCTACCTACCTACCTATCTATCTACGTCGCATGACTTAATAAAAGCTGCAAAACACTTAAAAACTAATAAACACTTAAAAACAAATAAAATGAAAAATATTTTTGCCTCCAGCGGAATTTGAACCGCTAAACTCCAGCATGTCAAATTTAGTCTATATCAAAAAAGAAGAAAACAAATATAGCAAATCAAGAATACAGAGGTTTCGTATGACACTTTCAAATGACCCTGGAAGTAGAAATGCTTTATTCCTTCTCTGTAATGAATGAATCAATAAAATGACACAAAAATGTGTTGAGCTGACTAAGTCAAAAAAGATATAAAAGGTAAAACAACTTGACCCCTGGATGGATAATAAAACAATATCACTTCTAACGACACTCTTTTAAATCACTCTGAAACAATTAGTTTGATATTATATGTAGCCAGTCTAAAGAAGAAGTTTGTCAAAGAAAGGTACCCTCTAGGACCTATGTTGCCCTGGATCCACCATTTGACGGTTTCGCTTAAAACAACAACACTAGTAGGGGACTTTTAGTACTTCATCCCTACCAAGTTTGATCAAAATCCTTTCAGCAGTAAGAAATGTTTACGGACAACGTACGAGCGACGGACTGACGGACGGACAAACGACGGACGGCACACTATGGCAATGGATCACTTGAGGTGAGCTTAAAAAAGATTACGAGACAATTTTTTTTCTAAAATTGTGCATAGTATTTAAATTGACATGATTAAATCTAAAGTTAGCATTCTTTTTAATGTCTGGTACATCTTTAGTTCTATATCAAATGTTCACTGTATAAGCATATGCATAAAATCCATTGTCTTCATATACGAGCATACCAGTCTAATCAATTACGCGTATAAGAGGAAACCCAATACAGATACATATGCTCTACGGCGATAGATATATCTTAGTTTTAATATTCTGTATGACCCCATTTTCGTGTGAAAAGGCCCAGCTTGGTTTAGCGATCAGGATTTCTTCCATTATGGGATGTGCTCAATGCATTGTAGCAAAATCATTTTACAAGGGCCGATCTAGTGGTTTAATATTGGGAAGTGATTTACTATAAGAAATCTCAACTTCCTAACACGGAGGTTCAAGTACTGTATTTACGTTTGAAGCTAACTTTAATTTCTCCCATATCGCAGCTTCTCTCTTCGACTTACTTCAGAATTAATTAGTTTTAAAACTGCCATGTATAAAGAACCAAGTATCTGCTGGTCTTCCTCACGGATCATCATGTGTATCAGTCCAAGCAGAAACATTGTATGTTCGACTTTAGTTTAAGGTAGTGCTCATTCAAAGACGAGCACTATATACATAGACAATTCAATGATATCGACACAGCAGCAGGTTAGAATCACAGGTCCCTGCAAATAAAATACTACCGGTAATACCCCCCCCCCCCTTCCCCCGCAGTCGCTTTCTGACTCTCTTTACTTACTAGTGTGAAATGAAATATAACAAAACTTTTTGTGTCTTTTCATTTCATGTAATTAAGTAAGGAGTCAGAAAAGGAGGGGGTATTATTATTCTATTTGCAGGAACCTGTGCGTAAATCCCCTCCTTTTGTAAATGCTGGATCCGCCTCAACACAACAGTGAATGTCAGTACAAGATCAAATGGAAAAGGGGATCAGTGGCGGGTCCACTGCAATTTTGCCGAGGGTCGAATATCACATTTTGTCGGTTGTAAAGATGATGTTTTGGGGTAAAATGTTGAGGAGACGACTAGGCAGATGCCGGGGAGCAGCAGTTGTGCATTTTATAAGCATCCTCTTAAATCCGCCATATGAAAAAACCCATGTCTTTTCCTCAAAATTTAAACATATTTAAAAGCAGTTTACTCTCTTTGTCACTTGCTGCAGTTAACATAAAACAAATACGACCCTGAAACATAATAATGATTAGAACTGTGAAATGATGTAAACTCATACTCAAATCCCCTTATGTCGCCCAAAACCCCTTATGTCGCCCCAAACAGGAATGAGCGAAAATGCATAAGTATACAAACATTTACAAGTTGAACAATTCATTTGATTAAGAAGTTATGCACTTATATGATGTTCTGTAAACAACTCCACGAATGATAAAGTATACATACCAACTAGGCCAATACACCTTGTCTCTGTCTGCCTGCAAATAAACTGGATCTATCAAAGCGTCTAATTTGGCATCCAGACGGGAGACAACTCGCAGAATTAAGTCGATGATACACAAAAGAAAAGATAACTCGTAAAGCCATCGGAAATATAGAAAGTACAGCGCCCCATGAAATTTATCTCCATGGGCAGAGACATGTGTATATATGCCTCTGCCATGGGTCATTTTATGTACCACATACATACGAACAAAGCAAAGGATTGAATTTGATGCTGATTAGAAATGGAATTGTATTATTTCATGTAGACAAATTGTACACACTTTTTTCACTTTATCTGTAGGAAATAAAACCTGTTTTTGAAGTTGGAATATTTGTACTTTACAGTTAATTGATTGATTGATTGATTGATTGATTATACTTTTACTTTACTCCACTTTTATTTCGCGTTTATGGTGACGGCTTCTGTATGATGCATTGCATAGGTTTATACCTTTGTCTTTTCCTAACTTTAAATTTTTGTTATTTAAAGTGAGCACATGACTATAAATAGTCATGTGCTCACTTTTATAGTCATGTGCTCACTTTAAATAACAAAAATTTAAAGTTAGAAAAAGACACATTTGCAACGGATCCGCGCAATGCAGCGAGGGATCTGGCTTGTAAGTGCCACGCCTACCGTAACACTGGACCTCGACGTTTAATGTTTCGCAATTCGTTCGAAAGACAGAACACCGGTGGGGCCTATGACGGCAGTCGATGGTCAAGCACCTCACCCACTGAGCTCAACCAACTTTTTACTTTACGTAAAATGTCCAGCAAATGTAAATACGACAACCCGGATGGGCCATGTGAAAAAGACAGTATCTTTTAAGCTTAACTCTATTTATTTCTTTATCTATATGTTTATATATCTATTTATTCATATTTCATATTTAATTTGGAGATGGTTATTACCTTTTTTTCAAATTTAGACATCTTACTTTACGGCGAGAGGTGTAAGAAGAGAACAGAGCTCGTCGGTTGGGTTAAATATAGTAAAACAGAAAAAAGGGGGTGGTGGTACCGAGAACTTTAGTTTCAAACAATTTCATGAGTCAAAAGTTCTTTATTTAGTCACAAGTAATATAGAGCCATATATCTTACTATACAAAAGATATGGCCAAGGTTAATATATATTTTTTTTAAATTAAAGCTGATGTCAAGGTCACAAAGTTACAAAACATGTAATATTAATCAAAACCTGTATAAATGCTAAATTGATTGATTGATTGATTGATTGATTGATGTTTTGCGTCATTCCAAGATTATTTCACGTATATGGTGACGGCATCTGTCTGATGCAGTGCACGGGACCTCAGTTTTTACTGTCTCATCCGAAAGACAGAACACTGGTGCGCCTAGGGCGGGAGTCGAGCCCGGGACCTCTCGACCACGAGCCGAGCAACTTATCCACTAGACCACACCGGCTTATACATGCTAAATATTAAAAAATATATTTTCAACAATTCGAAACGTATGGTCATGGTTTAAGTTTTAGAAATGAAGTCTAGGGTCAAGATCATGATCAAAGAAATATATGATATCAATCAAATCTATAGTCGCAATGATTATGAAATTTATGAAAGACACATCGCTTACTTTCTTTCAAAAGACATGACTATGGTTAAAGTTTTGGAATTTTCACTGTAGGGTCAAAGTAAAAAAGTTTTAAAAAATATGTCCATCAATTAAAATATCTAGCCGCAAGGATTACAGGTGTTAAATATGGTAGTCATATTTCTCACTAATCAAAATATATGACAAAGACTGTTGGTCCAAGATTAAAAATTCTGAACGTTGTCTCGAAGGTCAAAGTCAAGCTTATAAGATCAACATTTATGGAACTTGACATTCTTCTTCTGAGGAATGTACTAATTGAATATGAACACCTTTCTTACATAGTAAAGGATCTATGAATACTTGAAGGAAAAAAGTTAGTCTGGCTGTCTACGTCATCTAACGCGCCGACATCACCGCCGACATCGTGATATTAAATGACACTTACTGATTTGATCTGATATGGCACCAGGTCTTATCTGAATTTAATTGGTAAAAATGAAATTGCACTCGATAAAGTCGTTTTATTCCATAAAATTCGAGATGTGATGAAACCTTTATTACTGCTTCATTGTTTTCTTTGCTACATGAGTATCCAAAAAATCAAACCTTAAGGTTCTTTTAACAAAGACACAAAACTTTAATTACAGCCAAGAACAATAACTCTTTCATGGTTATTTTCAGGGTGATGTCCCTCTAACGATGTGTATCGGGTAGGCCTATCGACCGTGTACACGATGTTTACGTGTTGCCAAGTTGCCGGTAAACAAGTAAAGGGAGATTTAAATGCCAGCCTACCTATTCTACTGTTTTCCTCTGACGGCATTATAGTATAGCAATCAATAATCACTCGTTACGCTCGATCACACATTGGAAACGGTGAACGTGAAAAACAGATCAAATTTTGTTTTAGATTTATAAATACAAATGGATCTTATATAGCATTTATTCTATCTAGCTCATGGTGGATTTACACTGAACGAAGGTAACACTCAAATCAAGTAAGTGTATTGGATGTAAATTCACTCAAATTTTGCTACATGTATTTGATATCGTAAAAATGAACAAGGATAAAATGTTAACATTGTTATACACGAATAAAACATGGATTAGAATGAATTAAAGGTAATAAATATTGTCGATTCTGTGAATAACTAGTTAACTTTAATGTGACTAATGGTAAAGGTTGTCAAATTTTCCCTTGAATGATCAGTTTGGAAATACTTATTTCATCTATAGTACAAAAAGACAGTTACTTATGAGATGAAAAAAACCACATACACATTCATACAAAATGTATAAGGAGAGGAGAAGAAAATTAAAATTTCATAAAATGATTTGAATTTTAGAAAATTCACATTTACACTATGTATTTTAAATTTTGCATATCACACGAATTTTGTGATCTTCATTTTACAAAGATGATTTCTTATGTCAATTTTAAACAAATGACTTGTATAGACCCTTTCACAGCTGCTACAGGACTGACGTTTTTTTGTTGGCAAATCTACTAGTTATCCTGAACATTTTTTGACGTAGTAGTAAAAAGAATGGTTTCTGACGTCATTTTGTGGGACAGTTATGATTTTGTCAAAACCAGTGTTAGTCCCGCAGTAATAGTGAAAGGGCATGAAAGGGCCTATATAGTTTCTACTATGTTAACAAAATCATCGTTGTTCATGCAAAACGACGCAAGATAAAATCAATGTTATACTATGACGTCATTTTTTTTACTGAAAACGTAACTATTTGCAAATTAAAACGTCAGTCCCACAATAAATGTGAAACGGTATATGAGAAAAGTGAAAAACATGATTAATAACAATTATAAACAGAGCGTCAAGAACGATATATTTGTGCAATAAATTATTCAACTGTTAAGAGGTATAGATTGTAAACTGATAATGTAAATTAATGTTAAATATATTGGGAAAGGCGGGAGGGGGGGGGGGGGGGGCTTATATATAAATGTTTATACCCTTCTTGAAATACGTCCATCATCGTAACTTTTCGTATCCATGTGTGTTGTTGTAAATACCCATTTCCATTTATCACATACATAATATGTTATATAGAGAATGAATTAATGTGGTAAAATGAGAACAAAAGGTAAGAAATCTAAATCATTGGCATAAAAATTCAAGACATATTATATCACACTACACCACCACCACCACCACAGTGTGAACCCATGACGTGGAGATTGATTTACTGGAGGAATCTTTATCTTCGGGTCAAATCATGCAATTAAGAAATAAGAATCGGGGGGGAGGGGTATCTTGTGCAACGCCACCTGCAATTTACATTACAATACACTTACCTTCCAATTACTACAGGTATATCTCGTTTTCTAAATAGATTAATAAACATTTTCACGTCTGTAAATACATATCTATGGTTCTGTACATATATGTCTATGGTTTCTAGATTTGATGTCTTAGTGTGAGTGCTTTATTCAATTGTCCCTCCTTAGGTGTAAGCTTGCTTAGACTACACTTAACCCATCTGCAATGTCAAGTGTAGAACAAACATGACGGCGTGAATCTACTGAACACAATTTACGTTACTATCTGTCGTCACGAACGGATTAGACATTGGACTTCAGAATGATGGCTTTCAATCTTAATCAAATCATTGGGATAATTTTCTACCATTTTCACATGTAAAAATTATTAGAACGCTAATTGGACTGGTTTCTGTCAACGTTGAATGACCGACACAGTACTATGGCTTCCACCGATTCCTCTTCTTCCATGGCAGAGAGAGAGAGTTAGGTAGATAGTTCAGGACTTGATTTGTCACTGTAAAAAGTGGAGGTTTATCCAGAACAATTCAAACGATGAAGGTTCAGCTGAAAGCAGGTGGTTTTGGAATGAATAGCAGAATAAATTGTATAGAACGCGTAACAAATTCGTCACAAGTTTATCTGTTTAAACTAACTATGACGAAATGTTAACATACACTGTTTTTCAATATCGTTTCGTGCCCAATAAAATTTATATCTTCTTTGCTATTCAAGAGGATTATTTCACTTATTTATTGGTGACCAATATGTGGTGGTGGAGAACACACGAGTACACTGAGCGGAATCAGCAGTCCGGCCTTTGGCTGATAATGTTTTTTGCTTGTTTGGTTTTTGGGGTTTTGTTTGTTTGTTTGTTTGTTTGTTTTTTTTGGGGGGGGGTGTTAAAATTTGTGGTAAAATTTTGAAATACAATATTGTTCAAAATGACTTTTAGAAGAGATAAAATTTACTGACCAAATTTCGCACATGAATAGTCAGTTTCTGGAGTGACTTTTTAGGCAAAGAAAAATATTTGCACCCTACTCTCTCTCCTTCAGTAACTATTGTTCCTACTTATCTATAATTACCATACACGGATATAATAAACTCTAATATTATAACTATTTAATAAAACGCAGTGTTACGACTATATAATAGGCCCTAGTATTTTAACTATACAATAACCCCAGTGTTATAACTATATGATAAATCCTAGTATTATAACAATATTATAAACCTTAGTATTACAATTATGTAATAAATCCTAGTATTGTAACTATATAATAAACCCTAGTATTATAACTATATAATAAACCCTAGTATTATAACTATATAATAAACTCTTGTATTATACTTATATAATAAACCCTAGTGTTACACTATATGATATACTTTAGTATTGTAACTATATAATAAATCCTAGTATTATAACTACATGTATATAATAAACCCTATTATTATAACTATGTTATCAAACCTATTATCATAACTATAACTTTTCTTTAATCAACTGCTTGACACATTCAAAAGGTATTAATCTATTACCATACTGCATGCAAGCTGTGATAGAACACATATAAGATATAGGGGCAGGCGTGGTGTAGTGGTTAAGCGCTTGGCTTGCAGCGCCGACGATCCGGGTTCGATTCCCGGGTTGCGCCACTATGTTTAAGAGGTTGGTAACCTCCTGCTTCCATGTCGCGATATAACTGAAAAATTGTTGAAAGCGACGTAAAACCAATCAACCAAACACATATAAGATACAAAACAACTGACTGATATTTGAAAATATTCGTTTTCTGTAATTATTCATAAATGTGCTTTTGCAATGGAGAATACATGAATGATGGACCGAATGCCGGCAATTTCCCACCGTAAAAACTAAAATGAAAATTGTACACGGTTTATTTATTCATCTATTTATATAACTGTTTATCTATTTATAAATCTTTATTTATCAATTTATTTATGTATTTATTTTTCATAAGAATTTATTTAACAGTACAGAGGAGAGAAGGTTAGCTTTCGCTACTGATTCTCATTTTTGTTCATAAATTGTATTTAGATTTTCATCTTTATTGTAGTTGTTTGTCAGGTTTTTTATGGGTTTTTTTTTTTTTGGTATTCTCTTACTATTATTATTATTATTATTATTATTATTATTATTATTATTATTATTTACTGTGCAGGAGAAAATGGACAACCTCTCCCCTATCTCGAAAGGGGGGGGGGGGTGTCTTAGACCTTTAGCGCGTTTTTCATATTTCGTAGTATTATTTTACTTCCAAAGAAATTTTGACATTCAGAATTTTCTGCCATATTTCGAGATCTTATATTCTATTAGAAATATTTTTACAAATGTCCCGTATAACACTGCGTAGGAGACGATTACTCTGTATGAATTGATTATAACAGATCTATATCTCGGTATTAATAATACAACAAGTGCGCCAAGAATACTTAATGCTGTATTGAAATGCATACCTAGATTCACAGTTAAAGTTCACGGTACTTAATGCCGTGCCGCTCGACTAAGTGCCAATGCTCTATGGAGTGTGATTTGCAAATACGTCGTCGGTCTGGTTTCCAAAACTCCTCGGCAATATTGCTTTTGGTAAGCGAGTATAAAGTCTAGAGAAACTCCGAAAGAAGACTTAAAAGTCATTTCACTAATTTTTGGAGTTGTTGTCAATGAAGATTTAAGATAGGCCGTACGAATGTAATATGCGTTGATCAACATCTTACATCCATTGCATCACAAGTCAGAAATGTATGTTAAGTGATAATATACCTATCCTACAAAATAACCACAGAGTAAGTTAGCTCGTGTATTTCATAACAAATGCCTTTTTTTACTTTTATTTTTGTTTGTTTGTGGGTTTTGTTTTTGTTTTGGGAGTTGGTCTCACCTCTGAACTTCAGGGGTCCGTGAATGTTCAATGTGGTATACTGTTGTTACTGCCATGGTCATGTGACACCAGTTATTTTCGTATTTTACATGAACGTCACACTTATTCCCTTTGCAGTGTGGAGCGCGTAAAAAGTTCCCCGCGGAGGGTTTGACTTAAGTGTTACTATACCCTTTTTCCTGATGTTATGTGGCCGTGACACTTTCTACACAGTGTTTGTTCACATCCATGTATATATATAGTGCAGTATTATATTGTTTCGTCTGTATGTCAGGGCATTCACGGCGGGTGTGGCTAACCAAACAGGAGACGCTCACTCCTCCCGGGCACCTGGTCTCACCTCTGAACTTCAGGGGTCCGTGAATGTTCAATGTGGTATACTGTTGTTACTGCCATGGTCATGTGACACCAGTTATTTTCGTATTTTACATGAACGTCATACTTATTCCCTTTGCAGTGTGGAGCTCGTAAAAAAGTTCCTTGCGGAGGGTTTGACTTAAGTGTTATTATACCCTTTTTCCTGATGTTATGTGACTGTGACACTTTCTACACAGTGTTTGTTCACATCCATGTATATATACAGTGCAGTATTATATTGTTTCGTCTGTATGTCAGGGCATTCACGGCGGGTGTGGCTAGCCAAACAGGACACGCTCACTCCTCCCGAGCACCTGGTCTCACCTCTGAACTTCAGGGGTCCGTGAATGTCCACTGTGGTACATTGTTGTTAGTGCCATGGTCATGTGACACCAGTTGTTTTCGTATTTTACTTGAATGATGGTTGGGTTGTGGATATCGTGTCTTGGTTGTCCAGTTGACTGAAGTGTTGCTCTAAAAACTCATCACAGTCTATCACCCTATCAGTTATCTGGGTCAAGTCGGTCGTTTGTTGGAACAAGTGAGAAAACAAGTCTGCCGATTGGTAAGAAGCTCTGCCAAAAGAAACCCAACCCTAACTATAAAAACAATCAGTGGTACAATATGGAACTTTAGATGGTCCCACCTTTCGGAATTCCAACAATTCCATAATTTACCACTTCGCTGGGCATTCATTACTTACCGTAGTGATGATGGATAGGATCTGTTACCCAGAGCGTTTAGATCGGATTCCGAGTAAAGATACCTTATTATTCTTATAATCAAAACTGAATCTAGAAACTGAAAAATTGATACATTGATCGATCTTTGTAATCAGAGATAAGCTGTCATTAATTCTATCCAGTAGTGACAGCAGCTATTTGGATCACGTATTGTTGGAATTCAATTGTTTCATTAAAATTTGCGAAGCCGTGTGTGATGCAAGATTTAGTTATGATACTAAAGCTTGTCAAAGGTAAAAGAGAAAAATTTTCCCCATAACTTTTAATATACTTAAATATCTTCAACAAAACTTAGACAACATTTTGATTTGAATGATAATTTTTCTTGGATCCAAATGCCCGTGTTTATGATAATACATGTATTTAATGTGTGTGTGTGGGGGGGTCTTCTTTGGGAAAATATCCATCTATAGATAATAAAATGTAAGAGTTGTTTCAGAACTGCGAGGGTATCTGTAGGTTCTGATCGACTCTCTCTTATAAGATTTCAGACCTCAATGTTTCTTTTGGATCGTGAAGCTTAAATTTTCTCTGTAGTTAACATGACCTGCTCGGGTAAGGGTGGTTTTGGGTTCGAATGCAGCTCGAATCCTGTTAGTTACCTTTCCTTTGGGTAAGATAGAAACAAAGGAGGTCCAATGTCATGGCAGACATTGGCATGGAAGATAACTCTCACCTACATGTAGTCGTGTGGGTCTAGGTTCAACGCGGTACACATTAGAGTGGTGTTGTTAACATACAGATGTTATAATCCTGGTAAGCGTTAAAATTGATTAATCATTACACTATCAACTATTGTTTTGGACTCTGTCGTGTCAATTATGCTCTCTCTTTTCAGAAATAGTGGGTCATATTAAACATGGGTTGTGCGGCCTCATCGCAGAGTTCTGGTCCTGAGTACGGACAATACTCAACCCTGGGATACAACAAACAACACATCACTAACAACACAAGTAATAACCAACAACAAACCAACAACAATCCGGCATCAGTGCCAAAAGATGAAGCTATCTATGGCGAAAATATAGACTTCTCGGAAGATAAAAAACGGCTAGAGGAAAATAAACAACAAGAAGGTTCCGGCGGAATTGATGAAAACGACCAGGCAGCCGCCGCGGCTGCTTTAATGTTAGCTCAACAAAGAGAGGAAGAAAGGAGGAGAGAAGACGAACAAAGACGACTAGAAGATCAAAAAAGAATTGAAGAGGAGAATAGGCGGCGGCGAGAGGAGCAGGAAAATGAGGAAGAGGAAATGAGAAGACGCCAAGAGGAAGAACAGGCTGCAGCGTTAGCAGCAGAGGCGGCTAAGAATGCAGCAGAAGAGGAGGCACAGACGAGGCAAAAAGAGGAAGAAGAGGCACAAAGGAAACAACAAGAGGAAGAGGAGGCGCAGAGGAAACAACAAGAAGAGCAACGCATGCAAGATGAGCAAATTAAGGTATTTAGTTTGTGTTTGTTAAAAGAAGTGTACCCTTCTATGGTAAAAACATATTAATTCTCTCGCGTCGAACTAATTCGTAGATTTTCACGGCTTGTAAACGCGGATAGGGTTCATGGATTTAATGACAGATAACCGATCGCCTCAGGTAAGATTTTAGTCACTTTCTTCATTAACACTGTTTTTATCATTGTTCTCCGATTCGGCTGCAGTCGCATTTAATCGCTCTTCTGACTTGACCTTTCCCTTTTCCCTGTTTCAGTGATCCTATTACGTTATAATACATTGTCATTACACACAAACAGGCAACTAGGACCTATATACCCACATTCTAAAAATATATATATTATTGTTTAGCTTACTTGTTTTCTGACAATCAAGAATCTGATCTGCATCGGCATCTGATTTTGTCATATGGATAGTTTTCGTTTTGTCATTATTTAATTGTGGTTACTTCACTTGTCTGCCGTCTTGGAGGCGAAGCTGTAGATATTACGACATCAGCACTGATACTCATTTTATTGAATTATTTTGAGGAAGTTTTTTTACTTTACACAGTGGTTCAAGTGCTGTATAAGAACTGCAGAAAATCAAAAATGAATTTTACTTTGGAAAATCTCATTCATTATTTGGTTGATATATATATATATATATATATATATATATATATATATATATATATATATATATATATATATATATATATATATATATATATATATATATATATATATATATAGTCCGTCATATACTCCAAAATTACTTATAATGGCAGCTCACTTATATTGTTATACGATACAAAACCTCGTTGTATTGACCAATAAAATTTGTTTAATGGCCAAATACGACACTGGTTGAATTGCACAATATACTTGCTTTTTCTTTTTTCTTTTTAATCGAAAATACATTTAACCGCGTCCATTACAGTTTCAAAGCCGGTGTGGCCTAGTGGATAAGGTGCTGGGCTCGTGATCGAGAGATCCTGAGTTCGACTCTCGCCCTGAGCACACCGGTGTTCTGTCTTTCGGATGAGACAGTATAACCCGAGGTCCCGTGTAGGTAGGCTTGAACGTAAAAGATCTCTCACTGCTTCGGGTGGGTCCGTTGCAAAGATCTAAATTTGTATGCAATGCATCAGGCAGATGCCGTCACCATATGCGTGAAGTAATCGTGGAGTGACGTAAAACAATAAGTAATTAATCAATCAATACATTGTTTCATTATGACGTCACAGTTAAATTCATGTTTGACGAGCCATTTTTATGGCGTCATAATGAAAAAGTGTGCTAATAGGTGCGATGTTGGACTTATGACGATCAGCCTATTCAGTGGCCAAAAGACATTTTACTGATTGATCTTGTATTTCATTCCATGCCAGACATACGATAAATTGTCGATATCGTTTTCTTTTAAGCAGGCCCGGTCCGACTCTGGAGAAGACAAATCTACATCCGAGGCCACTGCAGCGGAGTAAGGTATATATACCTACGTCCGTATCCTGGTGTACGCCCGAAGTCGAGAAGTGTTATTGTTGATGTTGAAATTAATAGTTAGCTGTTATAAATAAAACTTGCACATCACTTTCTAAATACTGTCTTTGTTGATTTACTTTGGCCGGATTATAAATTTCACAAAAACATTGTATAGGTGTGACCTAAAGTGAACGTGCATGATATATGCGACGTGTCACGTGATCTGTGAATAGACGTTGTAAGAGGCTTAATATCGGACAAACCATGTTTTGTAGGAAGTTTCATATCATGTAACGTTTATGTTTGGATTGCTATGTCACTGTAATATGACGTAAATGTGACCGACAAAACAACATTTATCCGATATTGTCCTTTACAATTAATATGTAAAATTGTGGAAAAAAAAGTTGAATTCCCTCGCATGTACTGTGAATAACTTGGTAATAGCTAAGTAGTCATGAAATACCAAAGGACCAAGCTAACCCGCAAAATTACGATTCCGGCTACAACAAGTTCACATGTTATACACCATGTCAAAATATTTTATACTCATGTACATAAAAGACACTAACAGTATTATTGTGGGACTGACATGGAAATATCATAACCGTCCCCGCAAAATGACGTCAAATGATCAATTTTTTTCATGGCGTCAAAATTTTACGGCATACGTTATCATTTCACCTTTGCATTAAACGTAAGTTTACATTGTTAATTTGTGACATTATCTGAGGTCCTACAAACCTCCGACAAATAATGTATTGGTTTATGACGTCATAAATAGAACAATTGAAAATCCTCTGAATGACACGCTCTTCTCAACTCTGATTAAATGAACGGCGGAGGGGTCGTTTGCCATCCAAAATGTCAGTCTCGCAGTAATAGTGAAAGGGTCTTTGCGGTCTTTTCGTAACACAGAGTTATTTCCCATTTGGGACAGTATCTGTCATAAAATAATTGTTACGTCATCAAATTCTATGGAAACCGGTCTATAACTCAGGAAAATGATGATTCACAAAGGACGATCCAAAATGAATTTTATGAAGTTATAATTGTTTTATGTCAAATACCGTCCCAAATGGGAAATAACTCTGTTTAACGAAAAGACCCAATAGACCTTTTCACTATTACTGCGGGACTGACATTTCGGTTGGCAAATGATAACTTATTTCGTGGAATTTTTGACATGATGGTTGTCCATGACGTCAATTTGCGGGAACTTTTATGATTTTGCGAACCAAAATGTCAGTTCCGCAATAATAGTGAAAGGATCTATACGATGAGTAATCCCGGGGATCTAGGTATTATTGTATTATTCAGAATGATAATGTCCATCTGTATGGGACATAATTACGGTTATTTGGAAAATCGATCTCACATCATTGATGTTTGTCGGATTGAAAATCCAAGTACACACATAGTTCACACACAGTTGCGAAAATATTATTTTAAAAAGTGTTTCAAACCATGAAATGATACTGAAATCCCAATAGCACTCATGGTGTTTCTTTATCATTTTCCTCGTATTAAACTTTTCGTTTCTGCTTGTTAGCCTGACGACGAAAACATGTAGGAAGTTGTAATACGTATATTTTTAAATTGCCTCAGCGATAACCATAGTACACTTACAGCAAGTGAATGGCACACAAACACATTTGTTCCCAGTTTGCAATAATTGAGATAAAATCAGAAAAGGTTTACAGTTATGTAATAGTGACATGGACCCTATTTTTATCTTTTAAAGGTTCTGAATTAACATTTGCAATACAAATTAGTACATGTATATAAATCAGGCCTACCACTACTTCGTCTATCACAAATGAATTCCATTAATGACGGAAATTAATTTTTGTGCGATTTGAGTAACAAACTTTGCACCCTATCAAAAATTTGCCATCAATTGTCACCGAGCTGCTACTCAAAATAAGACCATATTATTATTAAACGAAACTGTATCAAGAGGCAAAGCAAAACCACTTTGTGTTAGAGTAATGGAATCAGTATTTGTGAAGAAATTGAAAAAAGCAAACAAACAATACTGATGCTGTTGTTATGTCGGTCATTCATTTTATGAACCATTATCAGTGGCAGATTTAGAGAAGGCCCGCCCTCCCCGCTTTTCGCCACAAAATAACTAAAATTGAAAACACTCAAACAATATGAATAAAACTCATATTACGGCACCCAAAATTTTTGACCATAAAATGTTGGTGCTCTTTTTAGAAACACACTGGATCCGCTACTGATTATATCTAACTCACCAACCTTTCAATTCAACTAGTGTTAAAATCGCAGCGAAAATTCGTACAGTGGCTTTTCTCTCTGGCTGCAATCACTTGATATTTCAACAAAACCATTTTTTATATTTTTTTGAGAGAATGTTAACACGTTCTTTTCACAACTGTTTTGTCTACACTTCTCGGTATAATTTCTGAGGAGAGAACAATTGAAGAGGAACTAAATTTCAGATAGAAATTTAGTTAATGGATCAGAGGCAAATGTCACGCACTTTATGACGTCATATAGAACTGTTATAATAGGTCGATTTGAAATGGGATGTGCAAAAGTCTATCAGAGGTGTAGCTACTAGAAGCATTGAAAGCGAACCTTTATAATGTCACAGGTAACTCAGGGTATTTTGAAAACATTTCATATATGTTATTAAAAGGTTTTGTGACACATTCTACCTGTACTTGAAACGTTTCTGAAACATTGATTGTGGTTGTTTTGAGTGGAAATTTCATTAGACATCACCGTCCTTACAAAATGACGTAAGACACATTCAATATTATATATACTGTTAAAACTTTTACGGAAAGCGTTATCATTTGCCACTCGTGCCATCAGTTTGCAATTAATGTGAAAATATCTATTGAATTTTTATGAAAAATAAAATGTTTAAAAATACTCTATGTGATTTCATGTGCCATTTCACATTAATGGGCTTCGCCGCCATTAACTGTGGTCCTAATATTAAGGGAGGAAATAACACGTATTCCCACCAAAATGACGTCAAGAACAATGAAACGTTCTTATGATGTCATATTAAAATATAATCAATATATCTTATTATCAAGCCAAACAGTTAACAGGAAAAATCGCTTTACTTCCAAAACATTTGTCCCACTGTTAACGTGAAAGGATCTATTGTTATTAAATTCATAGACTCTTTCATGTTAATGGCACACCTCTTATTCCATTATGACTTTAATGGTTGAATTGTGACGTCACAGTAATATAACGCAAATATTAGCGGTAAAATTTCATTTGTCCGATATTGGTTATATATTATGAGAATCTAGAATCACTTCGAGTTCCAAATCGAAAGATATCAGTCTCGGGCGACATACTCCAACATCCCAACCTTGGCTAACGCCTCGGTTGGAATTATATTGCTGAATGTCACCCTCGACTGATATCTTTCGATCTGGGACTAGAGGCGATTCTTGATTCTTTTTCTCGCAAAAAAAAAAAAACCCCAATCATGATTCTTTTTCTCCCCTAATAAATTCCCACCATACCTTTCTTTCATTGCCTCTTCATTCTTGACGTTTTACACATCTTTGTCCTAGTTTCATTTCTACGTTAAAAAAATTTGTCCTACGTAAGAAAGTAATAACAATAATAGTGTGTAACAAAAAACTGAACTAGGCAACACGAGTAAACAAACATACAAGTATGAATTTAGTTAATTGACACTTTTCGTACGTCAATAAGGTCACACTTCTATTAGTAAAACTTACCTCGCTTCGTACACGATAATGAAAAGTGCACGTAGTTAAATACCGTGCTAGATCTAAGTTCCGGTTCGATTGATCTAGCAGCCCACTTTCGGTGGAATTTCCCAATCTCGTATGCGAGAAACGGTTATATAGAGCTATTTCCTATATAGGCAGGTATCTGACACTGTGACCGTTGTGACGTCAACCACTTCTTTGGACACGTATGTAATAATATGGGGGAAATATAGAAATTGTATGACGTCACAATGGTTGAAAGGAGGAAAAACATTCTCGAAAATATAAATCTTGCTGAATGAAGTACACATGCAGTACATAAATGTATTGTCTTTCAGGCTGCAGCGATAACAATATCTCACAGTATGACAGAAGATGAGTGGGAGACACCCAAGCCGCCAGAATTCGGAGCAGACTATAAGAAGACCGATCTCAACACATGGGAGGTACATATGGACTTCCGAGACAACCCAGAAACATACGAGTACGAACAGAGACCAGCCCCTAACGATGGCAACCTGTATCGTGACTATGATTTCACTATAGAAAAAGCCGTCCCGGCAAAATGCAGAGACCTGGAGTGGAAGAGACCAACGGTATGCTTATAACTTGATAGAATTGTTTGGTTTTTTTTTTAAATTGTCACATGAACGAAAAGTAATGAAAAAATCTGACACATGAACGAAAAGTAATGAAAGTTGATGGTATTCAGTGTTTTTCTTTAAAATTTCAGGAAGTTCGATCCAATCCGATCCTTTTCTCGGAAGGAACTACGAGATTTGACGTGGGACAAGGATCATTCGGAACATGTTGGTTTTTGTCCATGGTTTCTGTGATAGCCGACAAACCAATGCTATTTAAAAGGGTAAAATATATCATTTTTGTATCAAATTTTAAGAAGAATATAATGTCCTGTTCAAAACAACCGTTGATTCGTTGTTATAGGACTCCGTGAATTCGAGTTCAAATCTTGTTTAGATTAGATAATGTTTGGGACAGGTTTAAGTAATTTTGCTTTTGAAGTCGGGGTATGGATATTAGTGGAGAAAAATGAATAGATTATAGAATTCGTTTCAAACGAAGTATATAGAATATCTGGAACCCGGGATAGAATCCTCAATATCCTCTTTTAGGTTAGATCAAATACCCATAACACGATATCTTGACGTATCTCTGACTAACCAATCAGACTCATTATAGGTCATACCACGTGACGCATACAAAGCGGGAAATCCTGATTACGACGGAGTGTTTCATTGCCGTTTCTGGAGGTTTGGTATATGGGACGATGTTTATGTGGATGACTATTTACCTATTATATATGATGATCAGTTTTATGGTGCCAATTCTGCCACAGACAAGAACGAAATGTGGCCCTCTCTGGTGGAAAAGGGATTCGCACGGTAAGTTGTTTACAAGTACTTCAAATTATTTTTTAGTTTAGTTTTATTGAGCTCAAAAAGCACATACATGCTTATAGCATAACGCATATAAACATTCATTTACATGCATGAGAAGCAACAGTTCATATTGTAAAGTTTCACAATATAGATATATACTAGTAAAATAAATTAAATTATCAAAATAACAAGTTATAATATAGCAATTCAATACATATTCATAACAGTATTCATATTAATTCATCTTTTAATTTCAAAGCCGAAAATATATAATTGGATAGATTAATATAATGTTTACGCTTTTGACTTGAAAATAATTTCACAATTTTTTTAATATTAGGCCATGAGTGACAGAATTTTGGCAAAAATTTACTACATAAATTTCTATATAAAGGACATGCTAAAATAAAGTGATATTCGTTTTCAATCATCTTAAGTGAACAATGTTTACATTTTCTGTTTTCTCTTACAATGTTTTGATGTCTACCCGATTCTATTTCTAAACTGTGTGCAGAACAACGTATTCTAGTCAAAAAACATCTTTACTTTACATTATCAATATTGTCTAAATAAGGTTCAAACTTAAAATTTTATTTAATAGTAGCATAAAAATTTAAACGAGACATTGTATTAATTTTGCTTTTCCAATTCTGAATAAAACAGTCAATTAAACTTTGCTTAACAGCATAAAATTGTCTAAAATCTACTAAATTAGAATGCCATAATTCAGAAAATCCAAGCTCATCAAGTAGAGTCTTTATCTTAAATGACCAGCAATTAGTGTGATTATTATGGTCAACATTATGCTTTTCTCTTTTGTACATTTTATAAAGTATAGTTGAGTCATTCTTGACAATATTAAACCAATATTTCAGTAAACGAATTTTGCAACGTACATCAAACGGTAACTGACCAAGTTCTCCAAAAACAGCATAATTTGGAGTACTTTGTCTAACCTGTAATATTTCTTTACTAAATTTGTACAGCAGTTTATTAATTGGTTCAACATCATCTAAACCCCATATTTCCGAACCATACATTAAAATCGGTTCTATTAATTTATTGAATAAAGACAGCTTTGATGAAATTGTAAAATCTAATTTGGAAAAAAGATCCTTCAATGCAAAAATTGCCTTATTGGCTTGTTCTGAAATAGTTTTTACAGCATGCTTCATTTTACCATTATAATATAAGTTAACACCAAGATAAGTAAAATTATCAACAGTTTCTAAAGTGCTATTGTTATATTTAAAAACAGGATGGTTTTTTGATTTTCTTTTTTCAAAAATACAAATTTTGGTTTAATTTATGTTAACATGCATTCCCCATTTTTTACAATAAGTGTATAATTTGTCCAACAAAATTTGTAGTCCCTCAGCAGTTTTTGACAATAAAATTGTATCATCAGCAAACAATAACATAAAAATGGAAATATTATCAAAGTTAAAATAATCATTAGCATTATCTAGTTTTAACGTGTCTTAAATATCGTTCAAAAATGACAAAAACAAAAAAAAACTGGACAAGGGCCCCCCTTGTTTCACTCCAGAATGTACATCAAAGAAGTCTGATACACTATTGTAAGTTCTTACACATGATTTGACATTTTCATAAATATACTTTAGCATTTTTATACATTTTGAACTATAACCTGCTTGATGAAGTTTATAAATAAGTGCGTTTCTGTTAATCATATCAAAAGCTTTTTTAAAATCGATAAATCCGACATATAACTTGTGTTTCTTAGAAAATTGCTCATTGATAATCATATTCAAAATATTTATACAGTCAATAGTTCGTCTGCTTTTCCTAAAACCAATTGAAAATCTGACAATAAGTTATTTTCTTCTGCAAATTTTTCAAGTCTATTTCTAATTACAATACTAAATATTTTTGCAATACAATTAACTAATGTTATTCCTCTGTAATTATTCACATCTGATAAGTCACCTTTTTTAGGGATAGGAATAATAATACTCTCCGTCCAACTTTTTGGATAAATCTGCTTGTCAAAATATAGTTAAAAAGTATCGTAAGATTTGGAATTAATGGTGCATAGCATGTAATGAAAAAATCAGCAGGCACGTTGTCAATTCCGGCTGCCTTACCTCGTTTTAAACTTTTAATAGCTTCTAAAATTTCACTTTCTACAATCATATCATCCAATTCACTTATATAACTATTATTTTCATCATATTCTACATCAAAGTTATAATAATTACAAGAAAACACATCTTTAAAATGGTCTACAAAATTATCAATAGATATATTTGACTCAGTTGATTTTTGCTTTTTGATTTTCCGTATTTTTCTCCAGAAAGCTTTAAGATTGTCCTTTGCCAGATTTTGCAGTTCTGTTTGTTGTTTATTTCTGTATACAGATTTCGCTTTCCGTTTTGCCCTATTGTAGTGAGTTTTTGCTGTTAAAACTCTGTTGAGATTGCTCTGCGAGTAATCTCCCTTGTAAATTCGGCGAGCTCTAGTAAATGAACGTTTTTTTCTCCATACAGTCATCATTATACCACTCAGATTTATTACTATTGACATTTCGGTTTACACGATATTTACCACCTTTTTTACCACATTTTTCAAAAACAATGTCATATAAATTATCAGTCAATTCTTTTTACAGTATCATCTTAATTCTCAACTCCATCAATAAACATTTGTATATCGCTTGTAAAACAATTGATTTTGAAAATAACAGATTCTCTTATTTCATCTATCTTTAAGTCGTCCCTAACAATTTTATCACTTGTGATAATTTCATCATTAGAAATATTTACATCTGAACAAAAACCAAATACAATAGGATTATGACCAGAAAATTCAAATGTTTCAAGTACATCAAAAGTATTTACATTTAAAATATTCGTAACATTAGTGAGTACATAGTCAACAACACTGGATCCGTTTTTGGACTTAAATGTAAAATCTCCAATACCTTCGTCTGACCCATGTCTTCCATTCAAAATAATTAGGTTTGTTTCTTTACATAAATTTAACATTTTTATTCCAAAATTATTAACAATTTTATCTTTGGATGCTCTTCTTTTAATGTTAGAATCATCAATAAACAAGTCTTCTGGAAATTCATTTACATATTTTTCAAGATTTATATTACACACAATATCATCATTAACTGAAGTCCTTGCATTTAGATCACCACATATAAATAATGTGCCCAAATCTTTTAAATTACATACATCATTCTCAATTTCATTGAAAAAATCAAATTCAGGATTATGATTATAGAATTTAGATTTTTCAGGGGGGATATAACAAGCACATAAGTATATGTCTTCATTCATATTGAACATTTTTTTTTACATAATTTTACCCACAAAATACCTTCACCTTGTTCCTTTACAAGTGTGATACCATTTCTTATAGCTTCTTTGAAAAATATGGAGACACCTCCATCATGGCGTTTTGCCTTTTTATTAAATTTTCTACCTTTACAATTAAAAGAATGAAAATTTTGTAAATTAACTCTTTTACAATCTAATTCAGAAAACCAAGTTTCCGTGAAAATGCAAATTTCATAATTTGATATAAAATCTAAAAAATCGCTATCATCAAGTTTGTATTTCAGTCCTTGAGCATTTAAGATGCAAGTTCGAATTTGTTGCCCCTTGGCGGGTTCCTATGCTGCATCTCTATATTGCCATGTTACTTCCGGTCCGGTGTACAACGAATTATCCACGTAAAGTTTATCTACGGTTAAAACACATTTTTTCCCTCGGGTCCTTTCGCGTTTCATGACGTCGATAAGCACTTTTCTTCTATTTTGGACCTCTTTCTGAAACTGTTGTCCTACTCCGAAATCGGTACCTTTAAGATTTTTAGATGATCCTCGGACTTTTTCTCTGTCCGTGTACGTATGGAATTTCGCTACTATTGGGCGATGGCTACCCCTGCGTCGTTTCCCCACTCTATGCGCCCTTTCTAGTTTAATGTTCCCATGGGCTCCTTCGATTTTCATTTCATCCTCCATAAATTTGCCGATTATTTCAATGCAGTTTTCTTCTTCAACCTCTGGTATGTTATAGAACATCAGGTTATCACGCATTGATCTGCTCTGAATAGCATGTATGTCTTCGCTTGATCGGACATGATCCGCTTGCAGGCATTTATCGGCATTTTGTAGTTCTGTTATTTCTTCGGTATTTCTCACCTTCAGTTCTCTTTGTTCTTTTTGTAACTCGTTCATACTTTCACTGTCAAATTGACGACTGTTTTCTACTGTAGTCATCCTTTCTTCTAGTTTTTTAACAATATTATCCAGACTTGCCACTTTTCTGTCTATTGAATTCACTTTATCATTTATACTGTCTAATAACTTCAGTCTTTCGTGCATTTGATTGAGTGTACTCAATATATTATTAAGAGTTTGATCATTGTTCACTTGTTGATAATTTTGCAGAGGATTCATTTGTTGCAGATTCATTTGGTTTTGTGGCTGAATATGCTGATTTAAGGGGGTTTGATATAACTGGTTACCATATGTGAAAGTTGGCGAGATATATGATACATATTTTGTTGCATGCTTTGATCTGCGCCTTGCTGCATATTCTGGTTATTGTTCATCGTACATATAGGTACACGTTTATTCTTTTGTTGTATGCTTGGACTGGGGGTAGTACCCTTACGTTTCTGAGATTTGCTCGGTTTTGATTTTCCCATTAAAGTTTTTCCACGTACCTTTTTGATTTATATGAATAAATCCACACAAACATAGTCCTCATACATTAATTTATACTGATTTAAGTTGATAAATTCCATGAAACTCAGTGTTTTAGCCATTTTTTTTTGGAGAGGAAATTTTGTACTGCCGCCTTTTCTCGCGCATGCGTGTATTATTAGGAAGAAAATTTGTAAGAGACTGGGCAGTATTTAAAAGAATCAGATGTACGTAAAACTGAAATTTAAGACAGGTGAAGTGCTCGACAGACGCTTTTGAATAGATGACATTGCGAATCAATATAAGAAAAGAACAGTTTAGCTAAAAAGTATTCTTTCCAATGTTCTGAAAAATTAAGGAATGAATCTAATTTGTTTTTCGTAGAGTGGAGGTATATCACGAAAAAAGGACGTAAAACTGCAACATTGTGCGTAACACATGATGCATAAGTATTCTTTCCTTTTCTTTTATTCTTTTTTTTTTTTTTCGTGGTATACCTCTATCCAACTGAAAACAAATTAGATTCATTCCTTATCATTTAATTCCCTTCAAACATGTTTTATATTCTCAGAAATTGGTATCTTATGCATGCACTATTTCTCAAAATCTGTAAATTTCTGCCGCGGTGGGGTGAATATTGACGTCATATTTAAGAAAACGCGGGAAATAACGCCGTCAGAGAAAAAAAAATTGTGGATAAGATATACTACTATTTTTTGAACCATTCAAAATGCGTGTTACATATTAGATTAAATGATATGTTAAGTGCATTGCTATCCTGAGTATTTTTGGTATATATCAGTGAATTCGACTTTGCGCTAAGTAGATGTAGGAAAGAAGGAGACGTCCAAAGTATCACTATTAAAGAAGCACTATTCCTCACAGCCTGAATTTACAATCACTGAAAAGAAAATCATTGATTTGCTATTTTCTTTGGCTTCCCAAAGATATAAACTTTTCGTTAATACAAGAATTTAAAACTTTACTTCAGTAAAGATCATGCATTATTTATACAATAAAATGATTTTCTGTGAGGCGCACATGAATTGTCAATATTTGCCGAAAGCACCGCCTTCGCACATGCGCAATGATATATTCCGAAGGGAGACGTAAAAAAATTATCAACAAACTGGAGAAAGTGAAAAGGAAACGGGGAAAAAGATTTTGTTTTAGCGATTCGGAGATGGAAAGTAAAAAAAAAGAAACCAGATGTGAATAAAGACATCTTTGTGGTTTTAATGCGATCACATGATTGATGGCTCATGAATATTCATTATCTCTGCGTGAAATTGCAGAGAAAAGCACGATATTCCCGACGCTAGTATCTCGGTAATGCTACAACATTTTAAAACGATTTTGTTTTGTAAATCTTCGAAGTAGTGTCTAATATATACATATGTGAACTTAAAAGCTTATAGTAGTTTCCAAACTTATAAATCCGCTGAGGGATAGTGTTTCAAGGTATTATAAAAATACAGCTTGTGTTTGGGGTAGAAAATCCTCATCAGCAGAGCTTGTGTACAAATGAATAACAATGCTGAAAAGTGGTAAAGTACTCCTTAAAATAAATAATCAATAATGATTATTGCACAATTTTTGTAGCCTTTTGTGCAAAATGTTTTAGATTTTGAACCTTGGTGTATTGAAATCGATTACTAGGTGATATATTGTCAATATTAAACAAGTATCTTTCAGTAATAAATACATTAATCCAGCGTTATATTTCTGTTAGAGTAATCAAACTAAATTATGGTTGTCTTGAAAAAAAAAACCCACTTCCTTCTCTAATCATTCATTCATAAGATACCCATTTTCGGTTAACTTAAGTATCTTTATTTCGAAATTATTAATAATAATCTTCCACGGATGGTCACCACATCACCAGACACTGGACACTATTATGATAGGGAAGTATTCCTAGATGGCGCTACAGTGATGAAAAATAACATGACAACCCCCAACCCAACAATCCCCCCGCCCCACTTCCCATTGATATGTGCTCATTTAACGATAAAGTTTGCAGATGAAAAGCATGTTGTCTAGTTGTGAATTGATTCAGATATAGGAAAACTGTTAATTAAGTTTAGTTTGGTAATATTTTCTTTTCATAATACTTTGAAATGGGATTGGGCAAAAGTTATATCAACGTTACTGTAGTTCTTTCCCCAACATTAAAAACACAATTCAAGTAAGTAGTGAAACACATCTTCAGTCGGGAAACCACAGGAACAAGAAGAGGAATTGGATAGAGGTCATTATTAAGGTTGCTACACCTACTACGAAGTCTTGTCAAAACGATACTCCATTTATGGATACCGAGATAAAAGTATTCGGGTGTTATGTACACATCTTTCCTGTTTCGCAGGATATATTTGAATTAATTTGAAGTAAACTTGTGTCTAAATTCAGGTTCAAAAGGGTTCCAGTGGTTTATTGTGGATGGGGAGAGGGAGAAGGAGAAAACGTTAAATCTTAATATTCTGGAAACTGAATATTGGTAGTACTAACAATGTCTGAATGTGTTATCACAATACATTTATGTGTGTATTATCTTTATTTATCACAATACATTTATGTGTGTGTTATCTTTATTTATCACAATACATTTATGTGTGTATTATCTTTATTTATCACAATACATTTATGTGTGTATTATCTTTATTTATCACAATACATTTATGTGTGTGTTATCTTTATTTATCACAATACATTTATGTGTGTATTATCTTTATTTATCACAATACATTTATGTGTGTATTATCTTTATTTATCACAATACATTTATGTGTGTATTATCTTTATTTTGTTTTAGATTTTATGGAAATTATGACAGTATCCAAGGTGGTCTGGTCCAGGATGCTTACATTAATCTGACCGGAGGTGTGGCAGAAATGATAGATATTGATACCTTAGAGAAAAGAATGTCACCTGAAGAGCTCTTTTCCAGATTGAGCAACGCTCTCAACTCCGGGGCGGTAGCTTGTTGTGATGTTCCGGTAGGGTGACTTCTTATTGAAACTATAAATGTTTATTAAGGATTTATTGAAGTTACGCTATAGCTGGTTCTTTCGTTTATTTGTTTATTTATTTATTTATTTATTTATTTATTTATTTATTTATTATTTATATATTTTTATTGTTATTATTATTATTATCATCATCATCATAATTATTATTATTATTAGTAGTAGTAGTAGTAGTAGTAGTAATATTCTCATTATTATTATTGTTATTATCATTATTGGTAAAACAAAAACAACCCTTAGTTATTAGCAACGATCATATTTGTTCTTCTGTGAAATTTATGATAATGAAAATATTATGCCCATACCCATAGATGTATTCATAATCGACGCCCACACTTTGTCGCAAATGCATAAAACCTAGATCTGCTTTGATAATAAGTCATTCAGATATGATATTATAATATACTATTAATGTGATTGCCTTTTCTTTCAGTCCAAATACGACAACACACATGGTTTAGTAGGAGGTCATGCTTATTCATTGACTGGAGCTTTAGTGGTAAGCAAATCATGTCATCTAATAGAAAACCTCAACGTTTCAGCACTACATGAAGTAATGCACTACCGCGAAAGATACAAATACGAAACGTGTAAAGAAACAAGGAGAGGAGAAGATAAAAACGACAATACTTTTTTGTTTTTATGCAGATCGCAGTTATAAGAAATTTTGTGATTGTGTACTAACGTTACTCTGAAAAAACAATAGATGTTTAGGTATAGTTGTTGGTTTAATACATGTATCTCACATACACTTCCGAGCCTCAGGACATTTCAGCCCTTTCATGTTTTACTTACAAGTTTTCGGTCACTTGGCTTTTATCTAGTGAAATAAAGATGTTACATTCTAAGCTATGTAAAATGCATGCTGACGCTACAAATTATCGGAGCAGATACATTACGTAAATCATGATTTGATACCTGAGCATAGATTTTACATAGCATAGAATGTAACACCGTTATTGCTCTTGATAAAGAGCACGTGATGGAAAATTTGTTGAAAACAGCGTTATTTATTTATTTATCAAGATTTTACTTGGTCAGTGTCTTTCATTTTTCGTTTTGCAATTTCAGGCAAATGGAACAAAATTAGTACGAGTTAGAAACCCTTGGGGTAAAACAGAGTGGACTGGTCCGTGGAGTGATGGGTGAGTTCATTAAATTACCTACCTACCGACAGTAACACCATTCCATGAACGTAATCGAGTATTTTTTTATAATATTGGAATAGTTATTCGTAAATAAAAACTATCATTTCGTTGAAATTACATTTATTGCCTATATTACCAAAGGTAAAAATGATTAGGGACCGGTCAAAAATTAATTACATTGTGTGTCTATGATTGTCTATACTAGAGTTTGAAATTACATCTAAGGTACTCTATAAGTGAAATTTTCATTTTATTATATTTCATTTCTAGGAGTCCAGAATGGCAATCTATCCAGGGTCAAATCCAGGCACCAAACAAAGACGATGGTGAATTTTACATGAGTTACGAACACTTCCTTACGTATTTTGCTACAGTTACGCTCTGTTCTATAACCCCAGACTTTGACAGAGATGGGCAGAAAGATGATGGTCTCAGTATGTATTCAGTTTTCTGAATTTTCCCGAACAGCGAATAACGAAATAATATTCCACCTATATTGTTCAAACAATACCAATAAAGTGTATAGTAAATATATACATGTATATGAGAAGTTTTCTGCTATACTATAGACAGGGGTTTTTTGTATTTGTGATGAAAATATAGTGACCTTGAATAACAAGGACTTTCTTCCTTTTACATGCTATGTTGCCATTAGGGACTGGTCTGAAAACTTTCATGTAGATCTACAAAGTAATTCGTCATCGCTTTCAGATATATTTGTCTTTCAGACAAAAATTACAATTTTTCGTGTGATTGAGTAAAGTTTTCAAGCGGGGTTTTGTTTTATAAATACTTTGAACACCTTGATACAGTTCCAGTGACAATAAAGCCATGATATGAACGTCTACCATTACAGATTATACTGCTTGTTTGTATGGCCAATGGAAAGGAGACGAAGCTGCAGGCTTTGAAAACAAAATCAAAAATCCTAAATTTATATTCAGGGTTAGCGATAATGGTAAGTAGATAATGTAATTCTATTTAATTTCATTCTTCATAATATACAGTACATACGAGTATTTATACAATACATTAAGCGATGCATATATACATAGTATAAAATATAAAGTAGTCTTGTAAACATTATAAGATAGAGATGATTTATACTCTATACTTGTTTAAGATCCGTTATACCATCTCGATTATATATATATATATATATATATATATATATATATATATAAAGCAAAGATACTACAGCTGACAAGGCATCCTAAATTTCACTTATATTCGTTCCCCGACTGGGACTCGAACCCACGACCTATGGTACCGAATCACCTAGCTGTCATGCATCCGACCGACTGAGCTACCCGAGCTCCACAAAAATAGAGCTTTAATAGCCAACCATTAGCTAATCGTATGCATGACAACATGGCCGCTGAAAGCGAAGGGATTTACCCGACGTAAACGCAGGCGGATCCTCTGAAAGAATAAAATCACTGAAACAGAAATAAACATAAAGCACTAATAGAAACAGTGAAACACCCGGGAGTACAGTGGACCTTGGAAGAAATACCTGTAGAAATAAAGACAAATTAGACAAACCATTCGGTACCATAGGTCGTGGGTTCGAGTCCCGGTCGGGGAACGAATATAAGTGAAATTACAACGAGCGATTATATCTATATACATAATGAGAGACTTCCTACTGAGTTATAACAGTAATAAATCACAGTTTTAAAAGTTTCCACAGTATGTCATAGAACGTGATGCGATTATCATCAGCAAAATCTGTCTTCTCCAAAGATATAAACCGAAACTAAAGGTGTTTTAATAAAAGTGGGTAAATTCATTTAAACCTTAATTGGCATTCGCTATTAGTAGAATATCTTCATAAGATGATCTGTTTTACGTTTTGTCAGTGTGTTGATTTGTATTACAGCTGTAGATGATAAAGGCAAAGTTCCCATTGTTGTCCAGATGATCCAGCGGACAAAGAAACGAAAAGAAAACCATCCATCCATACGCTGTGATCTATATAAGGTGATTTAATCATTCTTAGTTCTTAATTACACTTAATATCTGTTGTTGAATAATACATTTGTATTTTGTTCACTTAATCTGTCCGCGTTTGTTCTTGATGGGGCAAAATATTGCGTTTGAAAAAAAAGATCAAGGAAATTGACGACTGCGTGTTACACTAATATTTAAAACATTTAATATGTTTAAACATTATTATAACAATCTTTATAATGTTTAAACATATTAAATGTTTTAAATATTAGTGTAACATACATATCAATGACCTTGCCGACAATTTGTTTGTTCCCAGTGCATTGTAGTGCATTGAAAGTTTTATCTATAATTTTGTGTTGGTGCTGGATGTGTCAAGTCAAACAGTAGACGCGCTTTCTTTGTGGCGTCCTGATTGCATTTTTACGATCATAAGTGTTTGAATATCCAGGCTTGGTACGTAGTTGTTCGTACCACAGTGATACATCACTTACCTTAGTAGTCCATACCCTTACACGGGTTACTTTAATATTTGATATTAAAATAAAACTAATTAGCGAGTCTGTTCTCGGTACGAGTTTTAAAGCGCTGCGCAAGTTTTGGCGCATGCCGATCGATTGTAATCGTTAAAATAGTCGGCGTCTTAAAAACATCAATAATATTAAAAATATTATCAACAACTTATAAAATCAGCATAGTTTAACCGACATGTATCTACCCAACATTAATATATCAAAATTAATTCCCATAATATCTGATTACGACATTTCAAAACGTTGAAAATAGTGGGGTTTTTTTAGATTTTCCTCCAAAATTGAACCAAGCGGTGAATTTTTCTGCAATTCTCTGAAAATTATTTTTATTTAGCATTTCATCACTCGCGAAAAAAAAAATTGATCAATTTTCCTATTGTAGTTTTTGAGATATTTTTACCCAGAACGGCCTCGCGTTAAGTTTATGAAACAATAATATAATGAATTACATCATGTAGGTATTAAATGATGATACGACACAGCAGCTGGTGTTGATGGCGCAAGGGAAGGACCGGGGATCCTACCGCAGTGAAATGCAGGTCTGCTTCCGCTTCCACGTGACTCCGGGTGAATACTGTTGTGTGCCGTCCACCATAGAGGCGGGAATAGAGAAGGAGTTCATGATACGTGTGTTTACCTCAGGACCTGTCTCAAATATAAGGTACGATGACTAAATTCTACCCCAGGACCTGCCTAGGATTTAAGGTAGATGTATACAGTCATTAATTACTGATTATTTTACCTCAGGACCTGCCTATGATTTAAGGTACACGTATACAGTCATTGATTTCTCATTATTTTACCCCAGGACCTGCCTAGGATTTAAGGTACTTGTATGCAGTCATTGATTACTGATTATTTTACTCCAGGACCTGCCTAGAATTTAAGGTATATGCATACACTCCTTGATTACTGATTATTTTACCTCAGGATCCGTTTGCGATATAAGATGCGATCATTGATTATTGTTCTATCCGAGAACCTTGTCTCAGTTGTAAGGTACATGTATGCAATTATTGAACATTCATTATTTAACCTGAGGACCTGTCTCAAATATAAGGTAGGAATATACATTATTTTACCATGTATAAAGATATTCATTATACAAATAAATTGTACGAGGTATCAGACGGAACACGTGGTTCACTGGTGACACTTGTTTGGTCCTGACAGTGACATGTAGGTTCACTGGTGACACTGGTTTGGTCCTCACAGTGACTTGTAGGTTCACTGGTGACACTGGTTTGGTCCTAACAGTGACTTGTAGGTTCACTGGTGACACTGGTTTGGCCCGAACAGTGACCTGCAGGTTCCATGTCGTGTCCTTAGATAAGGTGAACAGACTTCGTTTTGTAGTAAAGCGCTCTGTTTGCGGTACAGACGATCCGGGTTCGATTCCAGAATTGTGCCACTGTGTTGAACAAGTTGGTTACCTCCTGCTTACATGTTGCAATACAACTAAAAGGTGTTGTAAGCGACGTAGCACCGCAATCAATCAACCCACCAACCTTAGATAAAGTACTTGTTGTTTTATCGTGTACAGAGCTAAATCTGGCTACCGTCTTCGTAATCTCAATCAATCAACCCACCATCTTTAGATAAGGTACTCGTTGTCTTATCGTCCACAGTGATAAACTGGCTCCCGTTTCCAGGTGGGACGTTTCTTGGGATGCAACCAACACCGTATGATTATTGTTATTGTATATGAATGTTAATAACTGAATATGATGTGCTTATACCTTATATAGACTCATACCCTATATAGACTCATACCTAATATAAACTTATATGAGATATTTCTATATCCTAGGAATGTCGGAAATGATCTTATCATCCATGAATTGAATGATGCCCCAGACTTGAAGCAAAGTAAGTAACCTCTTGTACTTTGTGATTATTACAACGGACATATCATTACCAGTCAAACCATTTAGTATCCCCCTTTTTCCAGTACACTTTAATGATATCTACCGCCACGCCAGGATTTTTTTCTAGAAATTTTGGAAAGGAGGAATGATATCCTTTAGTGGGAAAAATTGCTAAAAAGGAGGGTGATCACCTTCAAATTTAATGAAAAATTATCTTTTTGGTGAAATGTATTCTCAGTACACCCCTTCTGGGTCCACCAGCGGCTGAAGCAAGTTCAAGAGCAGTGTATTATTCGACTCGACCGAAGAAGCCCAAATCAAGAGAGAAAGAGAGAGAGAATATAAATGCTGAAGATGTTGTTCATTACTCGGGAGAAGACACAAGTATTTGTATGATTATGCATTTCTTATTATGATGACCATCATTAACATGATGTACGTGTGTGTAATACTTGCTGATTTCCAATTACATGATTTTATTTTTACCATCTTCAGGTCACATCAAGTGCCTTACAGGAGAATGGATCGCAGGATCCAATGCAGGGGGTCAGGTGTCCAATTCATCTTTCCATACAAACCCACAGTTCCACATTGATGTTCCTAATAATGGTAATGAAGATTTTCTGAGAGTGTCCAATGAGCATTTAGGAGGAAATATTAATTTTATGTTAAATGATAATAAACTGGTGGTTTGGAACACATTTGATGTCTACGGGGATGACTAATACAGACAGTCGAGCAGATGGGCAGATATTGTGTGCTTCGTACCAAAACAAAAATAAAAAAAAAGTCTTTTAGAATAAACATCAATACTTATCATCATACTTATCATCAATACTTATCATCAATACTTATCATCAGTACTTATCATCATACTTATCATCAATACTTATCATCATACTTATCATATTTATCATCAATACTTATCATCAATACTTATCATCAATACTTATCATCATACTTATCATCATACTTATCATCAATACTTATCATCATACTTATCATCAATACTTATTATCATACTTATCATCAATACTTATCATCATACTTATCAATACTTATCATCAATACTTATCATCATACTTATCATCAATACTTATTATCTTACTTATCATCAATACTTATCATCATACTTATCATCTTACTTATCATCATACTTATCATCAATAATCATCTTACTTATCATCATACTTATATAGAAATGCTTAACGAATATAAGTATCCCATTATAACGTTGATTTGATCAGCAAAAGAATAAATGGTAACACAAAGAATGTGAATATCACTATAAAACAAAGAGTTACCTATATATAGATATTTACCATTGTTATCTCCTGAAGAGACAAATGATATATTTTTCTAATACAGGTGGAGATACGACGGTATCCTTTATCCTCACACAGGAAGCAGTTGAACCCAAGTACCCGCTCGGATTTAAGTTATTCAAGGTAAAAGTCTCTAATTCAAACTTAAAGCCTGTGTTAGATTTTACATGAAAAGTTATTCAGCCTTCAAATTGTTGATACACCAATAATTGTTGTTTACTTATTACTTTTGTGTGGGAAAGTCCATGCCATCAAGTTGATATTTTTTTCTGACAGCGTGATGGAGCCACTATCCCTGTTGACCTGAACTGGTTGTATGAAAACTGGGATGGAGGAAATGTGGTCCGAATGACAGATAATGATGATGCTGTTTTCATTATTTCACAATGCACAGATGAACTGAAATACAAACTACCACCTGGAGAATACTTAGCCATAGTGCATCTAGATAAAACCGATCAGGAGAAGAAATTTACTCTCACAGCATTCTCTGATCAACGCATTGACGTCACGTAAGTAATTAGTCAATAGTAAAAAGTCGTCAACTCTGTTCATGATAGTGAGTTATAAAACAGAAAAACAAGGGGACAGAATAACAAGGGGACTGACCTAGCGACAGAAAAACAAGGGGACAGAATAACAAAGGGACTGACTTAGTAACAGATAACAAGGGGACAAAATAACAAGGGTACTGACCAAGTGACAGAGTAACAAGGGGAGAGAATAACAAGGGGACTGACCTAGCGACAGAATAACAAAGGGACTGACTTAGTAACAGATAACAAGGGGACAGAATAACAAGGGTACTGACCTAACGACAGAATAACAAGGGTACAGAATAACAAAAGGACTGACTTAGTAACAGATAACAAGGGGACAGAATAGCAAGGCTACTGACCTAGCGACAAAATAACAAGGGGACAGAATAACAAAGGGACTGACTTAGTAACACATAACAAGGGGACAGAATAACAAGGCTTCTGACCTAGCGACAAAATAACAAGGAGACTGACTTAGCGAAAGAATAACATGGGGACTGAATTAGCGACAGAATAACAAGGGAATTGACTTAGCGACAGAATAACAAGGAGACTGACTTAGAGACGGAATGACATGGGGAATGACCTAGCGACAGAATAACAAGGAGACTGACTTAGAAACAGATAACATAGGGAATGACCTAGCGACAGAATAGCAAGGGGACTGACTTAACGACAGAATAACAAGGAGACTGACTTGGAAGCAGAATAACAAGGAGGGTCGACTGACTTTGCGACATAACAACAAGGAGACTAACTTAGACAGGATAACAAGGGAACTTGCTTAGAGACAGAATAACAAGGGGACTCACTTAGAGACGGAATAACAAGGGAACTTACTTAGAAACAGAATAACAAGGAGGCGACAAAATCACGTATGGCATACATAAAGAAGTCTTAGCAGCAGAATAACAAGGGAACTGACTTAGACTTACATACAGAAAGACAGACGATCTTAGTGACACAGTACAATAATAAGGGAATTGACTAAAATGGCAAAATCAACTCATGACATGTAGAAAGACAGACGATCTAATTGACAATTAAAATAACAAGCGGACAGGCTTAGAGGACAATATTAAGGTATAAATTGCAGAAGACAGACGATCTTAGTGACAGAATAACAAAGACACTGACTACAACAGGTGACAAGGTGATCTCAAGCGAGTACCAAAATACTCGTTAAAAACTAGTTCCTTACTAGGAAGAAGAAGAAGTGAGAATAACAGGGGGACTGACTTAGACAGACGACGGATACGGATCCTGAGCGACAGAATAACAAAGGATATTGCCTTAGACAACAGACAACGTGATCTTCTTACAGGATAATGAGTTAGAAGTTATGTTTTCTCTTTGTGGGGTGTATGACCTTAATGGTTCTGTCTCCCGGAAATATCTAAGTCAGTAACTTATTTCTATGAATAAATGTACAACATTTGATGAAACTAATGGTATTTTCCTTTTATTACAGTGGACATCAGATGTCATAAAGGTGTGCCTCAATGAAAGGGAGTAATGAAGCAGAAAATGTACATTGTTACTAATGATTGTACACATTTCTGATTGAGCTGTGGCTGTGATAAATTTCTGTGATTGTAACAATGCAAATATTATTTTCTTTATTCTGTCTCTAATGTGCTCAATTCGTTTTCATGAAATTTATGTATTATTCTTTACAAATTTTCATAATGATTTACTCATGCAAAGTGTTTATGCTGTCACTCGAAAATCTTACTCATAAAACCAAAGTCATATCAATATTTCCATGTTTTTATTTATTGTTGATTTTTTTTAGAATCTTATTTAAAGGGACCAAATTGAACTATTAAATGAGATGTAATTCTGCCACATGTATTTGCATCCAAATGAACTGTACCAATAATGTTTCATTCTGATGAAAAAATATTTATGGTTTATATACATGTATTTGTAAGATATGATATTTCGTAAGTAGTGTATTTGTCTCCGAATGTTTTATGTGTTTCGTTTTATAAACAATGGTTGTTCGGCATCACAGTTTGATGCATAATCATTTATTACAAAATGGTCTATCCTGATACCCCTTTGTTGAGACGGAAAAACCAAAACCCATTTTAGATACATTTTAGAAAACTTTCCATGAACCCCTTTTTGTCATAATTATATTGAATTTATCAGTCTTGATATTCCCTTCATGTAGCACTCTTATTCAAAGGCCTGACTTTATATATATATATATATATATATATATATATATATATATATATATATATATATATATATACACGGTTGCATCTCAAATCTGCACATTTCATCAAAGTAGCTCAATATACCACCTATTTTGTATTTTTAAAGAGCATCTGTTAATACTCGAGACTGTAGTTGTCCAGATTATATATAAGTATATATATATATATATATATCAGGTTCTAAAATGCTGTGGGTTTCCTTCATCACACCAAACCAAAATTAAAAATTATGTAGCAAGTTTAAAAACAAATCATTTCTGTTTACATATTTCAAATAAAATCAAAACTTGAAATCATCTACAAGTAGACATTGAGATAGCATCATCTATTTATTTTCATTTGTAGTCTTATAGTTTGTATGGGGAAAGTATTAGCATGTATCAAAACTGAAATGTTACATGACCTCGGCATGGCATTGCCATGTATCTACTCGACTCTGTACAGCATTAATCTTCATATGTATTATCTCTATGTGAGCTGTTAAATCTCTTGGTAAATAAATCTGTCCTCAAGCTGTGATTAGTTCATCACTTTTCATGATTAAAACAAAAACAGCTTTTAAAATATCTTGACAAGGTAAGTTTTGATTGTGAAATAGGATTTTTATTGGTGTGATCTGATCAGCATGCAGCAAGTTGTATCTGAACCAACTAGAACTTCTCTAACTGGATTAATATGGATCCTCAAGATTGCAAGTCTAGTTATAGTAAGCTTATAGTTAAGAAACTGACCATATCACTGAGGTTAACCATAAGAAACTACATGCACTGCATTGTTCATACTTGAGAAGTGGTAAAAACTACACTGTATATAACATGGATAAACAATAAATCACCAAGAAAGGTCAAAATAGGAACTAATTTACACACAAACTCTATTACATCATCGCAAACCCCTCAATAGTCACTCTGCTGACATAGCACACAAACTCTATTACATAAAGAGCTGTAGTCATCACAAAGCCCCTCAATAGTCACTCTGCTGACATAGCACACAAATTCTATTACATAAAGAGCTGCTGTCATCACAAAGCCCCTAAATAGTCACTCTGCTGACATAGCACACAAACTCTATTACATAAAGAGTTGCAGTCATCACAAAGCCCCTAAATAGTCACTCTGCTGACATAGCACACAAACTCTATTACATAAAGAGTTGTGGCTATCACAAAGCCCCTCAATAGTCACTCTGTTGACATAGTACACAAACTCTATTACATAAAGAGGTGCTGTCAACACAAAGCCCCTCAATAGTCACTCTGCTGACATAGCACACAAACTCTATTACATAAAGAGTTGCAGTCATCACAAAGCCCCTAAATAGTCACTCTGCTGACATAGCACACAAACTCTATTACATAAAGAGCTGTAGCCATCACAAAGCCCCTCAATAGTCACTCTGCTGACATAGCACACAAACTCTATTACATAAAGAGCTGCTGTCATCACAAAGCCCCTAAATAGTCACTCTGCTGACATAGCACACAAACTCTATTACATAAAGAGCTGCAGTCATCACAAAGCCTCTCAATAGTCACTCTGCTGACATAGAACACAAACTCTATTACATAAAGAGCTGTAGTCATCACAAAGCCCCTAAATAGTCACTCTGCTGACATAGCACACAAACTCTATTACATAAAGAGCTGTAGCCATCACAAAGCCCCTCAATAGTCACTCTGCTGACATAGCACACAAACTCTATTACATAAAGAGCTGCTGTCAATACAAAGCCCCTAAATAGTCACTCTGCTGACATAGCACACAAACTCTATTACATAAAGAGCTGCTGTCAATACAAAGCCCCTCAATAGTCACTCTGCTGACATAGCATACAAACTCTATTATATAAAGAGCTGTAGTCATCACAAAGCCCCTCAATAGTCACTCTGCTGACATAGCACACAAACTCTATTATATAAAGAGCTGCAGTCATCACAAAGCCTCTCAATAGTCACTCTGCTGACATAGCACACAAACTCTATTACATAAAGAGCTGCTGTCAATACAAAGCCCCTCAATAGTCACTCTGCTGACATAGCACACAAACTCTATTACATAAAGAGCTGCTGTCAATACAAAGCCCCTCAATAGTCACTCTGCTGACATAGCATGCAAACTCTATTACATAAAGAGCTGCAGTCATCACAAAGCCTCTCAATAGTCACTCTGCTGACATAGTACACAAACTCTATTACATAAAGAGCTGCAGTCATCACAAAGCCTCTCAATAGTCACTCTGCTGACATAGTACACAAACTCTATTACATAAAGAGCTGCTGTCAACACAAAGCCCCTCAATAGTCACTCTGCTGACATAGTACACAAACTCTATTACATAAAGAGCTGTAGTCATCACAAAGCCCCTCAATAGTCACTCTGCTGACATAGCACACAAACTCTTTTACATAAAGAGCTGCTGTCATCACAAAGCCCCTAAATAGTCACTCTGCTGACATAGCACACAAACTCTATTACATAAAGAGCTGCAGTCATCACAAAGCCTCTCAATAGTCACTCTGCTGACATAGAACACAAACTCTATTACATAAAGAGCTGTAGTCATCACAAAGCCCCTAAATAGTCACTCTGCTGACATAGCACACAAACTCTATTACATAAAGAGCTGTAGCCATCACAAAGCCCCTCAATAGTCACTCTGCTGACATAGCACACAAACTCTATTACATAAAGAGCTGCTGTCAATACAAAGCCCCTAAATAGTCACTCTGCTGACATAGCACACAAACTCTATTACATAAAGAGCTGCTGTCAATACAAAGCCCCTCAATAGTCACTCTGCTGACATAGCATACAAACTCTATTACATAAAGAGCTGTAGTCATCACAAAGCCCCTCAATAGTCACTCTGCTGACATAGCACACAAACTCTATTACATAAAGAGCTGCTGTCAATACAAAGCCCCTCAATAGTCACTCTGCTGACATAGCACACAAACTCTATTACATAAAGAGCTGCTGTCAATACAAAGCCCCTCAATAGTCACTCTGCTGACATAGCATGCAAACTCTATTACATAAAGAGCTGCAGTCATCACAAAGCCTCTCAATAGTCACTCTGCTGACATAGTACACAAACTCTATTACATAAAGAGCTGCAGTCATCACAAAGCCTCTCAATAGTCACTCTGCTGACATAGTACACAAACTCTATTACATAAAGAGCTGCTGTCAACACAAAGCCCCTCAATAGTCACTCTGCTGACATAGTACACAAACTCTATTACATAAAGAGCTGTAGTCATCACAAAGCCCCTCAATAGTCACTCTGCTGACATAGCACACAAACTCTTTTACATAAAGAGCTGCTGTCATCACAAAGCCCCTAAATAGTCACTCTGCTGACATAGCACACAAACTCTATTACATAAAGAGCTGCAGTCATCACAAAGCCTCTCAATAGTCACTCTGCTGACATAGAACACAAACTCTATTACATAAAGAGCTGTAGTCATCACAAAGCCCCTAAATAGTCACTCTGCTGACATAGCACACAAACTCTATTACATAAAGAGCTGTAGCCATCACAAAGCCCCTCAATAGTCACTCTGCTGACATAGCACACAAACTCTATTACATAAAGAGCTGCTGTCAATACAAAGCCCCTAAATAGTCACTCTGCTGACATAGCACACAAACTCTATTACATAAAGAGCTGCTGTCAATACAAAGCCCCTCAATAGTCACTATGCTGACATAGCATACAAACTCTATTACATAAAGAGCTGTAGTCATCACAAAGCCCCTCAATAGTCACTCTGCTGACATAGCACACAAACTCTATTATATAAAGAGCTGCAGTCATCACAAAGCCTCTCAATAGTCACTCTGCTGACATAGCACACAAACTCTATTACATAAAGAGCTGCTGTCAATACAAAGCCCCTCAATAGTCACTCTGCTGACATAGCATGCAAACTCTATTACATAAAGAGCTGTAGTCATCACAAAGCCCCTCAATAGTCACTCTGCTGACATAGCACACAAACTCTATTACATAAAGAGCTGCAGTCATCACAAAGCCTCTCAATAGTCACTCTGCTGACATAGCACACAAACTCTATTACATAAAGAGCTGCTGTCAACACAAAGCCCCTCAATAGTCACTCTGCTGACATAGCACACAAACTCTATTACATAAAGAGGTGCTGTCAACACAAAGCCCGTCAATAGTCACTCTGCTGACATAGCACACAAACTCTATTACATAAAGAGCTGTAGCCCTCACAAAGCCCCTCAATAGTCACTCTGCTGACATAGCACACAAACTCTATTACATAAAGCGTTGCAGTCATCACAAAGCCTCTCAATAGTCACTCTGCTGACATATCACATAAACTCTATTACATAAAGAGCTGCTGTCAACACAAAGCCCCTCAATAGTCACTCTGCTGACAAAGTACACAAACTCTATTACATAAAGAGCTGCAGTCATCACAAAGCCTCTCAATAGTCACTCTGCTGACATAGTACACAAACTCTATTACATAAAGAGCTGCAGTCATCACAAAGCCTCTCAATAGTCACTCTGCTGACATAGTACACAAACTCTATTACATAAAGAGCTGCTGTCAACACAAAGCCCCTCAATAGTCACTCTGCTGACATAGTACACAAACTCTATTACATAAAGAGCTGTAGTCATCACAAAGCCCCTCAATAGTCACTCTGCTGACATAGCACACAAACTCTATTACATAAAGAGCTGCAGTCATCACAAAGCCTCTCAATAGTCACTCTGCTGACATAGTACACAAACTCTATTACATAAAGAGCTGCAGTCATCACAAAGCCCCTCAATAGTCACTCTGCTGACATAGCACACAAACTCTATTACATAAAGAGATGCTGTCAACACAAAGACCGTCAATAGTCACTCTGCTGACATAGCACACAAACTCTATTACATAAAGAGCTGTAGCCATCACAAAGCCCCTCAATAGTCACTCTGCTGACATAGCACACAAACTCTATTACATAAAGAGTTGCAGTCATCACAAAGCCCCTAAATAGTCACTCTGCTGACATAGCACACAAACTCTATTACATAAAGAGTTGTGGCTATCACAAAGCCCCTCAATAGTCACTCTGTTGACATAGTACACAAACTCTATTACATAAAGAGCTGTAGCCATCACAAAGCCCCTCAATAGTTACTCTGCTGACATAGCACACAAACTCTATTACATAAAGAGCTGCTGACAATGCAAAGCCCCTCAATAGTCACTCTGCTGACATAGCACACAAACTCTATTACATAAAGAGTTGCAGTCATCAAAAAGCCCCTAAATAGTCACTCTGCTGACATAGCACACAAACTCTATTACATAAAGAGCTGTAGCCATCACAAAGCCCCTCAATAGTCACTCTGCTGACATAGCACACAAACTCTATTACATAAAGAGCTGCTGTCAATACAAAGCCCCTCAATAGTCACTCTGCTGACATAGCATACAAACTCTATTACATAAAGAGCTGTAGTCATCACAAAGCCCCTCAATAGTCACTCTGCTGACATAGCACACAAACTCTATTACATAAAGAGCTGCAGTCATCACAAAGCCCCTCAATAGTCAGAACTATTTCATGGAATATTTAAATGGTCAATGTAGTTGTTATCAGTGAATGACTTTTTGTTTTGGGCTTCTTATAGTTTTTACCTTACGCACATCGCATTTATTTTAGGATCCAAAAATATAAAGTTCATTAATTAACTTGTCTGGAATTTATGATTTGTTCCAAGTACTTTGGCATGTCTCTGATCTATACTGAGTTAATAAAGACAGATATACAACTCAAAACTATATCATTTGAAAAATAATTTATTATATGAATAATGAATGTATCCCACAAATATAACAAAACATGAGATTTTACACGTACAAGATCAGTTATTTGATACAGATAACCTAGAACTCTGAACAGCAATAAAACATGATTTTGAAAAGAAATTCAATACAAACAAGAAGTTTAATATCTAACTTGAAGGCTGAACATCCCTTTAAAAAGAGAGATAACTCTAACATTTGTCAGTTACTTAGTTCATTAAAGGAATATATCACTACTTTAAGGTTCTCTATTTGTATTGGGGGGAGGGTGGTTGGCAGTAGATTTGGAACCCCTTAAAGATTTATTACTCTATCTAATAATTTTTCTGACACATTCAAGCGTCTATAAATTTGCAGCAGGATATGCTACCTTAAAATTCAAGTACATGTATAAATGTAACTTTCAATTAAAATTACTTATTATGTTGAAATGAATATTTATTGCTTACATGATTTCCTTATGATGAAATAAATAAAATACCAATAAATCTACCTTTAACAGGTTTTGATTATTGCTGAACTGTCTATATTGCATAAAAATATATATATTTACACCTAGACAAAATTTGCTATATATGATATTCATGTACAACCTACAGTACAATTAAATGTATACTAAGGCCAAAAACTAAGTCTGTTTAGGGTGACATAGCAACACAGAACAGGGTCTGTAGATCTGTAGATTTACAAAAAAATTAAATATTATTAGATTTTACCATTGCTTGTTTAAAATGGCAGTATATCTTGCTGGGTGTGGTATGAAGCATTTAATCCAATCAAGCTGCCCCAAACAAAGACCTATTTCTCTTGGCCTTAGCATGTGGATAAAAATATACCACATGTGTCCTGGTTTTGACTAGCAGAGTAATATCACATTTCATGCTTAATTATAAGTAAATGTTCATAGGTTTAAAAGATAAAGGAAAAAAAAATTGTTAACATTGGCAAATTAGAATTCTTTTCTGTCATTAGCATGGCTATCGCCTTGGATATGTCCTTGACTTTGGTGAATCTGTAAATACAGAACAGAATATTTCAAATAACTAAATTGTATTTATCACTTTTAAGAATAACTAAATACCTATATCACCGATATTAATTCAGTAATACACCAATGGAACTAATCACAAACTGTATCAAATTCTCTCTGTAATGAGAATCTAGTGTTCATGAAACACTGCCCAAATGTTATCATCAAGGCCTCAATCTGAAAAAACACCATGTCAAAACTTTCTTTAAAATGTCAGGAATGACCCAGACATGAAATCCAAAATCACCATGGATAGCTGTAGTTGATAATTTACAGAGGGTACGAAGACTAGTTCCCATGATGGAGTCCACAGTACAATCCTCAGACTGATTAACACAACTCTATATTAATTATCTGATAGGTCTGTTCAAACATGTATCATGGGTTCACTCACAAAGCTTAATATCCTCAGTATCTAATGCTGCATACAATGTAAGATATATACTATGTAAGATATATACAATAGAGGTGGAGAAAGCCCAAACTGCATCAAACCAATGGATGAATGGTTAAGTTCAATTGAAGTACAATGTATTTGAAGTATTATCATATTCTGCTGAAAAGATTACAGAAGATGAGTTCAGACAGACGGACTGACACAAAGACATGATGGTGACTAATTACGTATTGAGAAAAATTCATTTAAACTTCATATTTCTGTACATTTAAACCTCATATTCTTGTACATTTAAACTTCATAAACCTGTACATTTAAACCTCGTATTCCTGTACATTTAAACCTCGTATTCCTGTACATTTAAACCTCATATTCCTGTACATTTAAACTTCATATTCCTGTACATTTAAACTTCATATTCCTGTCCATTTAAACCTCATATTCTTGTACATTTAAACCTCATATTCCTGTACATTTAAACTTCATATTCCTGAACATTCAAACCTCATATTCCTGTACATTTAAACCTCATATTCCTGTCCATTTAAACCTCATATTCCTGTACATTTAAACCTCATATTCCTGAACATTTAAACTTCATATTCCTGAACATTTAAACTTCATATTCCTGTACATTTAAACCTCATATTCCTGTACATTTAAACCTCATATTCCTGTACATTTAAACCTCATATTCCTGTACATTTAAACCTCATATTCCTGTACATTTAAACCTCATATTCCTGTACATTTTTACGCTAACATCCCTCACCCTCACTAAAAGCAAAATTTGTAATCAAAATTATTAACTACAAACCAGCATGCAAGAATATCTTTCCTTAGGATCTTATGACTCGAAAATAATTAACTACAAACCAGCATGCAAGAATATCTTTCCTTAGGATCTTAGGACTCGAAAATTAGGCACCAACAGAGTAACTTTGCAACCCATATAATGCTGCCTCGGTCAAAGCTACAAGTGCACAACCTATATAATGTTATAAATAAACCCCTAGGACCTATATAATGATACTTATATATTACCTAAGCTGATGACTCACTTCCTACATCGTCCTCATCTGTTGCAGAATCAAACAAACTACTTTGATTATTCACAAAAAACATATCTTCACCCAACATAGGTATAACATACCCTCCAGGGTCTTTGATGGGCTAATATGTCTTAAATTACATACACATTGTACATTCTTCTTTAATTTACTACCAAAATCAAAAGAGATCACATAGATCAGATTTTCAAAACTGAAAAAATATGTTCCAAACAAAGCAAACATGACAAAAGGGTAGATACACAATAAAAACGACAAAGAGGGAAATTTGGTTCATATTTGGAAACTATAGTCCCTTTTCACCAACATTATATGGATGGGGTGTTAAGTTTATAATGGGAAAGCTATAAAATTCCCTTTTCCACATTATCATTTGGTAATTACAATCACTTCAAAGAAAATCACATCACATCATCCTTGCAAGCTTTGATGATACTCATTATTGTTAAGCATTGAAAACTCTATGGATGGAATATATTACTGTTAATGCCACTAGACAATTAGGTTATATAATGACAGCACCACTTGATAAACCTTTAGAAGATTTTGTTTCATTTTCTTTTCAAGAACATCTTCAAATAAATTAAATTTTTGTAATAAAATTTAACTTTAGAAAACTAATTACTATCTGTTACGAGTACATGTTTATCTTTGTGCTGTTATCTTATCATACTTTATCCATAGATAGTTTACAATTAATGATTAAGACAATCTAAATTAAGATTAAACAAAGAGTCAAAATCAACAAAATTCAAAACACTTACTTTTTCCTGTATTTCCTTTGACTATACATTTTACATAGCATCAAAACACTTTAACAAAAACTTTGAATTAAGAGATCTAATTTTCATTTTTTTCCTTTTTTTTTTTTTTATATTTAAGGACATAAAAATTTGGGATGGATTTTGACTCTCGTTACCCATGGTAAGCACAAAATCACTTCACGCACCACTTTCCATGCTACCTAATCGTATTTGTAGGTTTTCTAGTCGTGCTATGTAGTCATCATGAAGGGAAGGCTGCTGCTCTTCAGATGTTTTCACTCGTCTTTGAGACGAAGGTGTGGTGGACTTTGGAGTATTAGACGCGGATGATATAAGTTTCCTGAAAATTGAAAATCATCATGTTAATATTTTTACGCACATAGAACAGTGCTTCTGAACCAATATAAAAGTATTTATTTAAGGATAAAATGCTTGGTCTGCTTTTATACAGTTTACAGAGGCAACTAGGAACATTTCATCTACATGATGGCAGGCAGTGTTTAGTGGATCCAAAAATATCAACGACCGACCGACAATCAGGTACAGCGGCAGAGCTTCCTACCTGTCTCGACTGCATCCCAAGCATTTACATCAGTGAGACTTTACAATCAGTTTTACCATAATGCTTTAACCCACACAACCACAACTTTCTATCTAACGTCAAAGTATTAAAAGAAACAACACAGCCACTTTTCCAGTTCCCCTTTCTGAACTCCATGCAACTGATTTAAAGGTAGAAAAATATTATAATAAGCATTAACCATCACAAGAGAACCAACCTTCTAGCACCACTGGATTCACTGGAATATTTAGGAGGGTTATAATCTTTGGTTGGAGGAGTCATATGTATTGAGTACTTTGCTGACCCATTCAGCCCTGCATTGAATGGTGAGACAGGGGTGTAGGGAGTACGGCCACCACTACCTCTGTAGTTGGCAGCGTAGGGAGAAGCACCATTTAGCCCGCTACTGGCTCTCAGGTCAGTTGGCAGGGTGGAATGATAGGATGACAAGGGAGTGCGGGCTAGCCCTACTGGACTAGCTGACGTCAGATGTGGAGATGCAGAAATTCGTGGTGGTGAATAACTACGAGACTGTGGGGTGTAACCTGTAAAAAATAAAAATTGTAATTGAAAATTAAGTTTAGAAGCAATGAACATGATAATGATGCAAGGTGTCCCACATAAATAAAACATCAAAGTTTAACATATAATGGCACATTTCATTGGCTTGCCAAGTCTATTAACAAAATTTCACCTATTATATTATGTTACAATGCTTTTTGCAGTTTTATTTTTGTGTTTGAAATAAATAGTTCCAATGAAATATGCTTTTGACATTAATATTTAAAAACATCGAAAGGTAAAATAAAATGATAAAGAATAAATCTATAATTTTTCAGTGGATGGAGGAATATCCAGAAAAAGGGATAAAAACATATGCATTACATGCTAGGTACAATGAAGCAGTTTTCAAAATTTTTTTCCCCATATTTTCTTTATTTCCATCCACTGAAAATTACAAGATTAATGCCTTAAATTAGCAAAATATGGCCTCTGATGTCTATACAGCAAAGATATTTTCAAACATCTAAAGTAAAGCTTACCAAAATTAATGTTCATTTATGCTTGGTCCTTAACAAAGCAAATTAAATGACTACACTTTGCTAGCTCCTGAATATTCCAATAATTAGTTATCAAAGGAGTAGAATTGTCTCAAGCTTTGCACTCCATGGCCACCTACCTTGTTTAGGATCAACAGTTCCTCCCATGACAGGGGATCCCACTCTTGTAGCACGTTGCCATTTACGCACCAAAAACTTCATCCTGAAAGTCAAAACAGCTGATATAACCAAGCAAATCTCAGAGTCAGAGTCTTCAGAGTCTTAATGCAGTTTTTATGAATAATTAATCAAACATATCATTCACAGAAAATTAACACAACTCTGAGAGAAATGTATTTTAATTTGCAGAGGTATGATTACTCAAATGTATAAAAGCCAGAGGATTTGTCTGCCCTTGATTGGAACTCTCTCGCTTTTGGCATATTACAGTTGGGTATATAAAGATCAATGTTATTTGACTAACCATGTCTTACCATAGTCAATCACCATACAAATAAGAAAAGGAACTTGAATTCCCAGTAATGGCACAATTTGCATACCATTTTGTTTCCTTTTCTAGAATAACCTAATTAAAAAAGGACAAATAATCTGCCCTTTTTAAAATGCTCTAGGATACAAAAACTTTGGGATAAAATCGTCGGAAACCCACGCTCGGTTGCACTTCCCTTACCTCAGGCTCAGGGATATAAAACAAACAACTCATTTCATAAATACTGTATGAAATGAAAATTCATTTCAGATCCTATATATATCATTGGAGACATTACACCATCATAGAATATTATGATAAAAGTAATTATCTGACCATGATAGTTAGAAAGCTCCATAGTTTCTTAGAGCTTGTATAGGCATTCTGCATTTACCTATAAGAAATATTCTTGGTTTTAATATCTAATACAAAGATATCATCAAATTTGGAAGTAAAACTTTTGCTGTAGTAATCACCATACCTTGCTATAGCTATAACCACTCTAGCAGCACTCCTGAATGTGGTGAATGCGCGGGAATATTTAGTTTGACGCTGCATATCTTCTGGTGATGGGTAAACCCCCATCCTGGCAATCAAGGCTAAGGTGGTCTCCTCACAGTCTTGGAAACCGCCTAGCAACAGCAACAGATACTTCTTCTGATAGATCAGAGCTTTCCTATAGCTGTCTGCTCTTAGATATTTACCATACAATCTTTGTATCTGATAAATTAAAAAAAAACATTAAAGATACCTCATCAGGTGACAAAATCTGCTCAATCAGCGTATCAAATACTTTTCTTTATAAAGGATAAACAACCATCTTCAAAAACATTTTAAGGGGATAACTCCGACAAAAATGAATGAACTATACCTAACTTATTAACATGACCTAAATATCCTCAAGATGAATCTGTATACCGAATATTAATTCAATATATCTAGCTGTTCCTGAGAAAATGAAGAGAACTGCTAATTTTAAGAAAATTCCTTAGTCCAAAGGGAACAACTCTAACAAAAATTAATGAACCATAACCAAATTTAAACTTGACCTAGATATCCTTAAGATGTACCTGTATACCAAATTCAATATCTTCATTGGTTCCAGAAATAATTAGCAGAAACTGTAAATGGATCGACCAAAAAACTGACCAACCGACAGTGGCAAAACAATATGCCCCTCTTTCTTCAAATATTAGAATTATCCTTCTTATAAAAGCAATGCACAATCATTAACAAAATTAAGAGCAGAGCATGAAAAAGTGTACCTTATCTTTATCTGCATCTGAACCATGGCCATTCATTAATGGCATGCTTGATCGCCTTTCTCTCTCTATCCTTAAGTCACTTTTGTATCTGTCTTTCTCGCTTTCTGCTTTGTTAAGAGCTAATTGTAAAGAAAGTCTTTCCTTGGCCCAATTGGCTCGTTCTTCTAAATGCTGGTTTTCTGATATAGTGTGACTCGTATTCAAATCTCCATTCTGTACATGAAAAAAATTAGATGAATACAACGACACTGATTCTAGAGGTACTTTTCAGCTTATCAACATCTTTTTGTTCAACTACAAATTATTTACAGGCAAATAGATAAAACAATACATATAAGGAAAACATTAAAGAAATCTGCTAATGAATTATAAACTTTCAAACATGAAAGGGGTTAGAAATTAGCTCTTTGTAAATTCCATACATATCAAGGATTGATTCATTGTCTATATTTTGAGAAACATAATTTACTCAAAGTTTTTGTATGAAAAAAATCATTTGAAAAAATCTTCATTGCTATTTCTTATTTTATAAAACAGATCATAGTCTTTTGGGGAAAAATCACTACATCTTCATCTTCATTACAAATGACTGGCATTATGACTACACTGATTACAGATACAATTTGATTTAGCTAAATGATGTGTTTACTGCCTGAACACACAAAGCAATAGTGCCCAATATTATATCATACCACAAACCTACAAATCCAATCAAAAATGAATGATCTAATGGATAGATACCAAGACGACTGGAATAGGTTTCCCTTGCTCACCTGCATTGACCCATCATGCTGCCTATAACGCCATATCTCCTCCTCTAGCCGACTCAGAGTATTGCGTAGCTCCATTTTCTCTTCAGTGAGACGAGAGACGAAGTTTGTCAACTCAGAATTGTGATGTAGCACTCTTTCATTGATAGCATGGGCATTGGGTCTCAGTAATAGATTTGTTTCACACTATCAACACAAGATGGTTGGTAAATGCTTAGTGAAAATATCATGATATCTAATATACAATACAAATATTATAGATAAAACAAAATTTAATAACAATCTTACACTGGCGAAGGACTAGTCCCTGGCTAAGACCAATCAACAGCTACTAGGTTATTAAGGGTATTCAAAACGTGAACTGACTAAATTCTCATATTTCAAGTTTCAACAGTTGAAATAACATAGTAGCCTGTAACTTGTACACTACCCATGTCTGATATTTCTATATTTTTTTTAGACAATTTCACACTTTTTAACTGATGCCCAAAGCTTGCTTGTTGTTCCCAGCTATTCCCTTATATGGTGACAGCACCTCCCTGACAGATCACACGCAAGTATCAACCAATGAAATGGATCTATCTGAGGCAGTGAGCAATCTCTTACATGCTGATAATGAGGCAACATGGGACCTCACTTTCTAATCTTTTTTACAAAATGCAAGTTACCATTGAATCATAGGAGGGGCTGAACCCAGAACCTTACAGTCCTGAGCTAATAGGCTAGAGATGGAGCTGTAATGTTTACAATGAATTGATATCATCCACTAACACAGTTTACAATGAATTGATATCATTCACCATCACATTAGTATCACAGCTCAATACACTATGATTAGCAACTCCTGATAAACTATGGTGCTTTGTAAAACAGACATGCATAAGAAAATTAGCGACTTAAACCTGATGACTGGCCCAGCTGGTCCAAGTTCCCACCCCTTTATGATACTTAGTCCCGTTGAATTAGTAAGTCCAGAACAAAGTTAGAAAGCTATATCATACTATTTTCAGACAGATTTCAACATGTAAAATATTTCAAAATACTCCATCAATCTAAGTATTACTCAGATCTTACTTCTGAAGTTACCAACTGTGGAGAAATCAGCCCTTGAGCTTGTAACCAAGGTAATTCTAAACAGTTCTTACCTCAGATTCAAAAGCTAACGGCATCTGCATTTGTTTTAATTCTGCTAATAGATCTTTAAGTGGTTTCTCCAAAGATATGACCTCTGCTAAACTTTCAGCACTGAGGAAATAATATATGATACTAGAATTAAGCAGAGGTGATACTTTTTTTCTTGTGGAGAAGACAATATGGTTCATTCTTAAATATGAAATCATAGGAAACAAAAACTTTATTTCTTACAACTATTACAAAATAAGGGCAACCAAAATAAGATAATGTCATAAATCTTTCATAGCAAAGTTTGCTGTAGAAATAGCAAAAAATAGTCTGTTTATCCACTAGACGAAATTATCTGGAGTGTTCTTTGTTACTTCTGTAAAGGGTTCAATGTTTGTTTGAGCAACAGAATAAAATTAAACAGTGTCAGTAAAACGAACTTTTTAAAACTATTTCATTATTGATATGTATATTTTGAGAAACATATCAGATATTACCAGTTCTTGTTATAAAACTACAGTAAAGCTCAAGGAGAGGACTGAAAATCTGAAATGGAAGCCACAACATTGTTGCATGTTTCAATTTTGGACCTCTGTATCAAGTATCGCCAATGTCAGCAATTAAAGTTCACTCAAATGACAGATCTTATACATCTTAGCCATCAAATATACTTCCAACATAAACACAGTGTCTACATGAGCAATGAACAACTATCTGATCACAAGACAATGATATTAACTACTATACCACATCAAAGTCATTAGTGTTTAAAAAAAATTACTAGAATTAAGAAAAAAATGTCAAAAACCAGTAATTTTTACACATACCTTCTTAAGTGGCCCATTTGGTCTTGATATTGCAGAATAAGGAATTGTAAACTTTGACATATACTCTCCAGTTGTGTCTTATACACAGCCCATCTCTCCTGAGAGTCGGATGCTGAGCTGCGAGGAGAAACACTGTCTCCATTCATAGTCTGAGAGTGAAGAGCACGTAACTTCTCTTGTTCTAATTCACGAAGAGTGTCTAATTCTTTCTCCCTTGATGTTGTCACTCTTTCTTCCAGATCTAATACTTTTTGTGTAAGCCTCTGAATTTCTAACTCATTTTCATGCTGTTTAAAAATGTCAATAATTCTTTACTTTAAAAAAACTTTTCTTGTACAGACAATCATTATGTACTTTCTTGAATTAGCAGGTCTTAATGTGCAACACCACATAAAAAAACAAGTTTACAGTCAGTGATGCATGCAACACTCGTCCCCTGCCACAACCTGTACCTTCGAAGTGACTAATACCTTATAAGAATATGAAACAGTTATGTGAATTTGGTATGATTTTGCATGATTTAATAAGAAATAAAACTGAATTCTGTGAAATTGACAGCAAAAATACAGCATCATTTTATTCATATCTGGCATCAGTATCTATAGTCATCATCTGGAAACTGAAACAGTGATGATTCACTATTTTCAGTAATAAGCCTACAACTGAACTACGCTGATGCCTATTTTTAGTAACAGTGACCCTTAAACTTGACCTTTGACCCCCAAATCATTCTCATCCTACACCTCTCCATATGCTAGTCTTACTTGAAGTTTAAAAGAAATCAATAATTATCTCAAGTTATTATCTGGCAACCAAAATGCAGTGATAAATGTCAATTTTTAGTAATAGTGATCCTTAGAATTGACCCTTTAGACCCCAAAATCCATCCTGTATTAGATCTGTGTATTAGCAAACATTGTATGATGTTTAAAGCAAACTGGTCATTCCTTACTGTACTTATTGTCTGGAAACTATCAGGACAGACAGACAGACAATGACAATCACTATAGTCTCTTCCAGTTTCACTGGCAGGGGACAAATAATTAGAGACTTACAAATTTTACTCATACACACTTTAATTATAAGAAGATGACGATAAGAACCACTTGCTCTTACCAATTTCATTCTATTGTCGTCTCGTTCTCTTTCTAGCTGTCGGTAGGATTGCTTCTCACTAACTTTCTCGGTTTCATGTGACCTCTGTCGTTCATTTAATAAGTCCTTGAGGGTTTTGACCTCTGACCTTAATTTTTCTCTTTCATTCTTCAGTCTTGTACTCTGGTCCCTTTCATGTTCATAATGTCGTGTGAGATCTAACTTTTGTAGCTAGAAAAATATTGAAATCCACACATCAGAGTCAATGTAAGAAACAATTTAAAACTGATTAAGCAATGAAAACTTGATAAATACCCTGAATAAAAACTCCACTTTAATTATGCTTAATGATTTTTTACTTTGCAACTAGAAATATTTAAAGGTTTTTCTTAAACTAAAGAAAAGGTATTTTTGCAGACTGATTTTGAAATCATTGCTAGATTCACACTTTGCTATATATACGAAGCAACATTTAAAAGGATTCAGAATATAAAAAATTACAGAATTACGGAAATTTCTATATAAAGAAGGTATATTTCATAAGCATATTCTTGCAATATGTGCACAAAATTCAAAATATTTCCAAAACATATATGATATACTGATCGATATATTAATTTGCCTTATATATTAAGTGCAAATTACACTTTTTATCAAACTTGGTGAAGAACTTTTGACATATTTTTCATAGAAAAGGTCTATACGAATATTTACATTATGAAATATATCATGATATTTAACCATACCTCCGACTGATCCAGTTCATGCCTAAGTTGCCTGTTGGTTAACCGTTCTTGTTCCAAATCCTCCTTATTCTTATCCCTTTCACATTCTAAGGTGTCTAGATTTGATGCTATTCTTCGCTTCTCCCTATCAAGGGCTACTTTCAGTTCAGCAACCCTGGACTTTTCAGACTCTAGTTCCATCTGCATATCTTCTACAATGGAGTTCTCACGATCTGTGCTTTCAAGTAATGACCTGCGTTCAGCATCCAAATTCTGACGCAGTTTTTCATTCAGGTTTCTCTCCCTATCCAAAGCACTGCAAAGTAAATATCTGATGTTTAGAAACCAATCATAGTGCATGTATTTGATATGTTTCATTCAGAGTTAATGCCCTTTTATCTCGCAAGTCCACAGACAACACTGATGACATTTCCTGGGCATCACAGTAACTCTTCTGACTAAAATAATTCCAGCCTACTTTGTTAAAGATCATGAAATGAAAGAACGAGAACTGTAAATTGTACTTAAACTCCTACTGTTAACTGAATCTAAACCCACAGCTTTAAATTCTGTTTTCAAAACAGAAAAAGGACCCAAATGATAATGTTGTTTACTTGCAAACAGCACTCTAGATTCAGAATGATATTAAAGTAAAAAATTTCTTTTTCTAAATAAGAAAAGTGAGAAATTCCCAATACAGTATACCCAATACAGTATACTCAATAAAATTCTACTGATATACTCCTGTTGGCATACTGTAAATGTGTGGTATTCTAAAAACAGACAATAAGTTGTAAAAGTTCTACTTCTTGACCTTTGTAGTAAATCTGCCCCGGGAAGTAAAGGACCTTTAACAAGGAAGAGTTTACTCTGACTTCTACTTATCCCATCTTACCAAAAGACTAGATCATGACGACTGAATCGCTGCCCAGTAAATTACTGGTAGACCTAAAAGCACTCACAAAATGTACTACAACATTCGTTATTAAAAGAACAAAGTGTATAGTGGAGATAAGAGTTCAAAGATAAAGAAATATGGTCAGCATAACGAGGTATAAACTTACTGCATAGTATCACCACACTGTCTACATCTCCCTATAGAATACTGTAGGTATAAACTTACTGCTAAGAGAGCATAGTATCACCACACTGTCTACATCTCCCTATAGCATACTGTAGGTATAAAATTACTGCTAAGAGAACATAGTATCACCACACTGTCTACATCTCCCTATAGAATACTGTAGGTATAAACTTACTGCTAAGAGAGCATAGTATCACCACACTGTCTACATCTCCCTATAGAATACTGTAGGTATAAAATTACTGCTAAGAGAGCATAGTATCACCACACTGTCTACATCTCCCTATAGAATACTGTAGGTATAAAATTACTGCTAAGAGAGCATAGTATCACCACACTGTCTACATCTCCCTATAGAATACTGTAGGTATAAAATTACTGCTAAGAGAGCATAGTATCACCACACTGTCTACATCTCCCTATAGAATACTGTAGGTATAAAATTACTGCTAAGAGAGCATAGTATCACCACACTGTCTACATCTCCCTATGGAATACTGTAGGTATAAACTTACTGCTAAGAGAGCATAGTATCACCACACTGTCTACATCTTCCTATGGAATACTGTAGGTATAAACTTACTGCTAAGAGAGCATAGTATCACCACACTGTCTACATCTCCCTATAGAATACTGTAGGTATAAACTTACTGCTAAGAGAGCATAGTATCACCACACTGTCTACATCTCCCTATAGCATACTGTAGGTATAAAATTACTGCTAAGAGAACATAGTATCACCACACTGTCTACATCTCCCTATAGAATACTGTAGGTATAAACTTACTGCTAAGAGAGCATAGTATCACCACACTGTCTACATCTCCCTATAGTATACTGTAGGTATAAACTTACTGCTAAGAGAGCATAGTATCACCACACTGTCTACATCTCCCTATAGAATACTGTAGGTATAAAATTACTGCTAAGAGAGCATAGTATCACCACACTGTCTACATCTCCCTATAGAATACTGTAGGTATAAACTTACTGCTAAGAGAGCATAGTATCACCACACTGTCTACATCTCCCTATAGAATACTGTAGGTATAAAATTACTGCTAAGAGAGCATAGTATCACCACACTGTCTACATCTCCCTATAGAATACTGTAGGTATAAACTTACTGCTAAGAGAGCATAGTATCACCACACTGTCTACATCTTCCTATGGAATACTGTAGGTATAAACTTACTGCTAAGAGAGCATAGTATCACCACACTGTCTACATCTCCCTATAGAATACTGTAGGTATAAACTTACTGCTAAGAGAGCATAGTATCACCACACTGTCTACATCTCCCTATAGAATACTGTAGGTATAAACTTACTGCTAAGAGAGCATAGTATCACCACACTGTCTACATCTCCCTATAGAATACTGTAGGTATAAAATTACTGCTAAGAGAGCATAGTATCACCACACTGTCTACATCTCCCTATAGAATACTGTAGGTATAAACTTACTGCTAAGAGAGCATAGTATCACCACACTGTCTACATCTCCCTATAGAATACTGTAGGTATAAACTTACTGCTAAGAGAGCATAGTATCACCACACTGTCTACATCTCCCTATAGAATACTGTAGGTATAAACTTACTGCTAAGAGAGCATAGTATCACCACACTGTCTACATCTCCCTATAGAATACTGTAGGTATAAACTTACTGCTAAGAGAGCATAGTATCACCACACTGTCTACATCTTCCTATGGAATACTGTAGGTATAAACTTACTGCTAAGAGAGCATAGTATCACCACACTGTCTACATCTCCCTATAGAATACTGTAGGTATAAACTTACTGCTAAGAGAGCATAGTATCACCACACTGTCTACATCTCCCTATAGAATACTATATATTCACGGTACAAGAATGAACACATTCACAGAGGTCAAAGGTTAAACAGTTTATTTAATCTTTATATTAAATCCTTTCAAAAATGTAAATGATGGGATTAAATTAGTCGTTTTCACGGCATAGTAGATGTCGTACAAGTGCCTGATTTAGAGAGAAAGTTTAATAATAAACTTTAATAGAATACTTAGTCAAAGATTAAATCAGATTAGCGAGCAATGTAAAATTTGTAATCAACTAGGAGAGAGAATTTAAAATCCTCCTTTTAACATATCTATATTGTTTTCCTACAATCTGCGAGATGAATAGCATATTGTTGTTCCTCGAGGTATGTTTTTAATTAGACCTTTAAATTATCTGTACCTGATTTTGTGATATGTCTGAAAACGTTTAATCTAGTATCAGCTATATCTATCAAATAATCTATTTGATTGTAAGAACCATCTGTTGTAATTGCTAAAATTAGTGTTAACCTTGACCTATATCAGAATAAAGAAGAATTTACGACCTACATTTAAATATTTGTTTCTGAACTTTTCAAAGATCTTTGGAATATTAAATAATATATAAAACAAGACATTTTTGTGGTTGGTTCTTCATCATTCAAGTACAAGCTAAATTTATTTAAATCTGTATACATGTACTGTAATTATTCTATTATTAAAATTTTCATCTTATTTTGTATGTTTTGGTACAAAATTTTTTTCAATTTCCTTTTAAGTAGTCTTAAGATTCATTCTACAATCAACATGTACCAAGCTATTAAATACATTAAATAAAGTCTTAAATAATTATGTTACCGGTATAACCAAGTAATTTATGAAGAAATGTTGAATTGTAATATTCAATAGTGCAATTTGAAAATTTAAAATTAAACTTCAACAAATGACTTCTCTGTACTCTCACCCAGTACATTTATGAAGAAGCAATTGCAAAATAAACTTGTTCTAACCTTGGCCATCTGAGGTACATGCTCTTGTTTTTTAAAAAATCATCAATCAAGGCACTTAAAGGAATACAGATCAACGACTGATACAATACAGTTAATTACGTTTATAGCAAATCATTAGGGACAATAATGCTGGTTCCTACTATGCATAATTCGCCACGTGCATATCACGAAATTTACTGAGGGAAGAATTAAAGCTCACTATAACCAAAATATGAAGCAAATCCTGTTTAATTTATTAAGGAACAACGTAGTAGACCATTTACATACTGAATTCATTTATCAACAATTAATATATCTTACAAGTGTTTGTAGTCTGCACTCAAAGATTGTGCAATGCATCCAATCTTCAGAAGAAGTCAGTTAATTTTTTTCTTTGTCATTTTATCTTATGTTTTATCTGACACATGATTGATTGATTGATTTTGTTTTACGTCACACCACGAATACTTCACGTATATGGTGACGGCATCTGCCTGATGCGGAGCATACAAATTTTGACCTTTGCACGGACCCATCCGAAGCAGTGAGGGATCTTTAACGTGCCATGCATACCACGACACGGGGCCTCGGTTTTTACTGTCTCATCCGAAAGACAGGACACCGGCATGACCAGAGCGGGACTTGAACCCCGGCCTCCCGATCAGGAGTCCAACACGATACCACTAGGCCATGCCGGCTTTTATCTGACACAAATTTCTTGAATGTATAAAGACAGTTGAAAACGTCAACATTATATCACGGTTTTCAAGTATTGTACTCCATGCGAATAGCAAAGTCTGCCGCAATGTCCTTCTTTGACCATGTTCCTTCATCAACTTTAACAATGATTTGGCATTTCTAATGATATCGCTATGCATTTACTAGATGGGGAATCTATTACCAAGGTTAAAATATCTACTCCTAAGTAAGATAGACACGGGTAAGACAGACGCGCTTAGTCTGTCAAACAATTATCCTCTCATATCTGAACTATGGTGACAAACAAGTTGTTATTACTAATCACATAATTGTAGTAATCACAGGTAATCAGTTTGTAATAACAGTGTGTATTCATGCAGAAATTTAACCACGGGGCCATTGGTTTTGGTTCGCAATATGCATTAGTTCGTACTATCAAAATTCGCTAAAAACAGAAAATTTCCCGTAACTTAACATGACGATAAGGTTGGAGAATTCATCTTGGTTTGTAATAAGCATGAATTCTTAATAAACGTGTTCATTGTATTTGGAGTTCATATTCTTCTGGGGTCTTGATCGTCGAGTGAGCTGACGTGGTAGAATTCAATGTAACACTTCACACCTATCAAGTCTAGGTTCAAAGCATGGTCATATTTGGGAGATAGGAAGGGTTGCTAGTATACCTACCAAAGCCTGGAGATTTTTCCTCAAGTACTCCAGGTTTGTGCCACCATTTGATAATGGTGGAGATCAAATGGGCGAAATAATTCTTAAAGAACAGACTAAAAGATTTCCAAACAAACACCTACATCCAATATTTTCCACCTGCTACTCTTTTCTAGTGAATTCACACTTCATGATTATTGTATTCCTATGATCCAATCTGATTAAGACCATATCTTTATTCCACTTCTCGACTTGTCCTATTGTGGATAAAGATCCAGCGAAACTCCATAACTGGTCATGTTCTGGTGAACTCCGATTTCCAGCCAATCAGTGGATCGGCTACAAATTCCTAGGAATGAAATTAATATCCCCAGTGTGCATGACCTACAAGGTAGTTTTTGAACAGTGTTTGTTACATATTGCGTCAATATTATGTGCCTAGCTGAGTCATTGATTGGCTATGGGAAATAATGGTTTCAGTGACTGAAACGTCATCAGAGTTCACCAGGACATGACCCCTTACGGCGTTTCACCAAATCTTTATCCGCAATGGGACATATAGAGAAGCAGAATAAGGATATGGTTTTAATCAGATTGCCTATGATCAATCCCATTCTTTCGTGTTGGATAAAATCAAAGAAACCTGACCACACCCCTCTCCAGACATCTTTGCCACAAGGTAAACTTTTTTTTAAAAGTCATTGTATAATGTGAGCATATGTAAAACATTTCAGAAGCAGAAGAAAGTCTCATGATGTACTCCTATATTTGACAACATTTGCAAAATCCCCTTTGATTATTTTTTAATATGCTTATTGTCAGTACAATTTACCTTTCATAAATAATAAAAAAAAATCAAACCTCTGAAGATCTGCTGATCTTGCCCTCTCCAGCTCTAATGCCGTTGTCATCTGTTTGACCTTGGCCTTGTGTTCCAGGTCCTCAGTACGAAGCGTCTTCTGCTCCATTTCAAGGTCATGTTTCAGGGTAGATAATTTTGCTTTGTCAGCCTGCTGAGCATTCTCTAACTGCAGATTTCTCTCTCTCTCAGAATCGAGCTCTGCCTGAAGGTTCTGAAAGAATCCAGGAAAATATCCAAGTATAGGTTCTATTATATTTGATCTCTCGTTTAAGTACTGAATACCAGAATACTTTCTGTCAATGTGTCATTGGCTCACTAAAAAGTATAAAATATGCTAAAAAGCAGCTCATGTAATGGAGTAAAATATTTCAATATCTAAATACAAATTGAAAATCCACTTTTCTCCTTCAGAACATTCTATTTCACTCTATATTATCAATTTCTTCTCATCTTTTTTAAATCCCACAATGCCTCTCATAAAATGTTCTCCCATTCATCAAAACAATCAAATCAAGCCTTTTTCACAAATCAAGTTATTTTAAAATTGTAACAATAATTTTTTTTACTCCCTTTCAATATCCAATAAAAGGGTATCCTATTTTCAATTATAAAAGCAATATCAGTAAAATGTAGCAATACCCATTTTGTTTCTTACTTCTAAAATGTCTTGCATTTTGTTCCTTTCCTCTGAGGTTAACTGGAGATCTTCTAAGTCCCTCCTCTGAGCCCTCACCACTGACCTCTCCTTCTCCAAGATCTCGCTCAAATGTTGACATTTTCCTTTCTCCTCTTCTAAGGCAGCTCTGTAGAGAAAGAAATGGGTCTGGTGTAAGAGTTATCCTTCCTAGATGTACAAAATTATCTCTCTTCCTTTAAGAGGAATCATGCATCTTTTTTCTATACAAAAGTTTGCTCGTAACTAGAGATTTTTCTTGTTCTGAGTCTCTTCCCACCACACTAATGATTTAGTTTATATCATAAATCTAATCCCTAGATTATATCTTTACATGATAATTTCACTGGAGACACTACTTTCATTTTGATAATGGCTTTCCTTTTATTATTATCTATCACTGAAAGAAAGATTCAGTTCAATATGAGGAGGTTTCCAGATATATCTTGAAATTAAAGTAAAGATTTTGAAGCCTTTCATATATCACTACTTTCAATTCACTTGTTTTAATCACATAAGATAAATAAAATGCCTCTCCCTTTTTACATTTTCTAATCCTCACAAATTTCCATTTCAATCTTTGTTGTTACATTGTATCACTAATGTATTTCATTTCCATACAAGTTTTATTGTTTTTAATAGCTATATTTGAAAAGAAAGAGGTTGAGCGGCATAAGAGATGTATAAAGTATAAAGGAAACCAAAATGTGTCTTTATTCCATCAATATGTGTGAAATAAGAAATATTCTGAATTTCAATATAAAACTTCATACACTGCATCTTGATTTTGTACACAAGCAAGGACATCAGACATATTTAAACATGGAGTCAATTATACTACTACAATATACAATACATAGAGTTGTTGTGAAGACAAACAGCTTGGTGATATGAACAAGATTTCTTGATCATGGAAAACATACAAAAGAGTCAAGTATTTACAGAACAAAACATTAAAGCATGAACAAATGATTATCACTGTGAGTGATGATAATAAGTGACATATAATAGTGAACTTTACTTTCTGTCCTACATACATCGTGAACTGATTTTATTTTACAGTACACTCAAATAAGGAGGTGGTGAATTTTACATGCATGTTTTAATTGTGTGGGGTTTATAAACTCAGTGAACTATTATCAACCACCCAATCACCTGTGAGATATGCTGTAAAGAAAATATTATAATAATTAGATGATTCATACAGTCAATGTATTCTCATAGGGTTATACTGTCTACCATATAGGATTGTTCTGGATATGTCTAATGCTATACTAGAATGATTCCATGGCGGTGACCAGTGTTTAGAGGTGGAGGATACCCCAGTACCTGACCGTCAGCAAGTACACTGGAGGGCTTTCCACCTTGCCCTGCCTACAATTCAACTTGCCCTGCTTACGAATCAATTCCAGACTTGTCAAGTAATAATCAATCATTCCCTCTGTTTCTATACATGGTATTTTCCACTGTCTTTATATAATTTTACATCAGTAATTAATTTTGATGGAAAGAAAATTTTTAACACTCAGCTTAAAACTTGATCAGTTAAAAGTATGTTTCAGATCTTAATTAACTCGAATCTAAGATTATATAAAAACTTCCTCAGGACAATACACATTTCCATCAACATTTCCAACATGTTTGTATGTACTCTTATACATCATGACTACAAACACATTGAAGCTACATCAATAAGATAATAATTTCAAAAGTGAACATTATATATCTTCCAACACCTGAAGCATGCAGTGCCTAAAAGCATTATATAAGATATATCAAGCAAGCATTATCTCATCCTTCCTTCCTTCCTTGACCCCCTCCTTCTATTTGTTTTATCAAGAAAATATATTGTACATGTATCCTTTTTCCATTCTCTTTCTGAATAGCATTCTAAACAAGGTAGTATATTTCATTATGAAGACATTATTCCTGTAATTATTTCATCATCTAATGAGTATATGTATATAAAGATTATGACCATGATTCTAGCAGTAAGTATACACTACAGTCCATCTCTCACCCCTTTCCTGATCTAGAGAGATATAATAAGGATTAACATTGTGTCAGTAGGTTTATATTGCAAATACTACACTATAGCTAAGCTGACAGACCAGTATATTATACGGATTCCTTTTAATAGCATATAACCTTCCCTCTACCCTCCCCCTCCTTCTAAAATAAATTCTGAGTTGTATAAAACCTTACTCTACTTTCATTTACATTACAAAGTGATGTCTGTTTGATTGTAATCTTTCTATATTACAGCATTAAGCAATCATTCTGAAGAGAAAACTCTTTCCTCAACCCCTCCCTCTTTCCCTTCTATCTCTTCTTCCTTAACTCCTCTCCCATCATGTTATGTTTTTGTAAGGTGGCAAACTGGTAATAACAACCCTCTTTCCAAAAATAACACTGAATATATAATATATAAATATCAATATATCTACATGCAAAGTACTACAGAATCACTTACACCAATTGTTCCCAAAGAGCCCTGTACATATAATGGGAAACACAAGCTTAAGTTTTCTTTTCAAAAGAGCAACTTAAAAGAATAACATGCTTATATACTAGTATGAAAAGCACTAGAGATACTTATTATCAATAAATTCTATTTTTCTTTTGTGAAACATGCTTGTTGCTGATGTCTCCACTTTTTTTTCTTTCTAAACATCTACACTTTTTTATACATATAGAACCTTTCACGTTAACTGCGGGACTGATGTTTTGAGTGGCAAAATCGTTACTGTTCCCGCAAATTGACGTAAGAGACAATCAATATTTTATGACGTCAAAAATTTACAGGAAACGTAACTATTTGCCACTCAAAACGTCATTCCCGCAGTTAACAGGAACGGGTCTACTAAATGATTCAAACTTTTGTGATATAATTTACATATGAGTAAATTCTGAAGATTTAAGAAAACAACAAATCACCATGGAAAAATAAAAATAACTAGCTATTGGGAGTTCATATTTCATGCTTAAACCTGTAATACGAGACAGATATATGTGTACCTAATCATACATACTTTTAAAATATATAATTATCATTCCCATGAAGAAATCCTTTCTGAATACATGTAAATACATATATGTTCATCAAAAAAAATCTCAATTTGTATCAATCTTCCCAAAAATATGAAAATGAACAATAAACTTACGTAACAGACACAAATCGACTTTGTTCTCTTTCCAAACCATCTTTCAATTTTGAAATCTGAACTTGATAAGCAGTGATTTCCCCTTGCAGGTCAAGGTTGGAATTTTTCTCTCGGCTGATTTGATTGGACAATTCAGAAGTGCGATCCTGCTCTGCTTCCAGACTTGTGCGTAGGTCATCTTGGATTATTTTTTCTTGTTGTAGTTTATACTCTAAAAGTTGAACTGTAGGAGGAGAATAAATTACATTTCTCAATATTAATGAATTATTCCTTAATATATGTAAAGATAACCATAATCAATTAGTTGGTGCATTCCTCTGCACATAGTTACAGGAATTTCATGATATGGTGTTCATTTTCTAAGCCATGAATGAAGAGTAAATAAAATGCATTTGAGTGTGAATAGCTGTATAACTTCTCCTATCAGGGTTGCAGCCTCCCATGACTAATGTTTTGCACTATTTGGCCTGGAAAGGGGGGGGGAGAGTTGCAGTCATAAAACTGATGGAATATAACCTTTTTTGGGTAAAGTTTTCTGAAAAAAAGTGTGTTTGCAACCCATCCTCCCCCCTCCCTCCCACCAATTTGCCAAAGAAACATGTAAAAAACAGTAAAGGTAAAAAATTTTAATTTACATGTAATAAGAAAGAGTAATATAAAACACTGACTAAGAATAAAAAAAATGCAAAAGAAATTATCAAAATGTTTGAAATTTTGTAGAGAAAGGAAAAGTACTATGTCTCTATATATATTAATATTTCTAAAACAAACTAATGTAGATCTGAGATTACTACTAGTAAAATAGGTCCGGACCGACAGAAATTAAAAAGCTAAAATTGGTTTTAGTATACTATCTGCATTCTAATATAATTTTAATTTCTTTTCTGGTTTTATACTACAACAGTTATGACACACAGTATATCATATTATATTTTCGTATCATATCAATATTGATAATATTCCTATTATACGACAATATAACCTTATATATAGACCCCCATGTCATTCAAGATTAATTGTACTACCTAGTAGAACTGATGGTTATTAAAGATATTTCAGCAAGAACATGTATTTATACAGGATTTTGTTAAAAAGGTATACTAAAAACAGAAGGAAACAACATTGAAATCTGAACTATCAACAAGTGCACTGGATCATACCAAAATTATACTCTGTGTGACCTTCTTCTGCTATGATAAATAAAAAAAAAGAAAATATTATAGCTGATTTGATAATGCTAGAATGTCACGGGATATATAACGGATTAATGCATTATATTCTATACAATTCATCCCTCTATAATAAGTGAAGTAAAGGAATGAGAAAATGATAAATTCCAAACATTTTCACCTTCAAATAGAAGTATTTTGATTGTTGTTCTTTGCTTCATTTCCTTTTTAGAAAGAAGGTCTTTAAACATGACTACTGATATATGTATGAATGACTGATTTCAGACCTTGTCTCTTGAGTTGTCTTTCCCTCTTTGAGCTGGAGTCTTCGACTGTATTGAGTTGGTCAGCAAGTCTCTCTTTCTCCTCCTGGTATCTCATGGAGTTAATGCTGGCATGGGCTCGTAAGTCTCTGATCTCAGCTAACATAGACTGTCGATCAGCTTTAAAGATTTGGTCCAGAGATTCTTTTTGATGCACCTCCTACATGATATGTACATGGCAATTAGTAGGTGGTTATCAATTATTTCTACATGGAAATTTGAACTTGTACTCCAGTAAAACTCTCTAAGGAGCTTATCCTAAAACATCAAAGTGTCAATAAATGTTTACATCAAACTATTCCTCATTTGAACTATTTTTCCTTGGTCCCTTGAGTTTTTTTATCAAGAGGAAAGTGATAAACTTTAAATGGAGGAAGATGTATCGTAAATATAAGGTGTTACATGAAAATTTCATTGTATCTCTGCTGTCTTAAGGATATTTCATGGAGTTTCCTTATGGTCACACCTGCATTGCCAACATATTTCATGCCATATATTTACTGAATTATGTTGTAAAGTTGGAAATGACAACACACCTGGTTCCTAATATTTTGCTCCAATTTTTGTATCTCTGAGAAATCAGTGCTAGGATGAGACAAAACATGTGACCTCAATTCAGCCAATAGTGTCTCCCGTTCCTTAGCAAAGACATATCCAATAGAGCGAAGGAGCTCTCCTCTCCAATCCGACACGTCTGCTGCCTGAAATTCAGAAAGTACTTGTTTATTATAAAAGCAAAATGCATATAAATTGAAATGAAAATGTATATTATTTCCTCATTTATCTTGAATGGTTTCATTTCATACTTCTTTCAGCCTTACATGAATTTAATGCAATAAACCACAGCTAAATTAAATTAATTGGTGAAGAAAATACTTGTAACAATCAGAGAAAACCACTTAACCTGAGAAGAAGTAAAATTTACAAATGTTTCTGTAAAGGAAAGTCAAGCAAATAATCATCATTTCACCAGTGTCTGGTAAATCTGATTATATAATCATATCTTAATTGAAATATTAAGGTTTGGAAAAGGACTTAGTGCTTTGATTTCCACACACAATAAATCATGGTAAATTTATCTTCATAGTTCAAATGTTAGGAAATTTCATGGGTAATTGCATATATCACAAGACAAATAACAATGGTACAAGATGGGTGCAAGTCACAAATGAAATTCACTGAAATAAAAAGTAAAACATTAATTTATTATAAACAAATATAGTATATGTTGTCCAAAGTATTGATAATCATAGATTTGTTGTATTAAACAAGAGTTAGCACACAATCTATAAGATTAAATAGTATTTGTTGTCAAGAAATGAACAAGTTAATGACTCCCATGATGCATTGTTGAATTAAAGTTAGAATCACATTTTCCCAATGTTCATTATATATTTTAATAGATTCAATCACATACAAGCATACCATGTAATAGTCGTCTGTGTTGACGTTCTTGTCATCCTAATGAAATTTGTAACAAACAAAAAAATGAATTTTTTCTCATCCTCATCGCTTAAAGAAACACTCCATAACACTTTGTGTTGCTAAAGTTGTTTCAACTCATATTAAATTTTGAAAGACTACAAACAAACATATTCTGCAATTACTTCCTTTGTGTTTGGTAAGAAAAACAATGTAATTCAATTTAGTTATGAACTGTTAAATAACTATAATTACTGAAAAAAAAAATTAATTTAGGTATGATTTCTCTACATGCCATGACCCTAGTGATAAAACTGCGTGCAAATAACATTGTGAAAATTAAAAATTTACTTGATTCTTTTATTGAATTATTGTTACCTCATTCCAATTCAACTGTAACATGATATTAATGGTATTCCTAGCCTTCATTATTTATAATGGTATTCCTAGCTTTCATTATTTGTTGTTTATAATATTGACAAATCATTTTCAAACTAAAAAGCTTTCTTTAAATCAATAGTTGTAAAGCATTAAACTTGTAATTCTAAAAGAGAAATATATAAATGAAAATATGAATTTCTATTAATTCGGAATTTAAAAAATTAATCTTAAAAAATGAGACTACAATTTTAAAATACGGGTACTTTTCCTATGCAATGATAATGAATGATCTTTATACACAATGTACTTATTATTCTACCTTTTCGGCATTCCTGAATTTATGGGTTTGGGCCAAGAGGTCCTTTAGGGACTGCACTGCAGACAATAGTGATTGCTTCTCATTCATCCAGGCAGCTTGGAGCGATGCTATATCAGCATCTCTGTCCACACCTTGACCTGCCATACTGCGATTCAGGAACTGTAACTCTGACATGGTCAGTGCCTGAACTCCCTCATTATGGAGACGATTAAGCAGCACCTATAAACGATCAATATAATACAAAATGCTTTTTCTACAAAACAAAGTATTCACAAATTTTGAAGGAATTTCTTTTTTGAAACAAGGAATTTTCCAACTCAGTAGGTTAATGACTTTAACACAAAGCTTGCAGACATTTTGTGTAAAAAAATTGACAAAAATCAATGGAGCACTGATAAATGAAAAAAATATTATTATAATGTTGTTTTGAATTGAAAGTCAAAGTATGCAAAACAGAAGATCAAATACCATATAATACGTTGTAAATATACTAATTCTATTATCTTATTCTACTCCAAGAATTATTATTTTATTACACAATCATAGGTAGATTTATTTATAGCATATATGAAGAAAATTTTGTAATGCCTACACCTACCCTAAGTCGAGTTGGAATATTCTCATCGCAGAAAGTATCCCCAGAGGCTACAGTGCTGGCATCAAGGTTGTCCTGACCTTCCACATGGAATGAACTCATATTTTGATTGTCGAGTTGCTCAGCCCTTATGACCTCTGACCTAATTTGTCTAGCAACATCAAGGGTCGAAGAATCCTGAGCACCTAGAAACAATGACATTTCTATTATACATGAACAATAAAATACATGTTTCAATCTTTTGAATGACATTTTTTAATTCATGTATTAGCTAAATGGTACGACTAAGAGTAGTGTCATCTGGATTACAAACTGTCTGTCGTGAAAATGGAAACAGCAAAGTGATAAACAAAAACCTTCTCCAAGTTTAAGGAGTCTGTGTTACTTGTGCTGAGAAATAATACATCTTTGTTCAGTGTAACTTTTTTGTACTTTACTAAGCTGACGATCCTGAAAGTTTTATGCCATTTTTGACCAAGCACCGAGTCAAGTCGGACTTTTTGACGACTCATCATTTCACAGCTGACAATTGTTTTTTGCACCTGACTATAGGTTTGTATGAAATCTGATTAGGTTTGGATGTCCCTGGCTAAATTACAGCAATATGGTAGCAGGACTGGACTATACTCTAACACATTACTGACAGGGAATCTGCTCAAACTCATCAGAAGAAATTGACTAATCACCACACCAAACCCTTAGCTTCCTTTTAAATTTTTCATTTTTCATTGAACTCAATTTAACTTGCTTACTCAATAAAGGTTCCCTGATTTTCAGCAATTCAATTTCCTCTTGATGTCTTGCCAACAGCTTGTTTATTTCTTTTTCATGCTCTTTCTCCATTTCTCGTTTAACTTCTCCTGTCTTCTTCTCCAGTTCCTAAAGAATTTATAAACATACCACATCAATATGTCAACCAAAAACTTAGACAATATCACATGTATGAATTGGTTAGTATTGGTATTGGTCATCATCGTCCATTGTTTAGTACCAGTATTGATCATCACCAACCATTGGTTAGTACCGGTATTGATCATCACCTACCATTGGTTAGTACTGGTATTGATCATCACCTACCATTGGTTAGTACCAGTATTGATCATCACCAACCAGTGGTTAGTACCGGTATTGATCATCACCAACCAGTGGTTAGTACTGGTATTGATCATCACCAACCATTGGTTAGTACCGGTATTGATCATCACCTACCAGTGGTTAGTACTGGTATTGATCATCACCAACCAGTGGTTAGTACTGGTATTGATCATCACCAACCAGTGGTTAGCACCGGTATTGATCATCACCAACCATTGTTTAGTACTAGTATTGACCATCACCAACCATTGGTTAGTACTGGTATTGATCATCACCAACCAGTGGTTAGTACCGGTATTGATCATCACCAACCATTGGTTAGTACCGGTATTGATCATCACCAACCATTGGTTAGTACCGGTATTGATCATCACCTACCATTGTTTAGTACCGGTATTGATCATCACCTACCATTGGTTAGTACCAGTATTGATCATCACCAACCAGTGGTTAGTACCAGTATTGATCATCACCAACCAGTGGTTAGTACTGGTATTGATCATCACCTACCAGTGGTTAGTACTGGTATTGATCATCACCAACCATTGGTTAGTACCGGTATTGATCATCACCTACCATTGGTTAGTACCGGTATTGATCATCACCAACCAGTGGTTAGTACTGGTATTGATCATCACCAACCAGTGGTTAGTACTGGTATTGATCATCACCTACCATTGTTTAGTACCGGTATTGATCATCACCAACCATTGTTTAGTACTAGTATTGACCATCACCAACCATTGGTTAGCACTGGTATTGATCATCACCTACCATTGGTTAGTACTGGTATTGATCATCACCTACCATTGGTTAGTACTGGTATTGATCATCACCAACCATTGTTTAGTACTAGTATTGACCATCACCAACCATTGGTTAGTACTGGTATTGATCATCACCAACCATTGGTTAGTACTAGTATTGACCATCACCAACCATTGGTTAGTACTGGTATTGATCATCACCAACCATTGGTTAGTACCGGTAATGATCATCACCAACCACTTCTTAGTACAATGACGAAACTTCCCACTAGTCAAGTCTAAGGATTGTAGCCTCACTTAACAGAAGTGAGAAGCTAAAATCAGTTTCCAGTGGAGTGCCTTACCCCACTTCACCAACAGTTTTGCCAAGGTTGTTACAGACTTCGAACTGATTTTCTGTATTAATTTGTTACATACTAATTACAACTTTAATGCAGCAGTTTGTTCTGTACATGTGTCCATTTGGTGCGGTAGTTTATTGTGTAATAATATTGTTTTCTGTAGCAGTTTGTAAGCATTTCTTGAATATTAATTGTCATTTTGTGAAGTAGTTAGTTGCATACTAATTACTATTTAGTGCTGTAGGTTAACCAATTTGTGTTAGTAGCATGTTGTGTACTTATTACCGTTTTAAAACAGGCGTGGCTTAGTGGTATCGTGCTGGACTCCTGATTGGGAGGCCGAGGTTCGAGTCCCGCTCTGGTCATGCCGGTTTCCTGTCTTTCGGATGAGACAGTAAAAACCGAGGCCCCGTGTCGTGGTATGCATGGCACGTTAAAGATCCCTCACTGCTTCGGGTGGGTCCGTTGCAAAGTTTAAAATTTGTATGCCCCGCATCAGGCAGATGCCGTCACCATATACATATACATATACATTTGACGTTAAAGAAAAATCAATCAATCAATCAATATTACCGTTTTGTGTAGTAGATTCTGACTCTCTATTTCGTCTTCATAGCGAATGCGTAGTTGTGCCATCGTCTCATTACTCTCTTGTCTTGACCTTTCAGTAAGGTCAGCAATATGGCGCTGATGCTGTTGGCCCAGTTCCTCCCTCAGTTTCATAACCTTCTGTAATAAAAAGAACAGTATAGTCATATTACAGCATATGGGCAGGAGGTAAACTACCTCATTAACATATTATCCCAATCCAAGAACTGATCCGAGACCACTCGCACTGCAAGCTCAGAATTTTACACTTCACAAAGTCTGCATTTGGTAGCGTACATGACCTACAAATACCTAGGTGTGTTTAAATAACAATACAGCTTGGAGTGTTCCTTAATTATTTTTTATTAATACCTTGTTTTCTGAGAAGTTTCAAACTGATGCGACTCAGAGAATGATGTACTCGGCTTGTGACCAAGAGGTACAGAGTTTGACCCCCGTTATTGGTACACTGGAATCGATCTCACTTTAAAGGTCGCATGTGAAAGGAGGAAAGTCGAATAAATTAACGAATGGGCAAACACCTAACCATGGCAAAACAAACCCTTAAAATCAGTATTTTTTGAAAGAAAAGTTTATGAAAATTAGGTCCACAAATGCATCTCTATCATGAATACCCTCTACATTAATTATCATTTTTCCAGGTTTATAATCAATCTACCTCCATTCGTGCTGTATCTGTGAAACTAATTTGACAATGATTTGTTCACACTTGTTACTCATTGTGAGAACACAAATTAAAGATAATTAGACAGTAATCACAATAACATGCACTATATACAATGCAATCCATACCTCAACATAATCCTTTGCGGACATGGAGGATGTGTTATGGAAAAGCTGGAGTTCGGACTTCCTCTCTTGTAGCTCCTTGCGAAGTGCTATGATTTCTTTTCGGAGTTCTTCTACATCTTTTAGTTCCAACTCTTCATCACTTTCTTCGCTGTCTTGTAGGCGTAAGGGAGGGATGTGCTGAACAAGTCAATGTTAGTTGTTATGGAAAAAGTTATGGTATTTATTTACATATATGGCCATGGATGATTTTGCACTCTCAAACTTCTGTACACAAAGGGTTAACAATACAAGAAAATACAGCAAATAGGGAAATTTCAACATACAAAGAGTGACAGACTCTCTACTAGTTAGTATAAAATACCAATTTCCACACATTAAGGAACTGGAAAATATTCAAAACTTTTAAAAATACATGTAAATCTAAGGTAAAATGAATTAGGTTTAAGGTTTTTCAATTATAATTATCAAAATGGTTGTAAAATGATTTTTTTGTAGTCTTCTAAATCTAAACTTTCCACAGATAATTCTTGATCACTTATTCATAAATTCATGGTTTTTGCTGCTTCATAAGAAAAACTTTATGCAAAACAACAAAAATGTTCTTCAAAACATTAAAAGAAATGAAAAAAAAAATCATAGGTGAAAAAACAGAAATCCATTTAAAATGAAATTTATTGTGTCTGAAAAGTGTATTTTTCCTTTATAGTCAACAAATGTTTTGAACACATTCTGCACAGAAAAATACAAAAGACTCTTTCCTTTCAAAAAGAATTTTCAATTGCCAAATGTATTTTCCCTTAATTCTTTTAACAGCAATACACTGAATAGAAATAAATACAAAACCATACATTATTTTGCATTACCATACGATAACTGCTCTTCCAAACAAGCATTACATAGTTGTATGAATAATACACCATTACCTTTATAATTTCTATCCACTATGTTTCACTGAATTATTCTCAGTCTACCAGAATACGAAAATGATCAAATTTCTGTCTGACCATCACACATTAACAATGCAATACTGACATCTCATTATACAAGACTGACCTAATTAACACTAAATCACAATGTTTCTCTAACCTCATTTCTACTTTCCCACAATGCACCACTAACCTCTGTGCTATTAGTCCTCCACCCTCCTTGCCTCTGCATGTCATCTAAAGCTTTCTTTGCCACTTTTAATTCTGCCTTGACCTGATCCAACTGTCTCTGTGTCTCAGGGGGGACCACATCTTTACTTGATTCTTCTGCTTCTATTCTTTCTTTCACATGATTCAATTCTTGGGTTTTTTCTTGCAGTTTTTCCTGAGTGTTTTGTAGATTGTTATGGATTTCTCGCAGAGCTTGATCTCTCTCCTTAAAACAAGATAAAAAAATTAAAGCTTCCGCTTAATATTCATATTGAACTTCATAATTTGTTTTTCATGCCTTATTTGAAGAGGGGTAAATGGTTCCAGATACATAGGTTACTGTTAATTTTTAATAGGAAAACTAAATAACATAAAATGCCTGTAGACAACTATCATGTAGTTGAAAGCCGGCCTGGCCTAGTGGGATCGCACTGGACTCCTAATTGGGAGGCCGGGGTTTGATTCCCGCTCTGGTCATGCCGGTGTCCTGTCTTTCGGATGAGACAGTAAAAACCGAGGCCCCGTGTCGTGGTATGCATGGCACATTAAATATCCCTCACTACTTTGGGTGGGTCCGTTGCAAAGGTCAAAATTTGTATGCCCCGCATCAGGCAGATGCCGTCACTATATATGTGAAACATGGGTGGTGTGACGTTAAACAAAAATCAATCAATCAATCATGTATTTAGATAATCTGAAAAACATTAATGGAGTAACAAATATGTACATATTCATTTTTGAACTTTACACCAATTTTGTTCATTATAATTAAATAAATTAACTACGTGTACCTCAATCTGTCCTTGAAGTACAGACACCATGGATACAGCATTCTGATCTCTCTCTAATTCCACTTCTCTGACCTTGAACTCCTGTACATCATTTTCTAGTCGATCTATAACCTTGACTTGTCTTTCCGTCTCTTGTTGCAGTAAGTCTTTATCTGCTGTAACTGACTGTACTTGTTTTTTCAAATCTTTGATCACTTTGTCTTTCTCTGCGATCATTTGCTGAATTTCTATTTTTAACTTCACAAATTCTTCATCTTTTTGTTCGACTAGATGGAGCTGTTGTTCACTTAGCTCAACTGCTTCTTTCAGACGTTGTTTGACATCTTCGAGTTCTTGATCTTTCTCGTGAATCATCTCATCAAGTTCTATCTTACTTCTTTGAAGAGGAGTTCTATCACTTATTCCTAGTAAATAAAAGTAATATTTCCTGATAAATATTTTCATCAAATACAGAAAGATTACATAAGTAAAAAAGTATTCTACAATCATCTTATGAAAGTACATTGCAAGAATGCAAGCTAGTCATTGGATTGAAAGGGAAGAGTTATTCCCAAGTTTCTTAATGCCATTCAATTCTTCTTCTTCTCTTCCTCCTTCTTTTCTCTTTCTTTTACAAAGTGTACTCGTAACAATTAATTAATCATAAACATAGATTTTTGGAGCAAGTTGTTCATAACTTTAACCAATAATTAAGCTGACCAGCAGTTAAAATTAACCTGCCGTTTGTTAGAATATTAATCAGGAATAAGTTTTGTTCCTGCCATAGCAGATTAGAAAATGTGTATTAGTGAATGGCATAATATATTTTGGTTGTGCAATTTTATAACTAAAGAATATGATGCATTTGTAAAACAAAAGAGCCCTCCTTACTAAATGTTTACAAATCTTTCCCATCTTTTAAGATATAGGTTTTTTCTCAACCTATTGGACAAGTAAATTAGTGAAACCTGAGTAATTCAGAAAAAATACTCATAGCAGAATTTGGTAGGGGTACCAAAGTCTTAAAGAAAAATATTTATCATAAAAAGAGGACAAGAGACCATCAACACACTAAAGGCATGCAGAGTATTATTATTATTATTATTATTATTATTTGGGTCTTCCGATTCCATCGGAAGACCCATTTGTTATTGTGATGTTTTTTCTTTACATTTGTTTTTATTATTCTTTTTATTCTAAACAGGATTTTTGACTGCAATTTTCTCAGCAACGGCTTTACCAGTAATCTTTTTTTCTCTTTTACTTTGTTTCCAAACTTAAACTTACTAGATTTATAAGAAAAGTTTTGAAAAATTCCGGTTTTAAAGAAAATTACAGAGCCATATTTAATTTTTAAACTTTCTCAAATAAAACGTTTATTATTTAAGCTAGACTCCTCAAACTTTCTTGTTAATGTTGTACAGGTGTAGGTCCTGACAACCGAATTTACGCCGATTATGTAACTATTAGGATAAAGACGCTATTTGTGTTTAAAGTTTTTAAACTCATTACGTAACTTTCAAACTCGTTTATTTTAAGTCCTAGCGTAACAAAAAGAAAACAAAACGATTTAGAATGTCAATTTCAGCTTGAAAAAAGTTGTTTTAATATTTTAAAATTAATTTTAAGTGAGAAATTTAAGATTTTCAAAAATTTGGTTAGTTGCGTAATTGCTTCATAACTTGCTTATTTTTCGTCGTATGATCACAAAAAACCAATACAGCACTAGAGAAGGGTTTACTCTTTTGAACTTTTTTTTTTAAACCATCGAAATATTTGCCCCCTTCCCTCTGGCATCTGCAAACCTTATCGAGAGGGGGTCTTAAATCGCCAAAATTTCACCCCGATTTTTCAATTCCATTTTCTGAGAAGCAGTTTTATCTACACGCTTCATATTTTTATTACAGACTTTCACCGGCACTGTTACCCGTTTAGATAAAAAAAAACTTGAAAATCGATGTTTTTTTGAAAGATTACTCAACAATTAATTAAATTTTAAATTCTCCACTAACAGCGTTATTTTTAATGCTACACTATCCAAATTTGAACTATCATATTTTCTAGGTTCATATCTTTACAACTTTCATCGGCCGATAATATCTATCTCTTTTAGTTTGGCCGCTATTTCAATTTAAAGTTTTTAAATAATTACGTAATTTGCAAAAATGTTTTATTTTTAGTCCGATCGTTTCCAGAGTATTACGAAACGGTTTTCCGTAACCATTTCAGTAAGAAATATGTTTCTCAGTATTTGAAAGTGACCAATTTAAAGATTTTTAAAAAATATTTTACTTGCGTAACTTTCGTGTATCTTCTTATTCTTCGTATGAACAAAGAATAAAAACGAGAGTTTGAGAAAGAATTTGAATTCGAATTCTTAAACAAAAATAACATTTTTTTGCACTCTACTGATGAACAACGCAATCTACAAATCTTCTCCGAGCGTCGGGATTACACATTAGAAGAGCGCGTTAAATTTGCCTTGCTTAATACCTCGCACAGCGCCGTTCCTATAGAGACGGGAAAAGCGCAGTAACTCGCGATTAATTATTAATTCATTCGCGAGTTACTGGGCTTTCCCCGTGGAATATCTAATCGGCAATTATAAAGGAATCCCTCAATATGTATGTTTACTTAAATTTGAGTTTCTTTATGTCCTTACTATAGTAGTCATCTCAGTGCTATACGTACAGCTAACGTGACCTTTGAAATAAATGCGTAATACACACTCTCTATCCAGCTTTGTCGTATTACGTCACCACGCTTCTGAATGGGAATTCTGTAATACACAGACTTTCCGTAGCTGGATTCATGCCGCTTTAATTACATGAGTGTGTTTACATAGTGTCTCGGCGAGATATATACATGTATCTATGTATATACTTCTCATTTGTCCTAATCGGCATATCTATGATGCCGCAATAAATGCGTATACTCATTGCAGTATCTCGTTTCTTTTTTCTTTTTTTTCCCCTTCTTTCTACGTACATATTTTTCTTTTTTTTTCTAAAGAGGAAGACCCGCCCTGTTGCCTCGGCAACGGGTAAGCTCTAGTTATTATTATTATTATTATTATTATTATTATTCTTAATTCTTATTAATACACATCAAGACCATTGCATCTGGCTGATGCATTGCACAGAAATTTAGACCTATGCAATGGAAAGTATCTAAATAGTCAGGGATCTTTAATGTGCAACTTTTACCGAGAAACAGAAAATTGGTTCTTATTCTTTTCGGAAAGACCAGACACTGAAGTACCATCACCAAAGCTTAGACCAAGGACCTGACGGTCACAAGCCTAACACCGAACTAATTAAGCTCCATCTACTCCATACAGATGATTTGAACTAGGTCCCTGATAATGCATTAGCCAGTAAGTATCTATGAAAACATTTCATTAAATAAACAACTTCAATGAACAGAGAAAACATACCAGAATCTCGATGTATAGATTGCATTTCTTCCTGCAAGGTTTTGAGCTCTAGGTTGCGGTCATTTAATTCTTTGCGTGCTTCATCAAGCTGCTGCTCCATCACTTGCATATGATTGGACGATTCTGAAAGTTGGGCTTTAGCTTCCCAGTAATCTCCTTGGAGTTGTTGATAATCATTTTCTCTGTCACTCAGCTTATGGTTAACTTCTCCAAGGCGATCTTCAACCTGTCATGTTGATTGAAAATTAGAATACATATAATAAAATTTCTTCTTTGGATTGGTGTTGTTCTATAGTAGGTCTTCTATATAACATATGTTTTCTAAATACAATACACTATTTTTCTATGATAAAAATGAAATTTTAGTTTGTTGATATCTTCTTCAAAAAGTTTTCATGAACTCAGAGACCTAAAAACAAATTTTTAAGGCAACAATTTCAAATGGGTTAGAAGGCTGAGCATAGACAATGTGTCAGTAGGTTGATAGTATACAATGCAAAGACAATCACATAAATTTGAGTATTCTATTTGGATTGATAAGATTCTTTTACTAGGCTGAGCTGAAGTTCTTCATAAAACCATATAATAACCAAAAGTAGGAATAAAAAGTAACAAGTAGTAATTTCCAGTACCATTAAAATTTTGGGGCAATAAATTAAGGTGGACAGGATAACCTTACACAATCTGTATACTGTTTAAACCAGATTGGTTGGCTAATTGGTGTTTTATGTGATTTACAACAATGATTCAATCATGATGTGTCATGGAAGCAGGAGGTAACCAACGTCTTAAACATGGTGGTAAAATCTGAGAATCAGAACCCAGATGTAGGATTGGTAGCTAGGTTTATATTTGTAGGATTGGTAGCTAGGTTTATATTTGTAGGATTGGTAGCTAGGTTTATATTTGTAGGATTGGTAGCTAGGTTTATATTTGTAGGATTGGTAGCTAGGTTTATATTTGTAGGACTGGTAGCTAGGTTTATATTTGTAGGATTGGCAGAAAGTTTTATATTTGTAGGATTGGTAGCTAGCTCTAACCTGATGGAGTTTTTGTGTTGTATCTGTCAGCTCATACGTTGTCTTCTCCAACCGTTCTTGCGTAGATTGCAGCATTGCCCACTTATCCTCTGCTTCATCCACTGATTTAATTCTATCCATCTGCTCCTGTAATTTTCGCATATTTTCCTCTGCATTTTTCTTCAACTTTTCACACTCCTCTTCTAAATCCATCACTAAATCATTTTTGTGTTCAAGTTCAGATTCTAAGTCTTCAACTTTCTCCATTTTGGATTTCAGAGATATAATTTCATTTTGTAAGGTTTGGATTTCTTTGTCTTTATCCTGTATTGTCTCACTTCCATTATTATCCTGTACAGTTCGCAGCTGACGCAGCGTCTCAACTTCCTGCTGCAACCAACCAATCTGGTCCTTGAGCTCTGATATGGTACAATGACTGTCATCTGTACAATGAAGTAAACATGAATTATAAGAATGACAAAGTGTTTTTCAACGATCTAAGAATCAGGGACAACCTATTAAGTGGTACATTAAAAATAATTTCCATGACTTTTCATTCATATATTGAGATAGTAACATGCAACTTTTCAGGAACAATATAATCATTTGTGATAATATGGATGGAGAAAACAGATTTTTGCGAAGTAATACTGGTTGAAATGTATAGCATTAATACTTGCCACTTTTTCTCTCTTAATCATGTCGTGTGAAAAATAAGTTATAGTGGAATATTAAACATTAAACATCTAAACATTAGGAAAGTATTCTTATTTTTCTGAATTCCATGACGGTATCAAAAAGTTATGCAGTTTTAGGGGTTTTTTTCAGTGTATCATCCCCTGCAGGATTCAATGTATGGGTATGGAATACTGTTCACAAATTACAGTCAATGTTAAGGACTTGTTGACTAATAGGCAAGACCTTTAAATCCAAGAGCATAAAAATTGTTTGACGTAATAAACTATTTTAGTTACTGATTTAATCGTCCAAGAATATAATTTGCTATATCAGATTGAGGAGAAAAGTTCCAGCCCTTCTAGTATATTATCTTTTTTTATATTACTCCAATAGTGTAACCATGTCATAATATACATATCTAATCTTTGTCCTGAATTTACAAGTCTTACTTTTATTCACACTTACTTTGTTGTTCAGTAGACAATTCTAGTTGAGTTCTGAGATTTTCAATTTCTTTGTCACGAGTTCTCACCATGGTTTCTAACTCATGGACCTCAAGGAGTTTGGGGTTGTCCTGCTTAAAGATTGAATTTTAATTATATGTATGAAAAATATACACAAAAACTATATATTGAGAAATTTCAAGAAATTATATACTACAACAACCCTTATAAAAAAACTGTAAATAAAAATAATACATATCTAGATTATCTTTTTAATGTTTGAGAAAAATTTCATCAAATTTTGAATATGATCAAAAATCTACACTTAAGATATCATTATACGATTAAGCATATACATTTGTCTTGCTGTACATCTCTACCCTCTCCTTAGTGTACGACATCCACTGAGTACGATTAATTGTGATCAGTTTGTATGATTTTTTAAGTACAGTAATGTCACACTTCTAGTGGCAAGATCACCATGCAAAACAAAGTCAAAAGTTATATATACATAAATGAAAATAATGTGTTAAAAAAGAAATAATTCTTAAAAGTTCTTAACTTCAAAAATTTTTGTCAGAATATATCCAGTATACTATAAATACAAACGGGGCTATAATTATATACCCTTTCTTCAAAACCTGAGCTTCAAAATGTAAGTATTCAAAACGAAACTTCTAAAACTCACTTCAAAATATTATGATTATCTCTTAATATAATTCTAGGAAAAAAAAACAACTCTGACAATGCAATAATTTACATTCATTTTAAAGTATCTTAAAAAAGAATAAGAAATGATCATATTCTTTGTGTCTAGTAAACTTGGTGGAAGAATTTATATAATGGTCAATTCACTTTTTTCAAGGTCTACATCTCTTTTAAGAATGAACAAAATTTCATAAACTTTTTGCAGATTCTATTATTTTTACATCACTTAATTCAAAATGCACAATTTTATAGTACGAAGAGACATGTTTATATTAGTTTATGACTATAAGATTTACAAAATGCATTAAAACTCCTTCAGCAGAGCATATGTCAATTGCATACATCCTTCAGTAACTATAGTAACTAGAAATTAATATAAAGTAACACCATCCATGCTTGGATTTCCATAATATGGGCGTATGGTTAAGATGATTACCTAAAGCAAGAAATTTTCAAAAACAAATTTTCAATTTTGCAGAAATTCCAGTTATATTGTTAAAGTTCAGGCAGCAAGCAAGTTAGTACAAAGAAGAGTTACACAACAAGGGAAGTCACTCGTGCTAGATAGTCATACATATAACACAAAAAGCTTCTTTAAAATGAGTAGACATTAATCTTACCCGGTCCTGAACTGGAAACATAGACGGACTGACCATGTTTTGTCCAGTTACCATATCAACTGCTTCACTACCTAATGATACCCCAACAGTTGCATCCCTTGATCCAGATATTGCATCTGTTTTCATCTCTACACCTTCCCTAGGATAGGAAATCAATCCTTCCCCGGGATACATCACTCCTTCCCCAGGATACGACATCATCTGAGGAGTCACCTTTTCTGCCATTATGGTATCAGAAGGTAAACTGAGCATTGTATCTTCCACATTATCCAGTTGTCTTGTCTGAATCATATTCTCTTTCTTCTCTGAGGCAGGATAGAGGAAAGTTCGGTTCTCTGTCACCACTTGATTATCACCTTGTGCATATGTAGCTTCCATCTTTGCATAGGTTTCTGGGATGTGTGACGGATATTCACACATCTGCACTGTTTCTCTACTAGGTATTGATATTTGTTCCTCTCTGGCCTCTTGGTACAATGAGGGCTGTGCTAATGAAAACATTCTAGCCTCCTCTTGATGCTCCTGCATGCTAACCATCCCTTGTAACTCTGCCTTCATCAATTTTATCTCTTCCTCTTTTTCATCTAAAGTTTTAAGGTCCTTTTCTAATTTTTTTATATACATATTTTTATCTTCAAGTTCTTCAATTAGGGCAGAAGAGTTATTTCCTCTTTTTTCCTGCTGTTTCTTTAAGAAATCTATTTCATCTGTCTTTTCATCTACGTCTCTCCTCAGTGCTCTTATTTCCTCCTCATTTTCATCTAAATTTTCCTTAAGGGTAGCAAACTTGCCCTCTTTCTGATCAAGTTCCTCCTTAAACGTTCTAATATTTTTGTCAAGATTTTCAGTCAGTTGTCTTATTTGATTTTCTTTTGAATTAAGCTCTTCCCTTAACACATGAATCTGATCTTCCTTCTCATCTAATTCCACCCTCATTAGACCTATTGCCTGTTCTTGTTCTTTGAATTCTTCCAAAGAACCCTGTAAATCATCATCTTCCTTTCTTAATGTCTTTATTTGATCATCCTTCTCCTTTAACTCGTCTCTGAACACCAGTATCTGAGTTTCCTTTTCGGCTAGCTCTTCAATCAAACTTTGTATATTACCATCTTTCTCCTCTTTAAATATTCTCATTTCCTCTTCTTTATTAGCAAGCTCTTCCTTCATTATCCTTATTTGGACATCTTGTCCTTCCTTAAATATTTCTATTTCCTTTTCTTTTTCTTCAAATTCAGCCCTAATATTCCTTACTTGGTCCTCTTTTTCATCCAGCTCCTCTCTCAATATCCTTATTTGCTCATCTCTTTCATCCAAATGCTCCCTATATGCCTTTATTTGGGAATCTCTCTCATCTAGCTCCTCTCTTGATACCCTTGTTTGGTCATTTTTTCCGTCCAGTCCCTCTCTCAATATCTTTATTTGGTCCTCTCTCTCTTCCAGTTCCTCCCTCAATACCTTTACTTGGCAATCTCTCTCATCTATCTCCTCTCTCAACATCTTTGTTTGGTTATCTTTACCATCCAGCCCCTCTCTCAATATCCTGATTTGGTCCTCTTTTCCATCCAGCTCCTCTCTCAATATCCTTATTTGGTCATTTTTCTCAACCAACTTCTGCATATCATTACTTCCCATTTTATGCCTCAGTTTCATCATCTCATCAGTCAAAATATTTATCTCTTCTTGCGATTCTGCTTCCTTCAAGCGTTTTCGTAAAAAGTCAATGTCATCTTCAGATATTAAATCTTCACATGGATTGCCCTGGACTTGTTTACGCATTTCTTCGACTTGAGATATCAGTCTCTGAATTTGCTCCTGATTTTGTTGGTGTTGCATCTCCTCAAAGTCAGACTAGCAGAAGGAAAGGTGAGTGAGGAGAAAAATACACAAGTGATTTTAAACTGTCATCAAATATCACTTTTATTTCCTAATCTCATTCAATGATTTAAAGTAAATCAACTTTCTAATTGCAATAAATTTTGAATATGTAATTTCTAATAAATAGGTTTCATATGTTAATTTCTGTCTTATTATTATATTTTCCTATATTCTTATAACAAGATTCAAACACGATTTCTTTTGTACTATTTAGTTACCATCTATTCACAAATAGCAGCCTTTAAATATTAAACATTTTTACCAATCACAAAAGACAATTCAAACTTTAAATTCATAAATAAATATTTTGCTTAAATCTTCAATCTATTGACAGCTCTATCTGATGACAGTGTGAAAGTCTACATGTGATCTGGCTAAAGAAATAGGTACACACACTTGTTACAACATTCATGGATCAAAGATAAAACAAAGAATGGACACTTGCTACTTATGATTTTGAATTTCGTTAAGGGTCCCTTGATATCAAACTTTCACATCAATGGTATGAATTTGACACATTTTACACTTCAGTTGTAATATCAAATAATTATTTTGAAAGCTTACTGTATCAAAATTTTACAAGTAAAATATTTCATAAAATTCATAATTCGACATATAAAAATACTCCTTAAACCTTTTCCTCATTCATTTAAAAGTGTATATATCTTGATCCAAAATTTTTTATTGAAAACTTTTACAACATACAGGTACATATTTGCCTTATTTTATTAGTTCTGTATATGCAAAATTTGAACTGAATAAAAAACAAAAAAATAAACGGTATATTACAATTTTAGATTTCTAATCTCAGTAGCAAGCATCCTAAGCAATTTTTTTTCTGAATTCTAAACTGCAACTATAGTTGTTTTTGTGTGAAAACATTCCCTTCACCACAGCCTAGCACAAACAGTTTTGCACACAACAAAGAATTCAACTAACATTTCTAAATCCTGTGTCTTACTGTACAATAATCTATTCTTATTTTGTTCCTCTCACTACTGATTGAAATCTTAGATGTCAATATACACATGTATATGTTTTCTGAAAAATCTAATGCTCTACACATGTACATATGTCTAGGTATATAAAGGAGAACATAAGAAATCAATATACCTGTAGCTTTTCTTTAAGAGAGGATAACTCTGCCTTCAGTTCCTGTATTTCTTTTTCCTTCTCTTTCATCAATATATCTGGACCCAACATTCCTGCCTGCTCCAGTTTTCTCTGGAGGTTTTCTGCTATAGCCAGATGTTCCTTTACTGTGTCAAACTCGAGCCTCATTTTTTCCAATTCTACAGTCTTCTCCTCAAGTTGATTTGTCTTTTCCTGTACTTGTTCTTGTAATTCCTCACTAGATGGAGCTTTTTCTTTTAACTCAACCAGCTCACTTTCTTTTGCAACAAGCAGTGATTTTACCTCTTTGATGTCAAGTTCCTAAATTCAAATAAACTATTCATTAAATACACAGTCTTATTGAAGTAACAAAGATGCAGTTATTTTTAACATGGATAAATGCAATGTGTACATTTCGGTAAAATATTTATGGAAATTTATTACATAATATTTTGAAAGACTTTATCCCTACCTGTTGCTCTAGTTTCTCATTGAGTAGGTACATCTCCTCTGCTTTCTCATCGATCACATTGTCTTTTTCTTTCAAATCTTTCTTCATTTTCTGCAACTCAACTTCTAAATTTGACTACAAGATATATTAAAGAAATATTTGATTAGAGAGATTTTACTTTGTTCTGTGATTCAATATCTAAACTATAACTAATAAAAGTGCTTTTCTCTCAATTTTGGCCAGACACTTAGTTTGTACAACATTTCATCATATGGTAATACTTTATAACAAACAGAACTCAACAAGGAATTAAAAAAATGTAATTTGATGACTTAAGATAGCCTACAATACCTGGGTCCGGCGCCATAAACTGAGAATATACTTAAGTCAAATATTTCATTTCAGTTTATTTCAATATCAAACATTCAAATAAATTTTCATGTACAATGGCTTAATTCTATTTATAGATAGAACAAAACTTAATAAAATCCAAATCTTAGTTATTAATTCATTGATGAACAGAAGAATATGAAATTATGACTTAAGTATATTCTCAGTTTATGGCGCCAGACCCTGTTTCCAAGTCAGAATCAAATCTTAACTTTCTTATCACAAATCTGCAATAAAACATCAGAGAATAGGCTCTATTACCTCTAGTAACATTACTTCAGTTTACCCCTTAAAACTTTGAGCACATTTACCCATAATCTATAATAATCTACATTTTACTTACAACAGATTCTGAGTCTATGGGTGACTTCTCTGTCAGTTCTTTTGTTAGGATCTCTATTTCCTTCTCTTTCTCTTCCAGCATTGTTTGAACAGTGTCAAAGTCTTCTTGTAACTTGTTCTATGAAAAATCATTAACAACTGATCAATGTGATACACAAATGAGGAAAACATTTTCATTACAATTCATATGCATAAATGGACAAAGTTGTTAACATTGTGAAACTTTCATTGCAAGGTTCATGTTACTTATAAAGTTCTGATCCCTCACTACGAGTTGTCAAATATTTCTAAAATGCAACGTCCGTCTTGAAATGACACTACAGTGAAAAATTCTGTGAAACCTGTAAAAGATTGATAAAACAGAGGAAGGGCAGATGGATGGAGAAACAAACAAACACACAGAGACAGACAGATGGACAAACAGGTAAACAATTTGACAAATAGACTAAGATCAAACAGATACACAGATCTAAGAATAGACAGCAATAAGGTCAGTGATCTGTTATAGTTGCTATACTTTTACAATGACATTACAATATTTTGACATGACAGGATCTCAATGTTGTATTTTGAAACTATTCACTCTACCTGAGATAGAAGTTTTTGGAACAAGCTGTGTTTGTGAAACACTAATGTCCCTTGCGACATTCAAATCCCAAAAAGTTATTTTTTGCATGAAGGTCATTGTCAAGTTAAAAAATTCATCGATCTTCATGTCATTTGAAAGGGCTTGGCTTCATTAGTTGAGTACACATGCCAAATATGAAGTCTCTATCCCTCACGGTTCAAAAGTTATAGCCAAGGTTAAAGATGACAACAGACAGACAAACAAACAAACAAACACACAGGACAAAATCAATATGCCCTATGCCCCCGATCTATCGCTCCAGGGACATAAAAATCTATATCAATTTTCAGATATGCACAATCTTCAAATAATGATTTAAAAAATACCTGGAAATCTGTCAAACTGTAAATTTCCGAGTTAAGTCCCTCTATCTGGGCGGTCATTTCCTCTAACTGATGTTCTTTCTCCTGAAGCAAGTCACTGTTATATCCTATATCATCTGACTGTAATAATCAGGGGGATGAAATGGTTAGATTCATATTTTAGCATTCCATTTCAATTCTATAGACAGATAGGCTAATATCTACACTAAAGCCTCTATCTCAGGTCAAGTCTGATTTGAAGCTTATATCAAGGTAAGTAGTCTCTTGATATTTTCATTCAAATTTAGTTTATTTTTAAGTTATAGTACTTTTAAAACATAAACAGTTATCACAGTTATTAAACTACAATTAAACATGTCTATTTAGTCAAAATTTATGACGAACCTCTTTTCAATATTCACCTTACAATATAGATTGTATAGAAAGAGCTATATTCCTTATCAGAGAGAAGCACAGCCTTAAAACCTATAGCCTACCTTTGGAGATGTTTCTCTCTTATTCTGTAGATCTTCTCTCAACTGATTGATTTCCACCTCTTTCTCCTGAATAACTTTTTCTAGGCGTTCATTTTCTTCCTTCAGCTCAGAAATTTCTTCCAAGTTGTGAGCCACAGATTCTTGCAGTTCTTGTTGAAGGTTTGTCTGAAAAGAAGAAATTTTCAATTGAAATATTTTTGATATCATACTTCAGTATATCTTCACATTATAAACACACCTCTTTCCATGTAGGTAAATTTTGAAGATGGGAAATAGTTCTCAAAGGAAAACTTTTTCATTAGGGAAACACCAAAAAATTCAATAAACACACCTGTAATGCTATTTCATTAAAAGGTTGACTCTTACTTTCAAGACTTTTCACCTATATTAAGGTATGTTGGTTCAAATTTTGACCTTCTATCGATACCCTTACTACAGGCAGGTTAAGGATCTTATTAAACGTATTACGACTACCCTGGACACAGATTCACCTCTGAGAAATCCAGGAGTCCAATGAATCTGGGCCATTCCTATTATAAACTCATTAATCTTATGGACACACCATGCTTTGTAATTGAAACTAATAAACTTGTGCCAGATTCATGTTATCCTGCAGGTATGCATATTGCCTGAACCTGCAAGGAACAATTCAAAAGTTCAAAATGCCGTGCTTTTTACATTGTCTGAATTAAATTCTGAAAGAAGAAGAATTGTCAACCTTCTCAGTAAAGGATTCCGACACTGCAGGGGGTCCCTCTGTGTCTGTATCGACGGAGTAGTTGGAAACTTGTGACGCCCTTACATTATCCATATCTCGTCTATCTATCTCCTCTTGAAGTCGATTTAATTCCTGTTGCTGAAAAAGATACTCCATAGCATAAAAAGAATGAAATCTCAAATTAAAACTTCAACCACAAGGTTAAGAACAAATGGTAGTATGCCTAAAAGAGCTTTAAAACCCTTTTTTGAATCATTTTCACTTAAATACCAGTAAGTAAATTTTATATACCATATTAGACAGAGTTTCTCCAGATTTAATTTGCTCTAACTCCTGCTCTAACTGCGAGATTTGAGCATTCAGATGATCTATTTCCTGGTTTTTCTCCTCCATTAGACTCTGAGTAAGAACGGGCATGGGCGTAGACCTAAGTTCTCCTTGAGCACTCATCAATTTCGCCTTCAAATTTGAAAAGATAAAATTTACAGTGTAAATCTTGGTTCTATCAGTGCACTTATTTTCAAAATTATTCAACATTAAATCAAAGAATACTCAAAAACCTAACAATACAGGAATGTTCTATCAATTACATGAATGTAGTACATAATTACATGAAGTCTAGGCAGTATTTTACGAGAAAGTTTTACTGAATCACACAATATTGCAACTACTGCAAAAGTTATTTAATCATTTAAGTCTACTTAGATAATTTACTCTACCTTTAGTTCTTCATTTTCTTGAGAAAGTTCCTCTACCAGATGTTCATTAGTTTTCGGTTTTTCCGATTCCTGGCCAAAAGACTGAATCTGATTGCTTAACTGAGAGATGTACTTGTCTTTGTTATTCAGGGAATTGGTAGCATCAGTCAGTTGTTCCTTCAGCTCAGCAATCTACAAAGGAATGTTATATCATAAATTTTACTAATTATAAGCATATATTTGAGTTAATGATAGACAGTTTCTGACATTGTCATAGCTTTCTGCCCAAAATTTCAAACTGACATAATGTTGAAATTAGTATTTTTTATACTGTTAAATTAATTACAAAAGAAGTTCATCAATACAGTACTTCTTTATTTAATAAACCAACTATCACTTTACACGTGTGTGTCTAATTTCTAATTTTGAACCATTTTGCTTCTTATTCTCAATCACCTTTCTCTACCTTTTGTTATCTCTTCTCACCCATTATCTATTTACCTCCTTCTGCTTACATGTACTAATCTTTCTCTGCTTTTTTATTTTTCTAATGCCTTACCTCCACTCTTACTCTTCTTTCCCCATCTCCTTGATCACTTACCTCTCTCTGCTCTTATACTTTCTAATGCCTTACCTCCACTCTTGCTCTTCTATCCCCATCTCATTGATCACTTACCTCTCTCTGCTCTTATACTTTCTAATGCCTTACCTCCACTCTTGCTCTTCTATCCCCATCTCATTGATCACTTACCTCTCTCTGCTCTTATACTTTCTAATGCCTTACCTCCACTCTTACTCTTCTTTCCCCATCTCCTTGACCACTTACCTCTCTCTGCTCTTATACTTTCTAATGCCTTACCTCCACTCTTACTTTTCTATCCCCATCTCATTGATCACTTACCTCTCTCTGCTCTTATACTTTCTAATGCCTTACCTTCACTCTTACTCTACTTTCCCCATCTCATTGATCACTTACTTCTCTCTGCTCTTATACTTCCTAATGCCTTACCTTCACTCTTACTCTTCTTTCCCTATCTCATTGATCACTTACCTCTCTCTGCTCTTATACTTTCTAATGCCTTACCTCCACTCTTACTCTTCTTTTCCCATCTCCTTGATCACTTACCTCTCTCTGCTCTTATACTTTCTAATGCCTTACCTCCACTCTTACACTACTTTCCCCATCTCCTTGATCACTTACCTCTTTTTGCTTACTTAGTTCTTTCTGCTCTTGTACTTTACTTTCCATATTCTGACAAACATTTGTCCACTAACCTCCTTGCATACTTCTTTACAATGTCATCCCTCCACTCTTGCTCCTCCTTCCCCATCTCAATGATCACTTACCTCTTTCTCAAACTCCTCCGATACCTCCTTTTGTCTGCTGAGCTGCCGCTGAAGTGTACTTGTCTGGCTGTCATCACCATAGTCTCCCCGATGCCTCATTTCGTCCAGTTGATTTCGTAATGCAGATATCTGTATAAGTTGCTCTTCCAGTTGGGTTTGTAACTGTTCTTTCTCTTGAATAAGTGCCTGGGAATAAAAAATAATTCTATTATATACACATTTGATCTCACTACTAACCATCGTTAGGAATTAAAAGATTATTTAATAACACACCAGGAGGAAACTGGAGTTGGTGTAACAAGGAAAACAACCTACTAACAAAGGTACACTGCTAGACCTTTCCACTTTGCCTTACAGAATGTTGACACTTTCATGATTGCCAAGGCAGTGCTTTAGCCTATTGCAGATATCAACAATAGGAAAGACAAGAAACTATTTAGATGGCTTGAGAATGACAGCGTTTCAATTTTTAGATTCCTTTCAGAAATCAAATTTTAAACTGTACCCCTTTGATTGATAAATAAAATATTACACATCTACAAGAACCTATAATTTTTAAGTTTTCTTATGATATTATTACCATTCTATATGAATCATTTCAAAAAGTTTCAACATCTTTAATGTCTTTTCCATATTACAATGTGTTATTTGTACATAATAATACGCAGGATTTGAGTATATCAAGAAGGCATTTTTACTTCAATATAATTAAGTCAACGGTTTGGTATACTGCATGTATAATAAATACAACCAATGCTTCCATCTGCAACTGTTTTCATGTGTATGTCAAGAATACTATAAATCTAAACTAGATAGTAGAAAAAGTAGCATTTTGAGAAAAGACATTTTTTTCTTTTCAAAAATCTAGTCCGGATTGACACATTGCATACCTCTTCTTGCTGCAGTGAGATATGTGATGGTAATTTCCTCCTCCTACGATATGCCCTGGTGGTCTCAGAGCTTGTGGTACCAGTATCACTATCTGGCTCGTCACCTTCAGCAGTCGGACTCTCATTACCAAGATCTGGCTCCAACTCTTTTTCTTCATAATTGAGAGCTTTCTCTAGCTTAATAATTTTCTAACAACATAAAATCGATATATCAGAATTCAATGATAAATTTTTATTTCATGGAGTTACTTTTAAATCATAATACAAATATTTGGTGATTAATGAAATCAAATTTCTGATGACTGAGGTTTTTGCAGATAGTGTTAGCATTCAGGGCCTTTTTACCCCATTCCCAAAGGTAGACAGATATATCTATGGTGGACATGGCTAATTAACAGGGGATGCATACTAAAAAAATCTTTCCAATTTATCATCATCTTCATGCTCCAAAGCAGTTAAAATAGAAGCCAATAGCAAGCAAAATCAATATCTACTTCATGTTTATCCTTGCTATATTAAAAGAAGAAGTGGAAAATTCCTGCTGAAACAAACTACAACCCTCATCTGATCATCACTAACAGAAAACAAAGTACCATCAAAATGTACTGAATATATAGTCTATACCATTTCTGTTCACACATTCTCATTATTGTTTAATGATATCATATATTTAGGAGCTAAAAACTTTCCTACAAACCTATTACATGAAAAATGGGTCGTTCATTCAATGCTTCTGATTCTTTTCTATCTTAGAATTCAAAAGATTGTCAAAAAAAACCCAACTTTGCACTCTTCCCTATATACTCAAGTACTTAAAATGATGACGACAATGTCCAACCTTATGTAGTTCCTTCTCAGAGACGTTTTTCTCCTCTATTTCCTGCTCTAGATCCTTGACCACAGCTTGGAGTTCTTCAGCAGTCATCTGCTTGTCGCTCAGATCTCGCTGAAGTTTCTCCGTCTGTAGGACAATCTCACTGTGACTGTCAATTCGGCTCTGAAGCTCTTCAGTCAAGTTATCCACCTAAACAAAATCATAGTCTTACAGATATCACCTATCTTTAGCTTACACACAGGCTGACAAATTTTGCACTTTTACAACATTAAATATTTCACTGTATGAAAATTATCTATAGTAAATCAATATAATAGGTTATTTTCTTAATAGATCTAAGAATTTTCTTGTTTCTCATGTTTTGGTATTTTGCTTTATGTCACATTCATGTTGACTCCCCCTATGTTATGGTGCTAAACGTAAAATGATAGACACCTTAGATTGCCCTTCAGAGGGAACAATAATTGATTTTTCCTCTGATATATTACTAAACCATAGAACAAACTCTAGCTTCAAGATTCTCAAGAATTGAGGACTATGTGCAGCTACAAAAAGTACTTAAATTCTAAAATCTGTTGAATCAGTAACAAAGGAATGAAGACAATCATTTTAATTTCTTTATTTCTAGCAATGTGTTCATGAAGCACAATGCCTCCATCAACATTATCACAAATGTGGGACAAACAGGCAGGCAAACTGCTTTATATGTCCAATTAGGTACAAAAAATTATATAGATTGTAAGACTTACCTCTCTTTTGAGTCTATTTTCAGCTTGCTCTTGCTTTTCTTTGCTCTGAACAATTTGTTTCCATTTGTCCACTTCTCTCTGATATTCCTCTCTTTCTTGTTCTATTTCAGCAGCTTGTTCCTAAAGTAACATTATAGAAAACTTGAATTTTGTTATTTCCCAAGTGAAACAAACATATAACATTGAAAGCAAAGCCTGATATTTCTAAAACATTCACAATATTGACTATACATTGCTGAAAATAGAACTTATGTGCTTAAAGCAGACCATATAGAACAAAATGCAATAAAATGCTAATTGATTACTGAAATATCAGTATCTAGTTGTGAAATCAAAATTCATACAATTTGGTACATATATTGAATGAAAATTTGTCATAAACAACCAACATTCCATACCTTTTAAGAAACTAGGTTAAATATGAAGTAAGTAGGTCAAACATAATTAGTATAAAATTACGTCATAAAAAACTGTATCAATGTTAAAGTAACTATAACTAACACAGTCAGTACATAAGTAAATCAAATGTAATCAGCATATAACTCAAAAGAGGAATACCAATGGAACATCAGTCAACCAATGAAATAAATTTAAATATTTCTCCAAAAACTGAAATTATTACAACATATATATGCTGAAAAATTTCTGTTATTATTTTTCAGACTTGACACAGCATTTTAAAAGGGAGTAATGCCAGTATGAGGTAAGCAAGGAAACAGACACTTATATTTAATTACAGTAATCATAGAATGACATACTAGGCATCAATGCAAGAGATTGAAAATGTATACATGCTGTCATCATTGAGAGTTTATTTTCTCACTTTTTGTGAAAATGATGTTAAATAATCAATTTAGCATTTACGGAGGTCATATATGTTCAGCATGTAAATATGTCAAAGGATATAACTTTTTCAGTACATTTCTTTGCTTTAAACCAAGTGAAATGAAATATTCAGCATTTACGGAGTTCAAAATCGATTTGTTTTACCTGGGTTAAATTATGCAGTCTGGATACAATGAGGTCTAAATAAACATAATGCAACTAAATCCAAATATAACAATATATAACTAGGTCAAAATGTATAACATAGGTCAATCAGATATACAACCAAGCAGGCATACAATTATTCATGCAGAAAATTGTGTTCTGTCTACAGGCTCTCCAAGCAACTTAAAATATTTATTGTCAGCAGTTATAAGAAATTGCAAAGAAAGACTGGATTAAGTTTTAAAGCGAACAAAATTTACATAACTCATCTCAAATGCACTCTTAGGGATAGTAAAGATATACATCTTAAGGTGAAAGGAGCCTAAGAGTACAAACTTCCAGTTTTGGACCCTTAAATTGTTTATCAGACCAAATTGATGAATTAAACAGAGATCTGAACAATTTTTCATTTGGAACGGACTTTACTGAATAAAGATGTGCTGCATACGCATTGTAACGACTTGTTTCGACATATAACCTGGTACTTATTTCTACACCTTGATTTTTTACATCTGATGTTCGTTTACATTATTATGTGTGACAATAGCCTTAATGATAAAATGGTTATTATCCTGGAGGGCCATACTTCAAACAAAGTTTATAAATCAACCTTACTGCCAAATCATTCATGATTTACACACATCACACATACAGCCCATACGAGAGTTTAACCTTTCTATGGCATCTGAACAATCTTTACTATTTTCAGAGATATGCATTTGCACATAGTACCATTTAAGTAACTTCGTATCTTCTCAGAGTTACACATTAACAGTTTACACATAAATGTTTTCCTTAAGTTACTAAATATCATTATGAATGAAGTTGTTGAAATTATTTTGCTGTTCAAAACATTTAATCTCAAAGGCACTTATTTCTATTTTGATTTTTCAAACAGTAAAGAATAAGTTGGAATTCATTGTCTATTAAATAGGTATTAAATATGTAAGTATTTCAGAACATAAATCAAGAAATTATGTTAATAAGCAATCACAGAATTTGAAATAAGAATAATTCTACAAAATTTGAGAAATTTGTGTGATTTTTGTTAAATCTAACATTTTCCCACTTTTTCAAACAATACCTACCTTGGACAAAAAATAAACAAACATAAGCATAATATACTATGTCAAACAACAGAGGATACATGTTATATATCAGACTGAACAAAGGAAACTGGAAAATAAGAATCGAACTTATAGAAAATACATGCAAACCATCTCTCTGTCGAAACATGATGAGAAATTGTTTAATTAATTACCTGTGACCATATCTCAAAATAATAATACCAGAAATTGAAGGACCATTCAATTTTATTCATTCACCTTGAAATTCTCAATAACTGCATGATGTTGAAGAAAAAATATAAATAAATCTAAACAAAATTTTGCAGTAAACTGAAATTTACCACATGAAAGAAATAGCACATTTTGATACTTAAGTTTGAATTTGTTTATCTTTCAAACACCTCAATTGTTTTTTGAATTTTCTTTCTTTTTCATAATTCTTTGTTTTGTGTATACTGGTAAATTGTTGTAATCATGTAAGATTTTGTTATATCAAAGTTCAGATATTCTAAAACTTTTTATCATCTTTTCCATTCTATTCTTTGACTCAATGTCACGATTTACCAAATTTGAAAACAATAAATATTCCCATCATGCTCTTTTACAGATGGAAGCTAATTTGCATGCATATAAAGGGTTAGGGAGTTTGAAGAGTAGAGTGGCTGAGGTACTCACTTGAGTGAATTGCTGTGCAACAAGATTCACAAAGGTTCACAAACATTCACACTCATTGAATCACAACATGAATCACAGTGATCAGATTTATTTTGCTCTTTTTGCATGATAGAAGTTTAGCATGCTATTAACAGCTGCACACACATGCATTGTGGGTACAATATCAAAGTTAACAAGTATAAGACAGAAAATGTGAACTAAACTTTATTCTGAGCCAAGATATTATTTTTGAAACTTCAAACTTTTTTCTAATTCTTCAAGTTTTAAACATCTGCAATTACCCATAAATCAGTTTTCTACAGCCTAATACCATTATTCAAATTATTTGAAATTTCAATCAATTCAATCATTATGTATTCTTAAAAAATTTAAGTTAAAAGACGGTGGTTTACTAAAATCCATGCTTATTATTTTCCTGAACAATCATAAAATTGAATGTATACTGAAATTAATTAACAAAATATAATTATCTCTGTGTACTTCTTATTTTGGATTTCGTCATGACTTTGATTAATCAATTAAGTCAATTAAATCAATAAAAACTCATTTTAGGCAGTAATACATTTAACAGTCCATAAATAAAAGCATATAATTTAGCTAACGAAAGTTTGAATTTCTGTTTCAATCACAGAATTCTTTTAAAAAATGTAACTGTTTTTCTATAAATAATTTTCATAATTATGTCTAAACAAAGATTAATGTTTGGCCAATAAAAGAGATTACCCGGTACATCAAAGTTTTAATTTCAAACTTATCCAAAGCTTGGCCACACCACGCATAATGTTTCAAAATAAATGGCTTCCAAATCACATAGCACAGAATATACTTACATCTAAGAACTGGCGATTGGATTTGAGTTGTTTCTCCACATTTTCAAGCTGTAAACGTAGGTCATTATTCTCTGCTTTCCTTTCCTCAAGCTGGATGACGTAGTGACGTTCAGTTTCCTCCCCTGCATTCTCTAAGTCGTGGATTCTAGTCTCATATTTCTCGTGCACGGTGCGAGCCTGCTGTTCTAACAACCTCTTCTCCTCATTGAGCCTATTGATCTCCAACATCAAAGCTAAAATTGTAATTGTTTCTGTTGAAAGCATTGTTAAATACTATTCAAATAGAAAATAAAGTCAAGAAGAAAGTGACTTTGTGAAATTAAATCAAACATGTGAGTTTGCCATTTGTTGTTCTTGTTTTTTCTTTGCTTTGTTTCAGGTTTCTCTCTGATTTAAACACTAGAATCAGACATCAACCACAAATAAAACTTATGATTTTTTGTATTTATGAATTTCAAGTTGTGCTGACTTTACCCCCTTCTCTTCTGAAATATTAGTTATTATAATACAACAAAATACGAAACTAAAACTTTTAAAGTAATTGAAATTTTAAAATAATTTTCTGTCACAGTAATTAAAACATTCGTAAACATCTTGCAAAGTCAAAAATGCATAATACATAGCAAATAGCAAATGTAAAATTTTAAAGAAGAAATTTCACTCAAAATTGAAGATATTAGACAGAAATATCAAAAATTTAATCAATAAACTAAGAAAAATTTTCATTTTAACATTTTGCTGTGTTACTTAAAACACAAAGTTAAGTATTAATTTAAAAAAGTATACTAAATACCAAATGTAAAATAAAGTGTTTATAAATGTCAATAAAAATGTAAAGATAAAAGAAAGTATTTCACTATTTAATTCATTTAATAATTTACTTCAAGTATACACAGTGTTTTCTATGACCTATAAACTATACTATCAGAAGATATTGAAAGTGAAAGTGCTGGTAATACAGGCCTGTGCATTTTACTAACTAGTGGCAATCAAAAAGTAGAATTTTGAAAAACGTGTTTTTGCAAACATTTCTGCAGTAAAATTTTAATCGAGGAGGGTGAAAGGAAAGGAAAGGGGCTAGCTCAAGATTGGCAAAGGATAAGGTAGCTTTCAAGCTAGTCAAATGGCTTTACAGAATGGGACCAAGGTATTCCATATTTTATTGCTAGATTGAGTGTTTAGTCTTGTTTGATGTCATTCTCTAGACACGATCACCCTCAAAGAAATTTTCAAGAAAGTGTTATACATTCCAACAATTTGGTTATAAGTTTAAAACCAGTCAACAACGAGATCAATCAGCAAATCACAACACTACATAGAGACCCAATATCAAAAAACAGTAATTAACTTTCAAAACCATATTAGTATCGATCACTTATAGAAACAAATTATCGTAATTATGACAAGACTCTATAAATTGTTGAAAAAGAATTATTCTATATAAAAAATATTTTCTATATTTTCTTAAGTGTTTAGTTCCCACAACATATTTTCCTTGAATTACTTTTTTACCTAAAATGTATCTATATATTTATTGTCAAAATAAATCATTTTTGATTTTGTTACCAGTTTTATGTTAAAAACTACTCGATGAGTATTTATCCATATTAAATGTACATATGAAGTACACTTTTGCTATTGATTTTTCAACATTTATCACAGAACAATCATAAATCATTAAGCCTAATAATGTTAAAGTAGGAAAACCAATGCCAAAAATATATTTTAACTATTACCAGAGCACAACCTGCTAAAGTAAAGGCAGACAAATAGTGATTCCACGAGCACATAACCAGTGAAATATGCACATGTGTGTGAATTATAAACATGTGTGAATTACCCACACATGATAAGTACAAGCACATGTGTAACTCTGGATGACATGTGACCATGGAGAAAAAATAAACAACACAAGTTCACACAGGCATGCAATGGATTCAAGGTTCAAGTCTGGCTATATAAAGCATTTGGGATTTCTTTCATATTTTCATTTGGGTTTTTCTTGGTTTTTTTTTTTTTTTGTTGTTGTTGTTGTACATACCCTTTGTTTTCCTTATTTGTATATCCTATAACTTTCCCAATATGAAATTGAAAGTCATTATGTCTCATATACATTAACCTTACCAAATAAACATAACAATGCAAGTAACAAATCATATTTTTCACAGCGGATGTTGATTAAATCTATGTAAACTTAATTTCAAAACTGAAAGCAAAAACTCTGTTATAAATCAAAATACTGAAAATAATCACTGATAGCAAGTAAAAATTTTTGTGTTCGAAAAAAAGAGTATTTTTTATTTTAACATAAAGCAAAAATTCTGAACAAAAAGAAAAATCAAAAATGCTCTAAAGCATTCCTAATTTCCATGCTCATATAAATGTACATTTTCACAGAAAGATATAATTCATGCTTTTCAACTTATTCTTGAATGTGACAACTCAGGACCAACCTTCAGCAGTAGGTGGAGCCACTTCAGCTGTTTCCTTGGATACTGTTGTATACAAAATGTAAAATTAAAGCTGCCATGCAAAACTGCATCTCAAAAGTGAAAATGAGAAGAATAAGTTAAAAGAGATTTGTTTATAAATAAAATGCTTTCTAAAATATAATATTTCCATGCTGTATATTATGATTTAAATTTATCTTTTTGCACTGATGATAAATTTAAAAACATTTTATCCTTGTCTTACTTTTTGCAGGCACTATTTTACAAGGTTTATCATCTCTGTACTTATTTGGAATCACACTAGGATGGGTATCTTTTATTTTGTTGAACTGTCAATACTATACAAGCAGATACATTTAAGTCTTTTAGGATGTGTTTTTCTCTTTAAATGAATCCATTTGTACACAATTATCAAAAATTCATAATTTGATCAAAAATACAAGAAAAGGCAAAAGTTTTATTCATAAGAAATCTGATATCTAAAAATCCTTTTTTTTTCAGAAAAAGACACATCACTAATTTTTTGTTTTCAATCAATATGATGCATGTAATGAATTTTTTTCCAAGTTCCTTTACTTTCTGGCAAAGTTTCATTTTAAACCATCCTGAATCCTCAATCATAGTGCATCATATTGACTGAGTTGTAAGAGGCGAGTCCCACATGCAGATGAAGCAACCATGAGTGTTAGTAAATGCATGCAAATACTGTTATGAAAAGAAACATGCAAGAAATGTTGGTTTAAAACATGAACAGCCACAACCTAAACCCCATCGAGGAACTTTGTACATATCATATGTCTCTACATTTGTTTAACATATCACCACAGGAGTAAAATTTCTCTTCTCCCAAATATTTACTTTTAAAATATACTTGAATTTTGATTCATTAAGAAAAATTATTATGAAACTCTCTTAAACAGTAACCAAATTTGTCAAAGAAATATATGTTTTTGTTTCTTAAAATCTATTTATTGAAAAATTAGAAAGAGCATTTTAAAATCATGAACTGCCCATTCACACTTCAATGAATGAGAGAAAAAATGCAAACCTTTGACCTCTTGAAAGAAATTGCCTTTTGATGGGATTTTTAAATGCATGCCATTTATACTCAGAATATTTATCTATGATAGGTCAATTAAAATAAGTCAGTAAATACAAATCTGCAATTATAATATACTATATTTTGTAAATGTGCATTTAGGGATATAGAATATGCCATTCTTAAATATATGTACCACACAAAATGATTTAAAATACATTTTTGTGCGAGTTTAAAAGCAAAGTTTCATTTTCTTTTCAAAGAAAAATGAAAAACAAATATATCCCTATATGTTTTCATTTTCTTTGAATTATCATATAAGGTGGTATAGATTCTGTAAGATGTCATTTCTGCATGTGTAACAACTAACCATCCTAATGGTCTTGAATCATTTATGTTAGTGTCAGAAAATATAATAAATTCTTGAATATTTTACATTTTTTAATGTAAAATTGAAAGGCAAATTATTAATGTTAAAAGTAAATATAATGGTGCAATTTCCTTCATATGAGGTATCTCATCTTGAATAGATAAAATGAACTACATGTACAAGCTATCAAAAGCATTGTCAAAAAAGCTCAAACCCTCTTGGAATGAAAAACGACCACATGCCCCTCTACATGCAAATTCCAGTAAATCAAAGCAAATTTTCCCTACATACAAGTCAACCTTGACTTTCAAGCACTGCATATCCACATAAATTTCAATGATCATTTAGTAACTATTTCCTTACCAGCATCTTTAAAGAAGTGAGATATAAAAATAAGTTTTTGGATTTTGGGGTTTTTTTTCTTTAGGCAGGATTATTTGTTGAGAAAAGCATGTTCAAATTTTATTTTTTGATACTGATAAAATTACACCCAAGATATTGTCCCAAATCACTGAATAATTTTCATTATTTGTTGTTATTTATACAAAAGGCTTCTGAAACTGCACGTTTCCTACAATTAAACATTCATTACCAATCAAAAACATTCAATAATACCATACAGATTTGATACTTGAACAATGCTTGAAGGAGGTTGACCTATCAAAAAAAAAATTCTCTTTACCGCATATGTAAATCTCCAGCCAAAAATGAATAGTATGCTCCCTACCTAATAAAAAAGTCTTTTCCTGTCCAACTAATGACTGCTCCCTACAAACACTAGCTGAAAAATCTTCTTTAGTGCTAATTTATACACTAACTAATGAACTTCTCCTTGTGTTTTGATCTCATGTTTATATGATATCATTATTAAAATAACTTGATACACATCTTTTCAATTTTGATCAGAAAACTTGCATAATATATATTGAAATTTAAATATCTTTAGGACCTTTTTGTGTTTTACATCAAAATGAAACATGATGTGATGGCGAGGCAAAGTGGTGAGGCACTTGGCTTCATATACATACATTTTGGGTTCGATTCCCAGAATGCACCTCTGTATTTTTTCAAAGCCTCAGTACCGTTTGCAAACGGTTGAAAGTTACATTAAATCCCCATCAACCAAATGAAATGACTCCACAGTTTTTAACCAGAATATCATTGGTTCAAATCTTTCAAAGATGTAGCTGGCCATTATTAATACACCTCTATCAATGATCAGCATGCCATACTGATCCTTAGCTGTGGTGATAACACTTCTTTACTCCTGCCTTCACTTTACTTTACTGTTAAGAGTCATTGTAACCGAATGATGGTGATATCTGACATCTTTTAAACATTCATTTATAAAGGAGGAGAGTTGATTTACCACAAGTCGCTAAATCATTGACAATTCTATATCTGAATCGAGAATCTGTGTACTGGTTTAATATTCAGCTTCCACAGATGGGGACCTGAAGATGTCTTCATGTCTTAGGTGCATGATTGAATATTTAGTTAATGTTACAGCTCAACTGACTGTTTGGAAGTAAAAATAAGTACAAGTGGTTATGTTTTAGCATTAGTGTCACAAAGTTATTCTAATATCATAGTATATTTGGGGGTTGGGGATCTTTTTAATTTTTTTTTAAAGTCTGATTTACACATATCATTATATAGACAGCTATGCTACTTGATCATTTTAAAGACTAAGTGATTAATTTAATATTTATTACAAATTACAACACTGCATCAGTAAATATCAACAATGCAACATTGCAAATGGAGCCAAGTTTAAAGAAATATAATATTATTATATAAATGATATAACAGTTCTTATATTTAATTAGATTTATTCAAACTATGCCCTCAACAAAATACTTAAGAAATTGTGAAATAAACAAGCTAATTATAAACTCTCCATAACCAAAGAAATCATCAAATGGACAAGAAAAGACCATAACAGTATAATAAATCAATATAAATTCACATCAAAAATATATCATCTGAATAAAATTGCACCATAATAACTATTCAAAATATGTAAAAACATGTCTCAAAGAATAATAAATATGTATAGCTATATAAAGTTCATAACAAAAACTCAACAATAGCAATTCATGAACACATGCTGGATTAAATAGTACAGTTCAAGAGGTCAAGGTTGCTTAAAGCATAAGGTGAGCATTGATCTTTCAAGGTTATGACCTTGAAATGATCTGACCTGAAGTCATGATAACCAATAATTTGAAAACTATTATCTTTTTGTTATGACCAATCTTAATAGATATAGCAGCCGAAGAACACCCTTTTGAGCTCAAGCAATCAATTCAACCAATAGCTGCTCATTTTGAATCACATGACCCATTCTCTTATGAAGTAACAACCAATGGCTACACCAATAGGTAGCATGAGATATCTAATTCTATGATATGTCTGTAAACCTTGAGCTTCCTCTCCTACATTCTCCTCCATCAGACTCTGTTGTCGCTGCATCTCTGTCCGTAGTGACAAGGCCTCATGGTGCGACTGCTCTAGATCCTGGAGTCGATTCTTGGTAGTCTCTAGCTCCAGTACAAGAGCTTCCTTCTTTTCTTCTAGATCTTGTATACGTTGTTCTAGATTGTCACGCTCTGTACTGTAGCCTTCTATCAAACCTACAGAGTAAATACCATTTGTGTGTTTGTTACTGTTTAAACACACCATCATTATTTCACCTATATGGTGGTGGTCAGTGTTTAGTTGTGGAGGGTAGCACCACACCAGTATCATTTCACCTATATGGTGGTGGCCTGTAACAGGGGTGAAAATGTTTAGTAAAAACCAGTGCAGAATTTAAGTCCACTTAATCAATGAAGTCATAGATCATATAGTACCTTAAATTCAGCATTACAATTAACCAAATTTAGCCTCCTCAATCACTAAAGTTGTAGATCATATAGCACCTCAAATTCAGCATTACAATTAACCAGATTTAGCCTCCTCAATACTGAGATCATAATTCCTACAGTACCTCCAATTCAGCATTACAATTAACCAGATTTAGCCTCCTCAATTACTAAAGTTGTAGATCTTATAGTACCTCAAATTCAGCATTACAATTAACCAGATTTAGCCTCCTCAATCACTGAGATCATAAATCCTACAGTACCTCCAATTCAGCATTACAATTAACCAGATTTAGCCTCCCCAATTACTAAAGTTGTAGATCTTATACCGGTAGTACCTCAAATTCAGCATTACAATTTACCAGATTTAGCCTCATCAATCACTAAAGTTGTAGATCTTATAGTACCTCAAATTCAGCATTACAATTAACCAGATTAAGCCTCCTCAATCACTGAGATCATAAATCCTATAGAACCTCAAATTCAGCATTACAATTAACCAGATTTAGCCTCCTCAATCACTGAGATCATATATCATATAGAATTTCAAATACAACACTACAAATAACCAGATTTAGCCCCCTAAATCACAGGGGCCCTAGAGCATATAGATATTCAAATACAATATAACAATTAAAAAGATTTAAACTATTTCAGTACTAGTTTGAATCTATTTAATTGGTATATTGTATTTGAATATGAATTTGAAAATATCACAAACTCCTTTTACACTTCAGTACCTCAACTATTCTTCAAATGATACAGTCAATAGCAATATACTATCAATATTCTACTTACCCTCTGCCTTATGGAGCTCCATTGCCAGGTATTCCTTAGCTTCTACCTCCTCCTGGAGTCGTTCCTCTAGATCTTGTACCTTTGTTGTCATGTGGAAGGACTCTTGTTGACCTAGAAAAAATGAACTTTTGTATTCTATCTCTGTCTGTCTCAGTACCTCATGTATTCTATCTCTGTCTGTCTCAGTACCTTCTGTATTCTATCTCTGTCTGTCTCAGTACCTTATATATTCTATCTCTGTCTGTCTCAGTACCTTATGTATTCTATCTGTCTGTCTCAGTACCTTATGTATTCTATCTGTCTGTCTTAGTACCTTATGTATTCTATCTCTGTCTGTTAAAAACAATGATGACCCTGCAAGGCAAGCAGCTAAACATTATAATTAAATTATTTCATCATGCTCTAATTGAAAATTATGTATCTAATAATGTGACCTTGACGACGATCACAATGACATAGGAATCAATTACAATCAACATCAACCCATTAAGTATACTATCTTATTCTTAGAATTTTTAGCATGCTCTGATGTAACTCAACTCTGGAATCAAATTTCTTCATGGTGTTCTCAAATGACTTGCCGATACACTGCATTGTATATGCCTTTACATTGAAATATAATGAACTCTGTATTACTTTAATTTTTCAAACCATAAATAATTATAATCACACTGAAATTAACTGCAATATGCCTTTCCAGTAAAAATCTACGTGGAATCTTTAAAAGATACTTGGAGAGTTATATTTATCGTTTTCTCAAAGCGATGAAATACCTAAATTTTTTACAAACTACTGGATATGTAAATATAAAAAAATCAATCAGGCAGATCACCTTTGATTTGCATTTCTACATTCCTCAATACAAATATCACTAGGATGGGAGAGGGTTGAGAGAGTGAAATGGTTGAAGGGAAATATATCATACCTGATGATACTGAGGTAACAAGCTCCTTTTGTGTACGCTTTGTATCATAAAGCTGATTGGTTGTGTCCTCTATCATATCCAAGAGACGTGTTACAGAACCTTGCAGACGGTTACTGGCATCTAAAAATGAAAGAGAAAGTTGAAGTATCCATATGCATACACAGACTTAAAATCCTTTCTTGCAACTGCATCATAAAAATATAATCTCAAAATCTAATCCTTCAGCCACCCCCCACCCCCTAATCATTTTTTAAATTCATAGATGCCTCGTTTTATAAACTGTATGTTCCACAATGTTTTTCACAGGAAAAAATTACTATTTTGGACTGCAAAATAATTTCTATGTAAAGTCATATTTTTCTTTTCTTGGATCTATTAATAACGAGGTAAATATTGCCGTAAAAAGTAAATCATTATAACGACAGCTCTTGACCATCTCAGGATTTGAATTTGTAAAGGATCTAATTTCTAAATTTAATTAATGGATTGGACGTAAAGAAGATTTTGGTTTGAACGAAGTTGCATGTGTTCTTGTATCTAAGCAACCAATGGACTATTTTCCAGTACCACATAGACTTGTGGTGCATCAAATATCTTACCTACCTACCTACCCAATACCTACCTGGATGTGTTGCATTTTGGGAAGTAAATTTAATTTGTTTTTAATCTCGATTTTGATGCAATGACATTACTGAAATTCAATAAACAGCTTTGGAAAAAAAAAGTAACAATAATTAAATGATTGATCATAAGGTGTGGTCCTTGAGTACACCCTAATGATGTACGACTTCCATGGTAATATATAGGAATCATTATCACAAACAGATGTGGATAACTTGTCTTTTAAACAAATATTAAACACTGAGAGAAATAAAAATCATTTAGTAAATATTAACTAATCCCTTAAATGACCCCTCTGAAAAATACCACCATAAAATTTTCTTAGAATATACTTTATCCTAAGGTATCATAACGCAAGTTTCCTCAGATTCCATACTGTGCAAATGGAACATCACACTCACTTCAGATCTTTCTTTGTCTTAAATATTTGGAGCATAAATTGTAGTACTTCCTTACATCACATACACAATTGTAAAGTTGAGATTATTTTAGTGGAAAGACACCGAACATTTAACTTCAACACAATCAAACAAACGAAATGCACTCCACTGTACTAAGATTATTATCTCCCCTTACTAACCCCTCACAACAATAAAGGTCAATCAAATGACAGAGTTCTCACTACACTTACCAAAGTAATCATGAATAGTGGCCATGTCTTAAACCAGAACTGAAATTCTAATATTCCCATACGCTCCCAGCTAATCATGCTCAGAAATATTTACCAGCACATGTTTATATACAAGTACACATGTGTGATCAATTTCAGCATCTGCAGTCACACTCAAGTTTCACACTGACACATATTTAATGATGTATATGAATTGAGAGTCATTTCCTGGTTTAAACTGAAGGGCCAAGCTTATGTATTTTTGTGTTTATGTCAGGAAGTTAGTCTGAATTAAAACTTTCATTCTATTTAAACTACAAGAAAAAGATATACATGTATAATGCTTTTGTTTTATCACAATCAAAAAGATATTAACAACCTGCTAAATCTCCCTTCCCATCCCCCTACCTTCTCTCCTCTGTTTTCTTACTTCTTATGTAAGAAAGAACTTTAAAGCACAAACTTGCATTATATGGAAATAAGAATTCTTTTCAATCATACTGGACGGAATTATTATTTTCACTATAGTGCCCATCTGATAGGTTTTTCTAAATCCTATTCTAAAACTCTAGGTAAGTAAACTAAGTAATTTGAACACACGGATGCTATGATTACGACTACTTCATTTTTAGCTATTGGAGCTGACAGCTGTAAGGGCAATATGATACAGTATCAAGATCAATCCTAACACTTCCCTTTTATAACAGTATCATAAGTAATTTTAGGTATTATGTTGGATTCTTTTTTTGATACTGGAAATAACAATAATGAGAACAGAAATGTCATTGTCAATGTCAACTCCAGTGAAATAGATCTATGACAGCATGTTTTTATAGCCTCTAATTACATTTACAATGTATTTCTATCATTTAGCCAGTCCAATGAAATTGACAATTTCTACTCATTCGAGGGAAAATAATTTATTATTACATTCACAGTGTATTTCTATCATTAGGCCAACCCAATAAAGTTTATTTCTGTGGACAATTTCTACTCATTCAGTGGGAAAATCATGAAACATACTGTGAGTCATAAATTTTAATAACATATTATGCTGTGATATATTGTTTGCCTTCAAATTCATAACTACTCATTTTAATTTCACCTTTTGTACTTAACATAAAATTCAGACCTTACAGAGAAGTTAAAAAGAGGCCCAAGTATGCCAATATTGCTTATCTGAGAACAATTTCCTCATTCACAAACAATTCTTTTTTCCACCTTTTTTTTCTCCAATAATATTAAAAATCTTGCTTTGGTTACAAAAATTAACTAAAAAACATTTTTGTCTTTTGCAGGGTTTAAACTTCTTTCCGAAATGGCCTCTATCAAAATAAGAAAAAATGTCATAAAAACCAAGAAACTTTGACATGAAGCTTTCAAATGGCCTTTCAAATAGATATTTTCTAATAAAACCTGACTAATAAATGCTCCATGGCTTCTTTATGTATATTGAAGAAATCAAGAAAAATGACACAAAAAATGTGTGAAAAAAGATAAAGTCAGTGATTTTTATCTAATGTGACTGCTGCAAAACACCTAGAAACTTATTTTGGTCTAAACTAAAATGAAAAAGAAAAATGCCTCAATTAGCTGACCCGTATCATAAATAGAAAAAAAAACAAGATGTGTTTGTGTAACATGAATACCCACGACAGCAACAAAGTCTAAATAAGGCAAATTTTTTAAATGTAAGTCAAGATTATGGTCAGGATCATGACATAAAAAATTACTGTGTTGGTGGAAAAATTTTTTTTTATAAGGAATATGCATGTGAAATATGAAAATCCTATCTTACTTATCACAAATTATAACCAATATTAAAGTTTTTGAACAGTAGGTCAAAGGTCACAGTCACTCAAGGTCACTCAGTCAAAATTATTTAATATGCAGCAAATAAATGCTATACTGCTTCTTTGTATTGAATAAATATATAAAATGACACAAAAATCTATGGAAATAACCAAGTCTCAAAAGATGGTAGAAATGTTACAACTTTGATTCACCCTAATGGATCACTTTGATCCATTCAGTTTGATTGTCTATGGAGCCAGCCTGAAGAAATATTTTGCAAAAGGAGGGTACCCTCTGGGGCTTATGTCATCCAGTCCAAGATCCACCCCTGACAGAATTGGTCAAAAACAGCAACATTTGTAGGGGACTTTGAGAATGTCATACCTACCAAGTTTGATCAAAATCTTTCATCACTCCTGAAGAAAAAGTCCATCAAAGCTAATTATTTCAAACTAACAGTATATCTTCCTTCTTCAATCATAAAAAATTGCAAAATCTCCTACAAATTATTTCTGTATTCCATTTCTTTCTGGGACAATTAAATCATTAAAATAAAATCAGTTAAAATACACAAAATGAATTCATTATATGTAACCTATAAGATGAAAATCCAAGAAATTACTACAAATAAGGTCCAAAACAACACAAAAAAGAATTTTAAAAGTCAAAAATTCTCTTTCTGATTTAAATGAAAAGAACAAACTTGAATCTTACATCTTTCTATAGAACACTCAGATGTCATCAGTTTTTTTATCCATGAATCTCTTCTGAAGAAGAAGATTGTCAAAGGAGGTACACTCCTTGAAATACTTTTTCTATGGTGGTGCCATCTATAACAGTCAGACTCCAACTGTTGGGAATACCAGATAACAGTCAGACTACCCTGTAGGAAATACCAGATAACAGTCAGACACCCCCGGAGGTAATACCAGATAGCAATCAGACTCCCCTGAAGGTAATACCAGATAACAGTCAGACAACCCTCGAGGTAATACCAGAAAACAATCAGACTCCCCTGTAGGGAATACAGTCAGACTCCCCTGGCAGGAATACCAGTTAACAGTCAGACTTCCCTGGCAGGAATACCAGATAACAAGACTCCCCTGAGGTGAATACCAGATAACAGTCAGACTCCCCTGGCAGGAATACCAAATAACAATCAGACATCCTTACAGAGAATACCAGATAACAGTCACACTCTCCTGCAAGGAATACCAGATAACAGTCAGACTCCCTTGTAGGGAATACCAGATAACAATCAGACTCCCCTGTAGGGAATACCAGATAACAGTCAGACTCCCTTGTAGGGAATACCAGATAACAATCAGACTCCCCTGTAGGGAATACCAGATAACAGTCAGAAACCCCTGGAGGTAATACCAGATAACAATCAGACTCCCCTGGAGGGAATACCAGATAACAATCAGACTTCCCTGTAGGGAATACCAGATAACAGTCAGACTCCCCTGGCAGAAATACCAGATAACAATCAGACTCGTCTGAAGGGAATACCAGATAAAAATCAGACTACCCTGCAAGGAATACCAGACAACAGTCAGTCACCCCTGGAGTCAGACTCCTCTGTTGGAAATACCAGATAACAATCATACTCCCTTATAGGGAACACCAGATAACAGTCAGACTCCTCTGTAGGGAACACCAGATAACAATCAGACTTCCCTAGAGGGGAGGGAATACCAGATAACAGTCAAACTCCCCTGGAGGGAATACCAGATAACTTTCGATTTACTTGAAGGGAATACCAGATAATAATCAGACTCCCCTGGAGGGCATACTGGATAACAGTCAGACATCCCTGGAGGGAATACCAGATAACAATCAGACTCCCCTGTAGGGAATACCAGATAACAGTCAGACATCCCTGGAGGGAATACCAGATAACAGTCAGACTCCTCTGTAGGGAATACTAGATAATAATCAGACACCACAGTTGGGAATACCAGATAAAATTCGGACTTCATCAATCAGACACCCCTGGAGGGAATACATGTACTACATAACAATCAGACACCTCTAGAGGAAAAACCAAATATCAATCACACACCCCTGGAGGGAATACCAGATAACAAACATTCACTTCCTTGGAGGGAATACCATATATCAAACATTCACTTCCCAGCTGAAGCTGGTACCCATATTATAAAATACTTGAATAGCTTCCGAGACATGGATATAATGTCTTGACTAAGGGCAACACCAAAATCAAATGACCAAGGCGGGCCGAAATCAATGATTTAACAATTACAAGTCTAACCCCTGAACCATAAACAATTCATATAGTGATCTACAAAACTTTCTTCTCATTCATGTCTGAATCAGCTCCCCTATCCAATATCAACTCCTCTATCCAATATGCAATATCTCATTTCTTTAGTTCAAGGTTTTTGTATGCATGTGTTCTGCCCATTAATAAACTGAATTTAGTTACAAATACGTTACTTTTGGCTATTTATTTTCTACAATACCTGTTAAGAGTTCTTCCCCTTCAGTATCTAATTCGGGACCTTGGAAAATACTTTCACTTATCCTCTGAGATAGGTCTAAACCCTCGTCTGTCAGGTTAGATAGAATACTGGTCTCCTGAGGAGCATCACCACCTGAAGACAAAAAAATGATACATGTACATAGTAACATATTTTCGAGGAATTCAAATGAGGAAATGTTTGACTGGACACCTGGATTATTACACCTATACAGCAGTGGCCAAGGTTTAGATTTTCAGTTGGTCAAAAGTAGATTTTGCCAAATGCTTGACAAGAGATCAAACCTAGGCCTTACACAGACGACACATTACAGGAAATTCAGATGTAGCAATTAGACTATTAAGCTCTTCAAGGCTCTATAAATTCATATCAAACAAACTAATCATTAATCATAACACATTTCCATTACATAATAGTAACACAAAAGAAGATAATGCAAAAGTTTTCCAATCTTCTCATCTGTGTGACATTTTCATAATCTTATTGACTGAAGTATCCATATTGAAAGAATTTTCTCCTAATATCTAGTTGATCTGAACAGACTTCTGCCGGGTCGAACCTGTATGCTTGTGGGTTTCATATCCTATAACATGACAGGGATGCTTTAAGGAATCTTATGTCATTTTTTTTTCAAAATTGGCCATGGCAAAATAAAACACTGATGGTGATGGCAAGTCCCGATAAAAAGAGGAACATGATGTACCTTCAGCCCCAGGTGGCGATTCTGGTACTGCAGGAGGCGATCTTCTCTCTACTTTGGGGGATTTCTCTGCACCGCCTACTGCAACTACCTTGGCCAGCTTCTTGTTTATGGCCTCCTCAACATTCATGTATGTCTTAACAGCATCTGATAAAAGCTGAAGTAAATGCTCATTTGTTGATTGGATGTTGTCCCTGGAAACAAGGGAGAAGATAAATAATGACCAAATTAAAAATGAGCTAAATCAATAATTTTAATCTTAGACAGGCACTGTAAAGGAAGAAGTGAAAGTAAAGCTGCACATAAAAAAAAATAATGAAAGAAAATAATGCTTTACTGAAGTTTATATAAACCTAAATATGATATAAAAATATGTAACAAAATGTAACAAAACGATTTATTACAAAATGTTTGATGTCCTGCATATATATATACATGACTATGTTTATATATAAATGATATAAAACATCTCCACCAAAAAAGTAATCTAAATGCAATATATCACTATTTTTACTATGAAAATCAAAGAATATATCTGATAAAAATCAAACAGCTAGCAGCTCATATAATGTGAAAAAAAAAATGAAAGTACTAATAAAACAAAATATGCCAAATGTTCTTCAATCTCATCCCGTAATACGCTACATGGAAATGTTTAATAAAGAAAATTCAATATCTTAATAAAAATGTATTGGCGAAAATAATGATACCTATTTGAATGCATTTTTGAATAAATGTTAAACTCAATATGGAGAATTTGGTTTGGATTTGTTCATGCCTCTATCTTTAACTGACATTTCAGTACACATACTATTATTTGTAAAATGTCATCCAACACATTGTTTACTTCATCATGGTGAGAGTTTGTTAATAAATGCAAGTTATTTTCTCATGCAACAAATGAATATTTTGAAACAATAAAAGATGCTAGTGTGAAATCTTTTATAAAGATTAAATGTCACTTTTCAAGTGTTCACATTACATCATTGATCAACTGTGATTAAAATTCTTTAATCAATCCACCAATGAGGTTAGTTTTCTTATTGTGCATGATTATAACCAAGTTATGAATTCAAAATCTCTATTTTCTATATTCTTATTTGTAACTTAAAAGTTCAAGATACCTTATAACATTTTGTTTAAATGAAGAAATTTCAATTTGGTTATGAATATAAACCAAACCGAAGAAGTATTAACACTATATATTTTTGTTCTAGGAAAACAATAAAAACGTTTTACTAGCAAGATTTTTTACTTATTTATCTATTTCATTTTGTTATGGAATTTGATACTGAAAAAAACAAGCGAAAATCCACTGTAATGTTCTGATTATTCCAATACTCTTTAAATATTTTCTCATTAAACCAACACAGAAAATAAATTTCCAGTTCTACCCAAAACACACAGAAGAAGAAATAAAATAAAAAACACCCATATCATTTACCATTCAGCTATCTATAAAACAGTTCCTGTCAATATGTTTATATTTCTTAGTCACCACTTTCAGATAAATAAACATTTCTGACTTTACTCCATATGAGATATATATCCGAGACCAATAGCATATATACTTCCTAAAACCTCTACCCTTTCACCACTCAGAAGGGTACAAATATGCCATACTGCCAGAGAAAAATATAATATCAGTACCAAAATACTGATAGTGGAGCTAAACAAATCTCCCTCATAATTAACTTTCTTGGTATGAAACAATTGTCACATTTCTTTACATAAAACATGTGTTATCATTTCGGTTTGCCACCTTTGGAGAGACTGGATTGTCAAAGCAGCATGGAGAATGTCATCTCTATCATATAATTCATTCTATTATACATGTACATGCATATTGTTCTCATCTTGATTTCCATTTGGAATCATACAGAAGAGGAATGCTATGGTGTAAATCTCTGAACCTCCCTGTTGGTTTTTTTTCCCTTCCTATTTTAAACCAATAATTTTCCAACAATGAGCTGTTTAACTAAATTGTATCAGCTAGTGACTTACAGTCTTAAAACATTTCTATTTATGACTATTTCAGTATGAAATAAGTTCAATATAGGTTGATCGTAATTTCATCCAATCTCTCCCTATTTCAGTCTCTCCAATATATCAAGAGATATAGCATCTGTTTCATGCAAGAAATGAAATCAAGAAAGATAACTCCAATATTAAATTTTCGGTTTGCAATACATTAGTTCAGTCTCTATAATGAGTTCTATGTTTGTTTCGATTTCTAGCATTACCTTTTCACTTGACGAGATTTAAATATGAGAATCCTAAGAAACAAAATAATAAATATGTGCATAATTTAAAACATTCAGTAGACTTGCAAATGCCTGGTAGCTATGGTTTAATTTTCAATGTAATACTTTTAAGTGCACTGCAATTTCTTAACAGTGAAACTTTCACGAAGGCAGTAAAACATTAAGTGCATGCATGGTGGCAAAAGTATATTAATGTTACATTCATAAAATTTTAAAAATCTACAAATTTACTTGACAGAGGGCCTTAACCCTGAATCAGGTGGACTCAAACATCTGAAGTAAATCAGAAAACAATCAAATGATCTCATACAAAAACTGAAGCTTTCTGCAGTGATATCGCTTAAAATAAATAGCACAAATGTCTAATAATGACACCGTCAAAATATTAAGGGACAACACTGCATTTTTAGATATTTTATCCATAGTGTTATTCATTACAAAATGTCTTTAAATGTATATTTAGGTTGTTAAAAGATTTTTGTATCCTAGTCTTCTCTGACCATTAAATATAAAACATGTATTGTAAGATATCTTAAATTCTGATACCAAAGTCAATTCTATCTCCACAGCTATAACTTATTTCATCAAAAATTGTAACAAATAAATATCAAGGACTGTAATAAAATGTCACATAGAATACAAACTGATTGCTGTTCACTCTTACCGTTCGGTATTGATTCTCTCTAGGTCAGACCGTAACATCATCTCCAAGTTTCTGCTCTCTTCATTCTCTCTTTCTCGCCTTGAGATGATGTCATTGAATTTATCTTGCATACTGTCTATCTCCATCTCCAACTGAAATATGATGGGACGTGGTTTAAGAGGAGGCATCACATACATTCAGTGATAACACATGCATTCCAAGTTATACAAATATATCACAATGATTGATATATTTGTTTAAGTATGCATGTCTTTGACACATTAATTCGTAAAGTCACCATCACCAATCTTAATCAAAGCCCTTAAAATATAGTATTTTAAAATTTTGTTCATTGTAAACTCAACTTAATTAACTACATATATCATACAAAGCTGTATTTCAACAAGAAATACTGAGGTCGATTTATAAGTATCAGTGCATATTTAATTTATCTTGCTGTGAAAAATGCCTGAAAATGACTACATTTCTTAAAATATCTATGTAGAGCCTTTGTAAAACACTTCCTCATTTCATAATTATCTCATCAAAGTTATGTCATCCCTGCATAATCAAATCCATACTATCTTACTTCTTTGATTCTGCATTCTTTTTCCCTTAGTTCCGATGCCAATGATGTGGGTTCGCCAGTCGAGAGCTCTGTAGACGACTCATATGTAGAAGCTGGCTGGAAATCCTGTAATGTATCAGCCAATTGTCTTGTCTGTAACAAATCTGTAGGAGTACTACACCTGCTACCAGACTCCTCTTCATTCTGAGAGAAAGAATCTGATTGGTCTCCAGCTCTTGGTGTTGTTTCCCTGGATTTAGACTTCTCCTAAATATGTGTTAAAGTAAAAGCATTATATTGCCATTGAGATAAATAATTCAGATACTTAGCTTTGAAGAACCTTTTATCATGTAATTTGACATCTACTCCATAAATGTGAATGTACATTTAAAATTGGTTGTTTGTTTTAGTATGATTAACTTCTCACATTTATATTTTTTTGTTTAATACCGAGATTTCACATATATTGACAGCGTCTGCATAATGAGCTAACAACAATAACCATATCTTGTCTTCCAGAGACCAAATATGATGAAAGCTGATAGATTGTATAAGGTTACAGATAGTTCATTGATTTGTGTTTTTCACATCCTGCCATGATTATTTCATCTTTTTGGAGATGCCTGTGTGTGATAGGGTAGTAAATCCATGTACCAAAAGAACACAGTGATCCTAAAAAGGTTCATAGACAAAACTCACTCACTTAGCACGACCCAAGTGGAACTCAGACATGACGATGGCAATGTGCTACATGTACCATGAATTCAAGTGTAGGCCTTTATTCCACTCTCCTACCAACACACCATAAATAACTTACAAATTATACTGGTAAAAGTAGTATGCAGTATAGGAAAGGGGAACAAGTCACAAAAAAGTAAGTAATGAAAGGCATACCGGGATGATTACTTCTTCCTCTATTGTCAGATCTATCCCAGCATCCCTTGGTACCGCTGGTGGTTTCTCCAACGGTGGTTTCAGAGGTGTGTTCTCCCCACTGGTGTCAAAATTAATTAAGTTGATAGACTTCTCTGTCTTGCTTGGTTCATCATCCTAGTTAAGCAAAAATATAGAAAGAGTCTTACACATTTTCATCAGCAAAACACTATCTTGGTGTGTATAATGTAGTTATACATACTCAAAGAGCAAGAAGCCTAGATAATATATCTAAATCTTATCCATTTAATATACTCTGTCTGGTTGAGTCAAGTTGATGTGAACCCTTCAGAGAGATTTTTAAATCTGGTTATGGAGTGGATCATAAAGAATCAAAACTACAAATCAAATTCTAATTATAAAATGTACTGCTAACTTTGACGAATGATATGATACTACAATACTTCAATACCACCTTCTCCTAACCACCGCCAGATCCACAATACTTACTTCCATTCATGTACATATGTCTTTTTTTCCCACTGTATTTCCTTCCCCTTTTTACCATCACACCATCACTTCTAATTTGTACATGTAGTTCTTTCCATTTTACTTATCTCAAAAACTCTTGCTTTCCAATGGCTGAAATGTCCACTAGGAGCCATCCACTTTTACTTTATCAGCTTCTACACCTCTGATACAGATAAGATATACCTATGGGACATTCCTACAGACCTTGGATGTTCCACCTACACCCTCGTACTACATGTGGTATCAATATCTCTAGCTCCACCCACTTTCTACCATATCTTATCATCAGACATCTCAAGGTCCCACCAACATTTCTCCTCCACAACTAATTTGAACTCTAAAACCTTTCACCAAACATCACTACCCCATTCCCACAAAACTTGCTGCATCTTACTCATATTTCACTGTTATAAAAGTAGGTGACCCTATTTCTGGTAATATCATTTCTGCACACTGTTTAAATAATTTTCTACCTTCAAATTCCTTTCATTTAGCTCCCCCCTCCCACCTCTCCATGAACTTACCTCTGGAGGAATCACTTCTCCCCTAGGACTAACTTTCTGTGGTGGGGTGCCTCTCTCTGTAATTTCTACTCTATCTTTATGCCCCTCCCTCTCCATGAACTTACTTCTGGTGGGATCACTTCTCCCCTAGGACTAACTTTCTGTGGTGGGGTGCCTCTCTCTGTAATTTCTACTCTATCCATATGCCCCTCCCTCTCCATGAACTTACCTCTGGTGGGATCACTTCTCCCCTAGGACTAACTTTCTGTGGTGGGGTACCTCTCTCTGTAATTTCTACTCTATCTATATGCCCCTCCCTCTCCATGAACTTACTTCTGGAGGAATCACTTCTCCCCTAGGACTAACTTTCTGCGGTGGGGTGCCTCTCTCTGTAATTTCTACTCTATCTATATGCCCCTCCCTCTCCATGAACTTACCTCTGGTGGGATCACTTCTCCCCTAGGACTAACTTTCTGTGGTGGGGTGCCTCTCTCTATAATTTCTACTCTATCTATATGCCCCTCCCCCTCCATGGGTTCCCTGGGGGTACTACTCTTTGGTCTGGCTCCTTCTAGGTTTTCCTCTTCAACTTCATCTAACTCCAATCCTGAGAGCTACAGAACACAAATATTATAGTAAGTAATAGTATATCTATTACATCCTATCTTGCCTTAATGCATTTGTTAAAATACAGGTATACTAGGTCAATTGTCAATTTCACATGCTGAGATAAAAATCAATAATATATACTGGGTAATTTCTTTAAAAAACCATTAACGTTCATAAACTTCAAGTTAAAAATTACATATGTATATATATATATATATATATATATATATATATATATATATATATTTTTATATCTCATATTGAAATTAGAAATCAAAACACTACACCTCCATCAACCCATCAAATCTGGTTAGTTTTTGTTCGGTTTCCCCCCTCTATTTTTCCAAATTTAATACATCTCATGAATATTTCACATGTAAACAAGTTATTCATCCTCTTTTTTAATCATAGTATAAAATGAAATCACACTTCTTTGAGAGTTCAATAGACCTGCTTTCTTGAACAAACCTTACACTTTAAGACAGTCTTATTCTCAAACTGAAATTTATACTTACATGTAAAGTGAATTTGTAATCACAGACTATCAGCAACACTACAGCCCAATACGAAAGTATGTTATTTTTTTCAACACTCAAAATCCATAAGAAGTACACAGACATATATAACAGTAACTTAATCATTCGTATTAGTGGCGAACATAAGGAGGCAAGGAGAGGTTCAGAAAATCTACCCAAAGAAAATCCTTTTACATTAAATCAGCACAATATTCACAGAGTGAATAAATACTAATTTATAGTCAACTATTCCCATCGTTCAGTAAAAGCACTTTCCCGTATCATCTACTAGATCCGCTACTGCCGTCCTATGATGAGATAAGAACAACCCTCCTTCCTATTCCTGCATCCTCTCTTTATGTCACTAGCGCACAATCCTACTTCACTGTTCCTACCATATAATCCCTTATTTATTTGATTAAAGATGAATACATACATGTTGTATGAAATCCATTAATCAATAATCGGTTATTTGTCATCCAATATATGAATATAACATCCCCCCCCCACCCCCCTCACCAATCCCTCTCTGATTGAACCTGAGATCATTAATCGTCTAATCATGCCTTTGACTGCTAATGATTAATCTAAAGATTTTTTTCCAAATTTTAAATACACGTAAACGATTCTGGACTTCACTTATTGATAAGTTGCAAATGATCAGTCTAAATTACCAAAGTTATTACCTGCATTGTGCGTATAAAAATAACAAATATTACATACTGTATACAGCGTTCATCACATGTCGTTCAACTTCCTACATTACATGTATCTTTCACATATATTTCATTACAATACATGAAGTCATTTTCACTCACTCCCCCTCCTCCCCCTTACCTTTCCTCCCTTGTACTCGACCCCTTAAAAACGAAAACAAAGCCACGCCCAACACGTCACCCATTTTTTTATAACAAACTTTGTTACCTGAGTAAATATAAGGCAAGCATCTTTCTGCAAATCAATCAATAATCGATAATGCGTCACATTTTATTCAGACTACTCTTAATAATCGCTGACCTCATTATTGCTAGGCGGTAAACTGTATCAATCGGTGAGTAAAACTTATCAACAAGTCCGTACATAGTGCTGATTGTACATATATGTCTATTCAATGGTCACTTTACCTTTATCTCAAATAGCATTCGTAAATAATTTAGAAAGTATAAGCAGAATTTCTTTATTTGTATACGGGTTTGGATTTACGGACTTCACGTACACAGTCGTAAAGTCTCGTGTAATGGTGGTATCACGTCATATATGACGATTACCGAGTATTACCGAGACGAGGAAGTAACCAGACCAATTCGGGAATCGAGTTCGGATCCCCTGTATCACAGACCAAGCACTTCATTATTACATGTACAATCCACAGCCATATAAAGACATCACGGACCTAGAACACCACAACAGAATCCATCGGAACTCGCTTTCATCCAAATATTATCTACATGTATATACATGTATAATGTACATAAATCGGTATCCTTCAGTAATACCAAATGCTTTCTATGTGTTATTTCCAGCTTACAATAAAGATAATTTTAATGAGTGATATAATCATATTTAATTCTATTTAATTCTGAATGTAACTTTCAAATAAATCAATTTAATTTACAGAATTTGTCGAACATTCATATATTAATATTTGCAGTTTTATCGATGGAAGTCTTATAAGCCCCAACCCCATCCCAACCTTTACATTTTGGGGGGGGGGGGTTGTCTGCATATATAATGACATACAATGTATTCAGTATTTACATACTACAACAAACTCTGCTGGATATCAGCACTGCTGAGGTAACTAATTCAATATAAACAAAGACGTCGTGTCTATCTTTTTCACATAATACGGTAAGAGTAATTCATGTACATGTTGACGAGCCTACAAGTGGTGATAGAGATCGTATGCATCACTGTTTGGTAATTAAAGTATGAAAAGTGTCTTTTTAGGCAATTTTTGATGCTGCACTAAATTCCTCCTTGTAGACTGAGAATCATTATGCATTGACAATAAAAAGGGTCCGCGTTCGATTCCGGGTTATTATCTAAGATGTACAATCAGTCTAGCACGTTGTAGATAATACAAAAGTTGTCAAAAGAAAAACAAAGCTCGCCGATAGCAACTTAACTTAAATAGCAAAAGTTTTTTGCAATTAGATCAATTTTCTAGGTAAGGGTTAAAACGTAAAAACTTTTGATACGTAATGAAAGGTCTTGTCACAAGGAATACACACCATCTCTTACTATTCACAAGTTATGACCAAGGTTAAAGTTTTCTGAAAGTCTTCAAGGACAATGCCACAAGGTAAAAAACTTTGGGTACCCAATGAAAGGTCTAACTGCAAGGAATACATGTGTAAAATATTAAAGCGCTGTTTCTAATGGTTTTAAAATTAAGATCAGGGTTAAAGTTTTTGTCTAAGTAGGTCAATCTTTAAGGTCAGGGTCAAAACGGAAAAAATTTGATACGTAATGAAATGTCTTGTCATAGGGACTAAACGTATGAAACATTTAAGGTCTATCTCGTACTATTCAAAAGACCGAGGTTAACGTTTTAAGTAGGTCAAGCTTCAAGGTCAAAGGCTACAAGGTCAAAATTCTGGTACCCAATGAAAGGTCTTGGCACAAGGAATACACAAGAGAAATATCGAAGCCTTGTCTCTTACGGCTCTAATGTTGTGATCCAGGTTGATGTGTTTGTCTACGGACGACGACAACGACGACGCCGGGGGTATGACAATAGCTCTCCCAACATTCGTCCCGGCGAGCTAAAAAGTCAGCATCGTTCCGTCGCATCAAGTTCTTTTCATCTGTTTCTATACTTTAATTAGCTTGAGTTATCCTGGTTTCAAATTATCTTTCATCAAATGTAAAAAAAAAAAAACAGTTATAAAATTTAATTAACATCTATTTTACGTTGTATTGAACATCCGCTCTCCGTAGAATTGATATACATGTACTTCGTCTTTTGGAGAAACAACTTCGCCTTAAAATTATAGACTTTAAAATCCAGACAAGAGATTTACTGAAAGGTCAAGGCACCATAGATCCGTCCTACGTCACAGATGTCGCTTCAACAGTTTGCACTTTCAAAATGCGATCAAACGTCGACAAAAGAAGTGCGTAATCAAAATGAACGATGAATTGTCGACAGACACTAGGCTGATACCTTTCTGAATAAGTATTTGCCAAGATTGCCATGAATTGATTTTGATAATATCAAGTAAAGATTTCAGCGCATACTAATGGCTTCACCAATACAAAAAAGATCTCGCTTTTGAATTACGAGTAATAATAGATAACTATGAATGTAGACATTTTGCCTGTTCATTGTTGTTTGCTACAGCATCAGAGTTAAATGACTGAAGAAAACCGAGTATATGAAGACATTCACGTGTCAAATTTCACTATAGAACCCAGGCTGGACAAAGGTAGCATTTCAAGAGCAGGGGAACAGCGACCCCGTGCTAAATATGGACAAAGCAATACAAGCTGATGAGCAAAATGGAAAACAATGAGTAAACGCAAACTATTTTCAGGTACATCAGCAAAACTTCCCACTATCGCATAAGGTTTCACAGAGTTGCAGCGCCTTGCGACTTCACTATCTTACGAAACACTAATCTAAGAAAAACTTCAAGGTAGTTTAACCATTTAAAGCACTCTCAGTATTAAAAAAAAACAGAAAGAATACAAAATTTACCTTGTCTGCTGATGCTTCTCTAGGAAATCCTACTTGCGCATTCGATCCATCACTTGTATCACGTGAACGTTTAACTTAGCTCTCTTAACATAAAGACATATGGCGCATCGTCGGAGACCGCTATTTGGTTACGTTTTCAATACATGACTTTTATCAATAATATAATAAGATATACATATCTATAATGCGATTTTACGTGAATGTAAAACTCACAAAATAGATTTGTCCCTTACACTTTAGATTTATAATTTCTAGGTCAAAACAAGTCGAGCTACCCCTCCGAGACTGCTTAGAGCAAGAAAGCTGCGATGCAGAGCCTCCCCTCACGTGATCTTTGATCTTCACACCATAAAGAAGAATTAAACTAATTCTAATGGACATCCGTTGCAAATTGGGTCTTCTAGGATGAACACAAACACGTTAAAATCACGCCAGTACTAATGGACACACGTACAGACATACAAGCAAAAAGGAATCACAAAAGAAATAATAGACTGACAGACTTTCAGTAAGTATAAAACGACAGATCTTCCCACCTGTCCAAACTCTGGTGGGGGGGGGGGGGGGGGGAGAGGAAATAATCTACACAGAAATGAAACACCAAGTTACTATACAGACCTGTAGTCTACTGAACCACCAAGACATTGCTATCTCTTACATATGATACTATGTTACCTCATGTTTATCACTCAACATCCTTCTCGAATCTCATGATAAGTAAAACATTTAATTATATACTTCCATTAAGGGCGAAGAGATGGCAGAAATTAAGTAAAGCTGATTTCTTTTTATATATTCACAGTACCAACGACATAGGCCCGATTCACGTTCGAGTCAGCAATTTTAGAATCAAAATCAGATATCACATTATTGCAAAGTTAGTCAAAATCAATGAAAGCTTACAAACCACTTTTCTTCAAAACAAAACCATTACATAAATCTGTCAGTTTCTGCATTCTTGCACACTGTCCACGATGGCAACAGACGGCGTGAGTCAGCGGAGCAGACTGGTCATACCAGCGGCAATCGCCATTTATTTCTGCTTATTTCTGTATGCACAAAACATCTGTTTCTATGCCTATTACATATATATTGATTCTGTTCAGTAATATGTTAGTTTGTTAAATCATAGCGTTTTCATGCTATATTCAGGTTCTATGTCTTACAAAATATATCTATATATAGACTTGGATAATTATACATGTAGAAAAATAAAGATTTGGTTGGATAAACGATATCATGATTTATGTCGTAACAAATGATTTAACACGATTATTATATTTTTTCGGTTTAATCTAAATATCAGAACTCAGGATTTATATCTTTCTTTACGTAAAAAAAAAACACCGAGAAAACTGATAAAGTCATGAAGGATCCCGCCGTGTGACTTTTGTCTCCGAAACTACTGGCACCTTCCTCCAAGCATTCTACGTCTGTATGTGAAATATGTCAGGCAACCAGTCTCACCTTTGTTTTCCAGGGGTCTATCGTCTATCTATTGTAGAGTATCGTTGTGACGAAGAACCAATTCCTTTCGTATTCAACATTATCTTACGTCACTTAAAGACAGCCGACGAACAAGATTTCGCTTTTAATATCCTCTCTCCTTTTCTGGATTTCGGAGCAAAACCTACTTCCACTTGAATTCTGCGTTGGAACGCCAGTTTAATACTACTACATGACTACTTCATTTATAAGGAGGCAGTCAGTATTCGATCGTGTATGGAGAGAAAATTGGAATGCTCAGAGAGAGTCAGTTACTTCTACAGAACTTCTGACTACTCCGAGTGGGATTCCAACCACAGCCTCTCACAGAATACAGTGAGATCCATCGTAACAATTTAGCTCAGTAGGCCACCGAGGTCCTTCACTTCCGACTGACTTGATACTATCTGACACGTCATATATATCAAGTGCGATGTTAATCCGTTAAACTATATCGACAAATATGAAGACATGATTAAGAAATCAGTCAATGTCAAAAGCAACAAAACACCGCACAATAGACAGAAATATGTATATGAATTTTGCTACAAATGTAGGTTAATTCTGGCTTGAAGCTATGTCAACATCTTATTCACTGTTACATATGTAACAATGAATAAATGTAATATATCGATCATTTGTGTTTAGAGTTAGTTTGGGCACCTCCAAAGTTTGAGGCCCCGAGAATGGAACGAATGGAATCCTGTGTCGTCTTTGTCGAGTCTGTAATTCCCGGTCTGTATAAGTGGCCACGGGAATACCTGACTGCGTCACCTTGAACTTGGTCAACCACGGATTTCAACTGCATAAGACCCATTCCCGGGTTCGGCAATGATCGGAACCCACGACCTTTCGACTAAAAGTCAGACCTGCTAACCATTTGGTCACAAGCCAATAAGACTTAACTTTAATACGAAGCTATTTCTGAAGTCCCTCGAACTCGACAAAATCTTTTATAACGACAGGACTGACCACAAGTAGTAGTATTTAATGTTTATACCTATAATGTAAGATATCAGTATTGCTAAACTCTTAAATGTAATATTTGAAATAAAATCTAAATTTGAAAAGATGATCATAAGCACCAGAGTACATACTTAATTTTAATAGGAAAATATTTTCAGTACAAGAAATATAATCATACCCTAGACTATCCATACATGGTGGATCCGCAGCGTGTTAACGTGGGATTCCGTCTCTATAGAACCTTATTTGTTAGTTAGCCACATCTTTGATTACACAGGTCTTAGCTTTCAATTTTGATCATTAATAACACGATTTCTTTTCAAAATACGTTCGTACAAACTAGTCTATCAGATTTACGTACACATTTTGCGCTGGAAGAGTATTTTTTCACGCATGTAAATATGATTATTGACAAATAGGAAAACGACAAGATCTTACACAACACATAATATGATAACAAAATCAATGATTTATACCAAAACAACGTAAACGATTATTTAACGCAAAACTTACACGTAACGCAGACAGGAAGATGGTGACTTCACTATGAAATTTAGACGTCATCCAGTACTACCATGGTATCACATCTCGTCTTACGTATATATACAATTAATGTATATACATTGTCCTTAAATTCCTGACACTGTGCTACATAAGTATATACATATATATGTAGATGTATACACTTCAGTAAGATGTAGTAAGAGGGGTCGAGCTACAGATGTCACCTGAATAATGATAGGTGGCTCTGAGTGTAGGAAGTGCTAAATAAACGGCCACAGATTTATGGCTACCTTAAGAGGTAGAATCCACCATCAAGGTAATCATTTCGTATCGATCAAGTTAAGATGGTATTGTTTTGTTATCTATTATCGCCTTTGTCTTATGTCTTATCAGATATCAAATATGTGAACGATTGTATCTCTTTAAATAGGGCATATAATTCTGAAGTGTGCACCCCGTATAATGTGAGCATATTATATGCTTTATTAGTGTGGTTTTAAATTTCTTCAGAATTTATAATTCTAATTCATTTTTTGTGCATACAATGCAACACACCACCACAACCCCCTCCCCTCCCCACTTTCTATAAGATACTAACCTCAAACGCTACAAACATGACTATCACTATGACTGTTCCGATCTGAACCCCAAACTGACATATAATTATGTACATGTCTACATACACAGAATAATTTCAATCTTTTATCTTTAATCTTAAAACCCTAGTCGGTGAGGTACTCGGCTTAGTGGTTAAGGTGTTCGCTCCAAAGACTTAATATCTAAAGTTCGAATCCCTCACAGTCTCTGTGGTGCTCGGTTTTAGGTAAGAGGTAGTAAAACACAAGGTTCCATACCGCGGGACATCATAGCTTATGAGATACCTTCACCTCTTCGGACGACTCCTGTTTCTGAGCCTCCTACAACGTACAACATGCAAAGTCTCTATATATGTCACATGGTCCAGTATCATAAACCTGTCGCAAGACTACAGTCGACATTACCACGAGGGTCGGTAAAATTCAAACCTACGACCGACCGAGTATTAAGCGAATTCGCCAACCCCTCTATGCGAGGGAGATGCAAACCTGTTGTAGTGGCTAACTCTTTGTTTGCGTTACAGACGACCCGGGTTCGATCCCCGAGTTGTGCCACATCCATAACTTTAGACGTTGGTTACCTTCTTTCGGGATATAGCTGAAAATACATTGAAAGCGACCTAAAACCCATCAGATTGACCAAATGACACCATATAGGTAATTTCTTCAATAACTGGTGTGGCTATTCAAAATCATAAATAATACAAACACCCTGTAATTAAGCTTGCAGTTAAGAGTGACAAAATACTGTGGAAAGAAGCAGACAAAATTTCAGATGAAAAGACTAAATACTAGGTATACCCATCATGTCAGCAAACAATACCTTAGAAAGAAATATCTATTATATGCCTTAACTGAATATGTCCAACATCCCTAATCTTCACTATGGAAAACCTACCTAAAAGTTTTGGATCCACCACTGCATAAGCATATAAATAACATCTACAATCAATATGCTCTATACTGTGACCCGTTGTCAAACTCCTTAATGTTGATAATTACTTTATATTCAACACACATTAAATATCACAAGAACAAAAATAGGTCTATTAATGAAGTCAACCTACATGTATTTGTCACCACCTTTATCTTCTGATAATAATTCATTTCATTAATGATCAATACTTTATGTTTAAGGTATATCATTTGAAAGCACAAAATGTACTTCATTGATATAGAAATGAGAGCAGTTAAAATGAAAGCATTACAGTTCTGACATGTTGTCCAGCCTCCTTGTAGTTGACAGCTAGATGTCTTAACCTGCCCAGCCTAACCTTGTCAACCAGTATGCCAACTTATCATTCATATCTACAGATTTGTACTCCACTTGACAGAAGACATTCCAAAATCTTAATTTCAAAACTTGCCAATTGCCCATCATGCTTTTCTTGACTGGTCCTCACATGAAATAGATAATTTTAGTGAAAATTAGACACCCCAGCAGCAACAAGTGCTCACTTGACACACACTCTTTAAGTAATCAAGAATCTGATTGGTGGAATAAACCATACTAGAGTTACTAACCTTGGGCAGTTCATCAACTCCATTCACAGGGCTTGCTGTTTGTTGAAAGTAGCTCAATACTTTTTGCAAATTTTCTATTTCAGCCTATAAACAAACATTAAAACACAATTAATAAGAATGATTATCAATTGTAATAATCATCATAACAAAATTATGTTATCAATTTTGTAAATACTAATAAATTAGAGCAGTCATATTTTTGACATCTTGGAAATTCAGATTTTTGAAAGACAAATATTTCAAAATAGATGTAACTTGTTTACATACATGAATACTATGGCACTAGTATCATTTCTCCTTTACAGAGAGCCAGTGTTTAGTAGCAGAGAGAACTGTAGTATCCAGAGAAAACAACAGACCTCTGGCTGGTGTTTAGTAACAGAGAGAACTGTAGTATCCAGAGAAAACAGACCTCTGGCTGGTATTTAGTAGTAGAGATAACTGTAGTATCCAGAGAAAACAACAGACCTCTGGCTGGTGTTTAGTAGTAGTAGAGAAAACTGCAGCACCCATAGAAAACAACAGGCCTCTGGCTGGTGTTTAGTAGCAGAGAGAACTGTAGTATCCAGAGAAAACAACAGACCTCTGGCTGGTGTTTAGTAGCAGAGAGAACTGTAGTATCCAGAAGAAACAACAGACCTCTGGCTGGTGTTTAGTAGTAGAGATAACTGTAGTATCCAGAGAAAACAACAGACCTCTGGCTGGTGTTTAGTAGTAGTAGAGAACACTGCAGCACCCAGAGAAAACAACAGGCCTTTGGCTGGTGTTTAGTAGCAGAGAGAACTGTAGTATCCAGAAGAAACAACAGACCTCTGGCTGGTGTTTAGTAGTAGAGAGAACTGTATCACCCAGAGAAAACAACAGACCTCTGACAGAGGTTTAGAGCTATGTAGATTCCTAACATATTAGTTCAGCCCACTCAGTCAACAAGGTCACAAATAACTATTTGGAAAAAACACCCCAAAACCTCATACTTGATAATGCTGTTTCATATCATCCATTCTGTTGTCATACTGCATCTCCATATTGCGTAAATCTTTAGCATGTTTCTCAGAAAGTTTGCGTTCTAAATCTTCTCGGTCTTCAATCTGATCTTCTTTGGTATCTTCTTTGTGAGTAACAGATTCAGGAGTATCTTCTGTGTGAGTTGTAGAAAGTTCTACAAATATGAAAGAAGAATAAATATGCCTTCTGTAAAGATTTGGTTATCTAAATCATTATCACGTGAAAATTTGAATTCTGCAGTATAGTCAAGTTAAAACTAATGAACTCCAACATTTTTTCTTTACCTACTTGAATCTGAAACATAATTTCCAACCTAGTCTTCATATTCAAGGTAGACCATCCCTTACATATTCATATTTAAAAAATAATTTTAATCTCAATTTTTTTGTAAAACTATAAAAATTTATTCATATTAGAAATTAATGCTTATTGGAACCACTTACATTTTGAAAACAGTGTATATCATTCAAGTTGCAAGTTTTTTACTTTGTGCAGATTTTAAATTTCCTTACACTTGGGGTACACATTAAGTCTGAAGACATTAGAAATATATGGTGCAAATTATGACTTGCCACAAAGCATTTGAGCTACAAATAAATTATGTATAGGGAGCTAGGGATCTTAAACAGGCCAAGTGCATTCTTGACACAAGTCCTTATCATACATTCCAACGACCAGATATGAGCCCAGTATTTCCAGGCTGCCACTGAGGATAGTAAACATGACAATTCAAGCCATAAACCAACGAGACATGCTCAGATTTCTTAAATGTAATTACATGATAATCATTGTACTTCTCTCTATGATTATTTCACATATGGTGACGGCATCTGTCTGATATATTGCACAGAAAATTATACCTTAGCAACAGACCCATCCGAAGCAGTGAGGGACCTTTTACATGCATCACCTACCACAGGACCTTGGTTGTCACTGTCTCATCCGAAGACAAGACGCTGGTGTGCCCATGGCAGGAGTCAATCCCAGGACCTCTCAGTAATAAACTGAGTCCCTCATCTATTGAGATACACCAGCTCTATTTAATCTGACTCGAATGCTGCATTTCAGTATGATATATTACAATATTCTTCTCCATAATTACTACTACGTCTAATATTACTTTTACTTCCTGTATAAGAGAAAAGAATCTGTGAGTATGTAAGGTACCTGTATATAACTAGATACTGTGTTGGTTACTATGTTACTTATTATGATCTAATCTATGACCTAAAACTAATCTACAAGGGAACACTAAGTGAACTAATAGTATAATATATATCATATATATCTATATATATCATATACATCTAGAATTATTAAATATGCAAAATGATGATATGAATCAGAATTTCTTCTATAATTTTTATCTATTAAAATAAATGTAAATCATACTAAATGATGAACAAATTGAAATTTTCCAAGCATTTCAGTGTTATGTTTGTTTTTATTATCGTAAAAACATCATCCACAAAACAACATACAAAAACATCCCCATTTCATTTCGCTATGATACATACTCAACTTATAATTCTGTCCATGTATGTTATTAAGGAGTTTCATAAATCAAAGTTAAAAACAAATATCATATAATTATTCCCTAAATACTTGAGCTGATTACAAAGTTTTACATCTTTACTCCTACATATATCAACCATATTCACGCAAATCATATTGCTTTTTTATGTAAAAGTAGCTCCCACAGTGAGTGTCTCTTCTGAACAACACTTTGTATCAAGACTATTACTATTTTTGAGCCCATCAAAAACAATCAATTATATGATGTAGCGCTTTTAATATAGTTCTGTTATGGAGGTAAGCATGACATGATGATTGAAACAACTACAAGGGTCACATTATAACATCGGTTTTATTATTCTTTTACTTCAATTAACCTCAAAGTAGCAAACACTATAGACATAATAATTTCATCAAAGAAAGATAACTCTATTTTCAAACTCTGATATACCATGGCTACCTGGTATATACTACAAATATGGATGTAATTAAGGCAATCCAGGAGAAAGTTTCATCAACTAAAAGAACTTATAAAAGAACTTCACTTCCCACAAACACCAACCAAATTAATAACAAAACCAAAACTTCTATGAGCATTCCCAGCCTTATCTCGCATGTGCATAACGATGTATTATTCATTTTGTTAAATTTCCATACATTAGGTATCTTTTGCCTTTTTCTCTTTGTAGATTTACTCAATCTGATAAAACACAAGCAATCTTAAATCAGCCTTCATAAAACTCACTGAATAGAAAATTTGGAATATCTTACTTATTACTTTTTAAATTCAGTGAGTGGATAACAGTGTCTTGTGAATAAGACAACCTGCAAAGGTGTTGTAGTAAATTGTGTTAAACCATTTACAACAAATTATTTGTAATGCAAGACCAAACAAAAGCTAAATCAACCAGAATGCCAGTGATAAAAAAAATTATTTCTGAAACAGAGAGCAAAAGAAAATATTATTGAGGAGGAGGGGGATCTTCTGTTATAGCTTTTTTATTACAAACAAAACAAAGCTGATATATCCACACATGATTGGTCCTCCAATCTCGTTACAAGGGGATTGATTATAATACATTTTCTATCACTGGTATAAAGGTATAAAGACATCAAATTCATTTATACAATGTAACTAAGATTTAATTTTATCATGCAGCATATGTTCTGGTTAAAATGGTTAATGAACCATGCATACATCCGACATGAAAAAGATGGGAGGGGTTAGAGTGCGATGTCTCACCTGCCCTTAATTTTGTAATTTTTTCTTCATATTCCTGGTGCAGTCCTTCAAAATGAAAGGTGTTTAAAAACACTTGTTTTGTCTAATACATGTAAACTTCATGAAAGTGCATATGTAAATTTCAAGAAAAATTCAATTGATAGTTTTCATCAGTGCAAAATTGCTTTTATTTTCTGAGTTCTACTAGTACCTGTAAGAGATTTTTGCTTTTTGTTTTTGCACACCCCCAAAAAAAACTCTCACAGTTAAATTTTCAATTTCTTTTCTGTTCTAACAACATTTCAAAACAGAAATTAAGCTTCTAAACTCAGTACATCTGTCACATCATGGTATTTTCAAAGCTAATAAATTTATCTCAAGCAAAAATCTATTTGTTAAAAACTTTTTCTTCACTAAGGCAATTGTTTTTTGAAATCTTCCTAAAATGAATTACTTTAATAAATCACTCAATGCACAGGATGTAAAAAAAAAAAACGATGTCCTTAAATAACAGAATGAGATTGGCAACCTTATCCATACCTTAACAATACACAGTGGCATAGTATACAATATAATGATATAGTGTCTACATACATTTGTATTATTATCACTAAACCTAATGCAAGATCACATGTAGGCTAGAAGAGATACTGATAACTTATCTCAGGCCCACCGAACTCCCAGTTCATTTTTTACTACATTTTGCACAAAGTAGCAGCTTTTAAACATCAGTTGGGATTTTAACATAGATTCCCTAAGAAAAAAATGTCCACATGTCAATACTCATTATGGCATTCAGTAGGACCCTTTGACACATGTCTAGTACACCACTGATTGAGTTGTACCACATCAATAGGAGGTGTAATGAATAATATCCAGAACCATCATGGCATTAAGCATCATGTAAAAAAGAATTTCTTTTTTGTAATGCTTATAACAACAGAGGGTCATTTGTTTGCCAAAATAGTGCAATTTGTAAATGAAAATTACCATTTCAAGATAGAAGACTACTTGGGGGTGATAATGTAATAATGACTAGACTCTGATCACTATACTCTCCTCTCCAGTAAGGGAAAATTGTGATTTAATGTTGAAGGAAGGTACACACTGACAGGTGTGTGCTTTGTGTACCAAGAATAAGAGACTTGCCCTAAGAACAATTTCTTTTTATGTTTCTCAACAATTAAATCAGTTTCAACAGAATTTAAAGACACAACAGTTACATACATGTATTTATGCTGTATATAAATTCATTTACATGGTATGATGATAAAATCAAAGAGAGAAGCATAAACTCACCCTCCCTCAGCTCATCCAGCTTTCTCTCATATTCTGCCTCTATCTGAGCAATGGCTGCTGCATGTGACCCCTTCAATCCAAGTAGCGAGTTGCTCAAATCTGCAACTTCCACAACATCATTTACATCACCATCTGTTGCATCATTTTCTAGCACAGCAACTGATTCTGTTCCAATCTCTTCATTGATGTCATTTCCAGGATCTGTATCACTAGATGTCGTAGAGACAGCCACTTGCTTGGTGACCTCAGGAATGACCTTGACCTCTTCAGACTGTGCCAATTCCCTCTGTTCTACCATGACTTGCATATCAAGTTTCAGTTTCTCAATTTCATCATTGTAATGTTGTTCCACTTCCTGTATTTTAGTCTGGTACTCAGACGATAAACTTTTACGGCATTCTGCAATGTCTTTTTCGAATTGTTGTTTAAGGTCATTTGTCTCTTGTTCATGCTCTGCTACTACCTTGTCTACATTCTGCTCATGGATGTCTATCAATCTTTGCTAAAAAAAAAGTAATCATAATCTCAAACTTTTATCCTAAAGTTTAAATTTATAAAACTGAAATATGCTAATAGCGCATGGATGCCTTTTTTGCAGTCTTGCTAAAAGCTAATTAACCAATTGCAAATCCAAAGATAAGGTCAAGGTCATCAAACTGACAAACTATAAAATCGACAAGCAAGAGTTTAAATAGTGTGATCAATGTTAGAAAGTCAAATTTTACCTATTGATTGACTGATTGATTGGATTACTGTTTTATGTCTCTCTATGATTTATTTCATGTATATGGTGACAACATCTGCCTGATGTATTGCATAAGAAATATGCAACTTTACAACTGATCCACTCAAAGCAGTGAGGGATCTAAAGACAGAACAAATGTGTGCCCACAGTGGGAGTCAAACCTATGGCTTTTCTGTCATGAGCTGAAAACCCCATGCACTGAGCCACACTGGCTTCAGGTAGGATTGAAAATTTCTAGTATTTCTAAAACTTTAAGTAAGATGTGGCACTGTATTCATGTTTCATTAGTTTCTGTAAATGCCTTTTGACTAAAAACATAAAATGTAAATAAAATGAATTATACATCTATATATAAGCCAAAATATAAGCTACACATTTTACATCAGACCGTGCTGCAAATGACTGATTTTGAAAATCCTTCTGTGAGACTTAACAGAAAATGTAAAGTACCTGTTCTGACTCCAGCGTTTCCTCAAACTCTTGCTGCATCAGAGTCTTTGCCATTTCTAGCTCTGTGTCATATTTCTCTTGTAAGATCTCTGCCACCTCTGGGGCATCTCCATTCCTTATTCCTGAAAAATAAGTAACAGGTCATGGTGAAACATGATTTCAACTTTTTCCATTACTCTGAAGTAAATATATGATATTGAATTCACACAAATGAAAGTACTAAATGTGTGTATATATGTCTCTGTTTTAACTACATGCCACTACCTCTCTCTCCTCCTCCTTCTCCTCCAAGATTACATTTGAAACATTGACTACGACTACAGTGACAGATGAAGGTAAATGAACCAAACACGTGTATACCTCAGCACAAATTTTAGACATTTGTGATTGTTTAACTTCTTGCCCCATCAAAGTGAAGGACCGCATATGCGGCATCATCTCACGCTGTACCCGATGTATCTGTTGTAAGTGAACTTAAAAGAATATGGTGGAACTACATGTAATGGTATACGACCTCATTTTTACGTCCTCTCGATGACTGTACACAAAAGCTTATGACGCTATGAACATTAGAGAAAATGTCATCTTAATCTTCCTGCCAACTAATATCCATGTACATCACGTACAATGGATATATACATGTACATCAAAACTCCGCGTCTTTTCAGTTATTACATCAGACCTATCGGATCCCCTGATAATTTGACCATGCATGATTTAAATTGTATCTTTATTACCTATAAATAGTGTACACATATAGTGTATATACGACTGCACTTTTCTGTAGCCCCCCCCCCCCCCTTCCTTTTGAATTTCGTTTTGACGAGTCTGTACAGACATATATACACAAGTCTCTGGTCTGTACATCGAATCTCGTTGACCAACGTGATACTACGATTTGTTCAATCATCACGTCATAATTATGTATTCATCCACGTAAAGCTTTCCCCTTAGTACTTTTCACTCCTTGTATGATCTAAACATACATGTATATCTCTTTCTCCCTTCCATTCTTCGTATCAAACATCGACTTACACATTCGATCACTAGAATCATTCTAGCATTGTCCATCTCACGCGCATGAACACATCTACTTGCGTCTATATACCAACGTACATACCAACAAAGCGATATTTTTGTTAATTACGTTACAACATTTATAAATTCAAATTTGAACACTTACCACAATGACAAACCGAAAATACATTTATTTTTTCTTTCCTGCGTGACCTCGTATAATTCCATCAACCAGCAAGTAACGGGTCACGCAACACCTAGCAAGTCAACACATTCCCATAAGCTGCTTAATTCTAATCAAATCATTGAAAATTTAAACCCCACGACCCTGTAATATTATCTAATACCAACAGGGGGTACATGAATGAATGACCAATATCCCCCGATACATTCCCGGATAGCCGAGTCATATATCTGTAAATAAACCACCAGTTCTAAGCACCCTTTATACAAATTAAATCTGGGTACAAATATATCTAATTATGTATCTATTGTGAGACGTTTAAATACATATCAACAACGTTGAATGCAGTACAGTTTTCTTTCAGTCGATCATCGAGATGTGTTCAGTATTTGTTGTTGGTCACACGTGCTTTATTTTGTCGGGATCACCATTAAATACTTCTAGATATTGTTTTTTATCTTTGTCTCTTCGCCACCTATTGTCTCATGACCGAGGTGTGTATTGTGCTGATGACGATGACATTCATGTGTTCACAAGTATTTAAAGCTAAGAACATCGAGGATTTAGCACTTGACTATCGACGGATGAAAAACTAATCGCCGGCAGCAAAGATAGAAGTGTTGAATGTCTCTACCAGGTATATTTTGTCACAAAATGACCCCCCCCCCCTCTCTGACAATAGTAGATAACACCTTCTTGAATCTATTAAAAACCCATAATAAGAGAATGAATAATGTGAAAATATACCTGAATGTAATAAAGTGTGCACTAAATGCGATATTCCAATAACACACGTGTTTAGGGAATTTTGATAAATACTTCCCGCCTCCACGTTTGAATGCACCGGAGATCATCGCATACTTGAGGAAGTTTGTACGATACAGGGAATGGTGGATCACATTATAAACCGATTACAGGCCTGGTCTAGAACCTTGCTGCTAGTATCAGGGATTTATTTAGACATATAAGTCCCTGCTAGTATATTCAACTATGCTGGGGTTGGAAGTTGAAATAGCAGCAGGGACAGGATGCAACGTAAATGCTAAGATATCGAGCGGTAGTCATTGAGGAACATCCATAAGAAAAGACGTAAGCTATCACATATTCCTGGAAGAACCAGAGGTGGATTTAGGTGCCATGGAGGAGTACGCATTCCCTGCGGACCCGTTACACCAGCTGTGATGCCACAAGATCATGATGAACTATTACAGCTCGTAGTTATATTAGGTGGTAACTGTATTACCACGGTAACTGTATTACCACGGTAACAATCGGTAAAATGTCACGATAAGTCACAATATGTGATATCTTATTACCAAGCGGTTTAACAAGAACCTTGTGTGACGGAGTAAAATATCGAATACGGTTGCTGAGTAGGCAGAACATCTACACAATGGGAAGAGGACTCTGTGTTCAAACTATCATTTTTTCATAATATCAGAAGCAGATTCAGAGGGGGCGAACGAGGAGAAAGAGAAAACTTTTGCTGAAGCAATACATGGCACCCACCGGTTTCCGGTCCAAGGGCAGTAACTCTTCAAAAAATACACAATTCATGACCAAACTCGAACTTGATCTGTAACTCATCGATACAAAGCTACAAACCGAATTTCAAGTCAATGATTTTAATGGTTGCAAAAAAAGTCCGGAATTCGAAAGAGCCTCAGACAGATGGACAAATAGATGGAAAGACGGAGTGGACACTTATAGACCCCTCCAGTTTTAACGGTGGGGGACTAAAAAGGGGAGGGGGAGAAAGAAAGATAGAAAGAGACTTTCATATGTAACTGTCTACGCTACGCTAGTACGAATCAGATAATTGTTAATCTATTCAATTTCTGTTGGTCATTTTGGCTAGGTTTAGGGCTTCATCCCCAATCTATTCCCTTTCTTGACTGAAAAGCAGTCATGGCAGGTTGCAAACACTTTTTCAATAATCTCTGTCTATAGATCTGAACTGTCTACTACATATAGATATAATGTAAGCTAAAAAAAGTAATTTGCAACATAGCTGAGGTGGATTTATCAAAAGTCAGATATGATAAAATCAACCACAAGTACAAGCAGAATCACAAGGTATGGTAAAGACATAGGTAATATCACACGACAGCTGCTGTACTGAATTTGCGCCCAATAACCATCAAATAGCAGGAGCTTGAGGGGGGGGGGGGTGTGATCACCTGGTCCTCCAACCCACCACCAATGTTCTGCCCTGGATCTGCTGGGGATCTCAGTGGTCCCTAGACCCCTCAACTGCCCAAAACATGGATCGGGTCCTGGATATAAATAGGCATAGCCATAGTTCTCCTCAAGAAGTATTAAAGACAATTCTTGCAACACATCTATGAAACCGCTGTATTTTGTAGAGGGGACAGGTTAAGGTGGAAAGATAGAAACAAATAGTTGTAAACTTATCTCGAGTGTCTTTTCTCTAGAAGGAAGTACATACAACTAATTTTAAGGTACCACATCCCTCTGATGAGGAAGATGACTCTTACAATGATACCTGACATTTTCAAAGTATTTCACTAAATAGCAATTCCTCATGTATTTTGACTCTTAAGTCAGACATGTATGTATTCAATGATTTTTTTTTCAATCAGAAAATGATTAGTGTAGGGAAACTGTCAATATTTTTCTGAAATAGCTTGTACAGGTAATTCATATATCAAACTTACGTTCTACAAGGTCTTCATACTTTTCTTCAGCTTTTTCCAGATCAGTCTGTTGTTGGTAGAGAAGTTCCTGCTTCTCCATATCAAACCCTTCCTGTAGCTCTTGCTTCAACAATTCCATCTTCTCCTCATATTCTGTATGTACTTGTGCCAATTCTGTCTCATTTTTTTTCAAAAATTCAGATCTCAAATTCTCTTTAATACTCTCGATGTCATGTTCAATGTTGTCTTCTTCAATATCTTTAATCTTTTGTTCATAATGAGCCCTTAAAACACTGATTTTATCTTCATATTCATCACACACATCTTTCAACTGTTTTTCTTTATCTTCACTGACAGCTAGTGCTTTATCTAGATCATCGTTTAGCTTTTTAATCTTCCCTTCATATTCATCCCTAAGTTTTGCGAAAGTTTGCTCCTTGGCTTTAGCAATTTCTCCGAAAAGATGTTTAACCTGAGTATCCCTTGGCGTACCACCTTCACTATCAGAAACTTCCAAAGATCCCCCTACATCAGATGACCTACTTTCAGTTCTTATACTTTCACTTTCAAAGTCTGATGACCTACTATCTGTCCTCGTTGCTTCACTTTCACTTTTCCCATCAGACACTTTTCCCACTTCGTCAGCTGATATGTTTTCGGACTCATTTTCCAAAACATTTTTCTGGTTTTTCAGGCTTTCACTGTCTACTTCCATATTATCAGTATCATCATCAGTTTTGTCTCTGACTTCTTCAACTTCTGTAACCTTGACCCCTTCTGGAAGCTTATTGTCTACAACAGTGCTGGTAGTCCCTGTACTATCATCTTCAATCTCTTGGTCCTCTGCATTCTGTAATTAGAATTCGAGTGTAATGTACATGTACCCATATATCTGAATTCAACCAAGCATGGAATACTCTTAACTTACTTTCTTGCAATCTAAAATAGGATTGCCAAGTTAAAACAGCCTTTAATCTACCTCTGAGTAAATTGACAAATGTTTTATTTACTGCTTTCAAAAACATATGTATAACTTATAAAGGAACAAACACTAAACATGCCACAACAAATTTATGGTTTTTAAACCGTTAAAATCAATAATCAATAAAATCTTTAAATCTCCCAAACAAGAGAGACAACTCTTATAGTTTTACCTATATCCTATTGAATTCATTTCAAATACTTCAATGATATTCAAATCTAGTGATCATATGGGACAGTATATATTCATTTACTGCTTTTTAATTTCACCATTTCTATTTATTTTCTATTTCTATTTATCTATTTACAAATTTTTGGTTTTTGCTTTTAATTATATCTATCCCCTTTTTACCCTTGTATCTACTACTAATTGGAATTTTTGGTTTTTCTACTTTGCAAAAGAGACATTTACTGCAATGCGTATTTAATTGTCAGTGTTTTTCATTCATCAGTTTTATTTCCAGTTAAAGTTTAGGAAAGGTCTCTGATTGTAAAAGCTCTCTATGTACCAATATTAGCCTTTAATCAATACCATAACCATTCTTCTTCTCTGATCACCTACCTCTGAAGGTTTCCCCTCTTTGTTATTCAAGGTCAGCAATTTTTCCTCATACTCTTGCTTAAGAGCTTTAAACTTCTCTTGATGGTCAAAAGCAAGATCTGCTGCCTGTCGCTTCAACTCTATCTCTAACTGCACCTACAAATATGAACAATGAATGATGACCTCTAAGCAGACTTTACACAACAAATAGTCATCATGATCTCCCTCTGAACCTACACCATGAGCTCTCAAGTATGACCTCTAGCAGTACCTATAGCATAGCACTTCATCATGATCTCTTACTGAACTTGTTATACTTGTAGCAAGAGCGGTCAATTATGATCTCCATCTGAACCTACACCATGAGCTCTCAAGTATTACCTCTAGCAGTACCTATAGCATAGCACTTAATCATGATCTCTTACTGGACGTGTTGTACTTGTAGCATGAGCAGTCAATTATGATCTCCATCTGAATCTACACCATGAGCTCTCAAGTATGACCTCTAGCAGTACCTATAGCATAGCACTTAATCATGATCTCTTACTGGACGTGTTATACTTGTAGCAAGAGCGGTCAATTATGATCTCCATCTGAATCTACACCATGAGCTCTCAAGTGTGATCTCTAGCAGTACCTATAGCATAGCACTTAATCATGATCTCTTACTGGACGTGTTATACTTGTAGCATGAGCAGTCAATTATGATCTCCATCTGAACCTACACCATGAGCTCTCAAGTATGACCTCTAGCAGTACCTATAGCATAGCACTTAATCATGATCTCTTACTGGACGTGTTATACTTGTAGCATGAGCGGTCAATTATGATCTCCATCTGAATCTACACCATGAGCTCTCAAGTGTGATCTCTAGCAGTACCTATAGCATAGCACTTAATCATGATCTCTTACTGGACGCTTAGATAGGGCGTTTTCTATGTTAATTTTGACGCGACGTCGCCGATGTTTAACATTGAGTCTATGGGAAACTTGGCGACGTCACGTCAAAATTTAACATGAAAATCGCCCTATCTAAAATTGATTTTTTTCTATAGAATATGAACGCTTCTTCATACAAACATATAGCATACACCAAAAGTTACGACTAAACAAGATCTATCGAATGGTGTTGCCTTTTTGAAATTATTCTGAAGATGAATAACTGAAAATCCAGATTTTCCAGTTTCCAGAGTGAGTGGCGCGGACAGTAATCATGATCTCTTACTGGACGTGTTAAACTTGTAGCAAGAGCGGTCAATTATGATCTCCATCTGAACCTACACCATGAGTTCTCAAGTGTGATCTCTAGCAGTACCTATAGCATAGCACTTCATCATGATCTCTTACTGGACCTGTTATACTTGTAGCAAGAGCACTCAAGTGTGATCTCTAGCAGTACCTATAGCATAGCACTTCATCATGATCTCTTACTGAACCTACCACATGAATAGTAAATAACGACCTCTAACTGTACCTGTGACATGAGCAGTGATCTCAAAGTGGACCTATAGAGTAGGAAGTGAATTAAGCCTCAAACTGTACCTAAACCATAAGCAATGAATTATCATCTCTAAATGAACCTACAACAGGAGCAGTGAATTATGATATTCAACTGAACTCACAATATGAACCATTAATAATTATGATCTTTCACTGAACCTAAACACCACTTATAAATTATGATCTCTAATTGGACCTACAACATGAACAGTGAATTATGATCTTCAAGCAGACCTTACAAAACTGAACAGTGAATTATGATTCACAACTGAACCTTCAACAATAAACCTGAAATATAACCAGTGAATTTTGACCTCTTACTGGACCTAAAGCATGAGCAAAAGATTACTTATGATCTCCAAGTATGAGCAGTGAATTATTATCTCAAAGTAAATCTCAAAAAGTACATCAACAGTGAACGATGGCCTACTAAAAGTGAAGATTTAGTTTCTCTTAGAAGACTTACAACATTAGAATTGGTCTATGATCTCTCACTGGCCCTATGTATGAATAATAGGCATAAAGATATAACTAGATCTTTTACTAGACATTAAACAGAGGTAGTGAATTAAGATCTATCACTGACCCTTTAAGAGAAGAGAATGAAAAACGTTGCAAATACTGCAATGCAATCATCAAAGATGATATCAGTAAAAATCATAAATCATAAACAGACATAGCAACTATGGAAACTACTAATATACCGGGTAAGATAATCAATAAAACAAAGAAAATGAATTTTGCATCAAGTTCAATAGTATTACAATAATGGAAAGACCTACCAGTACAATGGAGAACTGAGATCATAAAGTGTGCAACTACAATAAGCAGCACTAAGCAGAGAGGGCTGGAGAGCTGTGTGGCACTTCAGGAGTTGAATTACATAACAGTATTTTCCCGCTTGTGTTAAGAAGATTTAGTGCTCACTTTCTGTTATATAGGTATAGGAATGTATAACAGAATTTAAATGGCCAGACTGCAGTTAAATACCTGGCAATGCACTCCATTGTGTGAATATTTAAATGTGTATGAGATTAATTTCAAATTCTTTATACTTCATTGGTTTATTAAGCTGGAAATAGTGGTCCAAGTGCGTCAGTGTTTAAATGACAAACTCAGCAGATTGGAAATGCACTGACTTTATTGTGACATTTTCAGTTTTTTAATAAAGGTCATGGGGTCAAAGTAATGCAGTATTGTTGAGATGTAAATATATCTTATAGCTTTAGATATACAAGGGTCCTCAGTGGCTAAGTGGGCTTTATTATGTATAAACCAAAAATAGAATCAGTGAAACACCTATGCACTATGCACCTTGGATCTCTGAAGAAATACCTGTAGAAATAAAGACAAATTAGACAAACATATAAAGCACAAAGGCACTACAGCTAATAAGGTACCCTATAATTCACATATATTTGTCCCCACAATGGAACTTGAACCCATGACCTACGGTACCAAATCACCTAGCTGTCATGCATCCAACCGTCTAACCAACTGAGCTACCTGAGCTCCACACACACACATACATATATGTATATATATATATATATATTTTGTTTTGGGGTTGGTTTTAGCTTTACTTTCACTTGGTTGTTTTATACTATATTGCAGAAAAAATGACCAAATTAGCAATGCAGAAGGGCAGAAAACAAAGGTATAAATGATTTAGCCTTATCAACTTTACCTTTCCTTCTGACTGTAGGGTAGATAACTCTATTTGATGTTCTCTTTCCAAATCCTGTCTTACTTCCTCATGACTAAGTTGCAGTGCATTCTGGGATTCCTGAATTTCATTCAGTTGCTCTTCCAGTAATTGCTCCTGTTCCTGTGAAGCTTCTAACTCCTTCTGAATATTGATTAATTTTTCATTTAATTCTTCTATTATCTTATTCTGTCGTATTTCACACTCTTCAACATCCCGTATACCTTTCTCCTCCATTTCTGTTTTTTCAGTTTCTAAGATTTTCAGAACAGCATCCTTTTCACATAGCTTATTCTTTAGCTCTTCAATTTCACACTGTCGAGTACGAAGCATCTTCTCCATTTCAATGAGTTTTTCATCACCCTGGATTAATTTCTCTCGTAATTCAAGATTTGATCTGTTTTCAATATCAATTCGTTCTGACAGCTCTGCTATCAAAGTTTCCTTCTCCTTTATCAACTGCTTATGTTCGTCTGCATTCTGAATTGGTTTAGTCTCACTTTCATTTTCATCTTCATCATCTGATATTACCGTTAACAATGTGGTACTTTTGATGTATTCTTTTTCTTTTAATATTTCATCACTTTCTGCATATTCAGATGACATTTCTTCATTACCTGTAGTTACTTTTCTGTCAGCTCTATCTGCCTGAATCTTTGACAATTCAGCCTCATAGTAAGATTTTAGATCATCAATTTCTTTCTGATGCATCTCATTTAGTCTACTTTGAATGGCTTCCTCTGTAACACAGAAGATAAAAGTATTGTTTAACTTGTTTGACTAGTTCTTGTTTTACATTACGCCATGATTATTTCACTTAGAGGATGACATCATCTGCCAGATACATTGCACTTATATTTTAAGTAATCTTGATCGTTACTCACCTGTCTGTGACTCAATCTTGGACTGGAATGTCTGAATCTGGTCCTCATACATCTGTTTCAGTTCTTCTATTTCATGCTGGAGTTTTTCCACCTCCTCTGTTTGGTGCGACATGACTTCGGTTCGTGTTATCAATAGTTGCTCATACTCAGTTAACATACGAGCTCGAAGCTGGGCGATCTCTTCCCTCTGGCATTCCAATGTCTTGTGAATATCTAAATCATGCAAGGAATGAATATTAGGGAAGATGTTAATATGTGTCTGTATCATAGTGTCAATCGAAACCTTTCTACCTCATGTCTAGGGAAATAATGTGTCTCCTTATTCCTTTTACCTCATGTCTGGGGAAATGTGTCTCCTTATTCCTTTTACCTCATGTCTAGGGAAATAATGTGACTCCTTATTCCTTTTACCTCATGTCTGGGGAAATAATGTGTCTCCTTATTCCTTTTACCTCGTGTCTAGGGAAATAATGTGTCTCCTTATTCCTTTTACCTCATGTCTGGGGAAATGTGTCTCCTTATTCCTTTTACCTCATATCTGGGGAAATAATGTGTCTCCTTATTCCTTTTACCTCATGTCTAGGTAAATAATGTGTCTCCTTATTCCTTTTACCTTATGTCTGGGGAAATAATGTGTCTCTTTATTCCTTTTACCTTATGTCTGGGGAAATAATGTGTCTCCTTATTCCTTTTACCTCATGTCTAGGGAAATAATGTGTCTCCTTATTCTTTTTACCTCATGTCTAGGGAAATAATGTGTCTCCTTATTCCTTTTACCTAATGTCTGGGGAAATAATGTGTCTCCTTATTCCTTTTACCTCATGTCTGGGGAAATAATGTGTCTCCTTATTCTTTTTACCTCATGTCTAGGGAAATAATGGGTCTCCTTATTCCTTTTACCTCATGTCTGGGGGCAGGCGTGGTGTAGTGGTTAAGAGCTTGGCTTGCGGCGCCGACGATCCGGGTTCGATTCCCGGGTTGCACCACTGTTTAAGAGGTTGGTAACCTCCTGCTTCCATGTCGCGATATAACTGAAATATTGTTGAAAGCGACGTAAAACACCAATCAACCAACCTTATGTCTAGGGAAATAATGTGTCTCCTTATTCCTTTTACCTCATGTCTGGGGAAAAATGTGTCTCCTTATTTCTTTTACCTCATGTCTAGGGAAATAATGTGACTCCTTATTCCTTTTACCTCATGTCTAGGGAAATAATGTGTCTCCTTATTCCTTTTACCTTATGTCTGGGGAAATAATCTGTCTCCTTATTCCATTTACCTTATGTCTGGGGAGATAATGTGTCTCCTCATTCCTTTTACATCATGTCTGTGGAGATAATGTGTCTCCTTATTCCTTTTACCTCATGCCTGGGGAAATGTGTCTCCTTATTCATTTTACCTCATGTCTAGGGAAATAATGTGACTCCCTACTTCTTTTACCTCATGTCTAGGGAAATAATGTGTCTTCTTATTCCTTTTACCTCATGTCTGGGGAAATAATATGTCTCCTTATTCCTTTTTCCTTATGTCTGGGGAAATAATGTGTCTCCTTATTTCTTTTACCTCATGTCTGGGGAGATAATGTGACTCCCTACTTCTTTTACCTCATGTCTAGGGAAATAATGTGTCTTCTTATTCCTTTTACCTCATGTCTGGGGAAATAATGTGTCTCCTTATTCCTTTTACCTCATGCCTGGGGAAATGTGTCTCCTTATTCCTTTTACCTCATGTCTAGGGAAATAATGTGTCTCCTTATTCCTTTTACCTCATGTCTAGGGAAATAATGTGACTCCTTATTTTTTTTACCTTATGTCTGGGGAAAAATGTGTCTCCTTATTTCTTTTACCTCATGTCTAGGGAAATAATGTGACTCCTTATTTCTTTTACCTCATGTCTAGGGAAATAATGTGTCTTCTTATTCCTTTTACCTCATGTCTGGGGAAATAATGTGTCTCCTTATTCCTTTTTCCTTATGTCTGGGGAAATAATGTGTCTCCTTATTCCTTTTACCTTATGTCTGGGGAGATAATGTGTCTCCTTATTCCTTTTACGTCATGCCTGGGGAAATGTGTCTCCTTATTCCTTTTACCTCATGTCTAGGGAAATAATGTGTCTCCTTATTCCTTTTACCTCATGTCTAGGGAAATAATGTGACTCCTTATTCCTTTTACCTCATGTCTAGGGAAATAATGTATCTCCTTATTCCTTTTACCTCATGTCTGGGGAAATGTGTCTCCTTATTCCTTTTACCTCATGTCTAGGGAAATATTGTGTCTCCTTATTCCTTTTACCTCATGTCTAGGGAAATGATGTGACTCCTTATTCCTTTTACCTTATGTCTAGGGAAATAATGTGTCTCCATATTCCTTTTACCTCATGTCTAGGGAAATAATGTGTCTCCTTATTCCTTTCCCTAGCTATCTAAACATCACATCATTCAGATTTCACTACATCATTTCCTTTGTTTAAGATTAATGAGGAGGTCAGGCAACATGTAGGCAGATGACAATGATGTAAAATACATATTAAACATGCCAAGTATCAATAACATTTTGTTACACATGATGAACATCAGTTTATTATTTACAAGCATTTCAAAGTAATACATGTAATAACATGTGACATTTTGCTTATTTCATACCACTCCTTGATTACATCATTTAAATGTATATGATGACAATCAAGAAGTGACGATAACAATTCACTTCAAATATAACACCGGCCCACATCTCACCTTCCTCTGGTAGGGACTGGACTTTGATCTATCAGAGGACAATAGCTGCAGTGGGCTCCAGTGTTACAATCTATTGCACACTGAAACTGAGTCTGGGGATACAAAAAAGAAAAAAAACTATTGCTCTGATCTATGGCAAAATGCAATAACCACTACACCACATGGGCCATTCTTTAAATCCAAGTATTACAATATACTGCTGAATAACATTCACAAAACACACAGTTAAATCTGTTTTAAAACAACCTGGACCAAATGCAAAAGAAGTCATTTAAAAGACAGTTAGCCACGACAAGCAGCTTTCATAGAGAATTTGACTAGCATAGAACATAACAATGTGTCTGTTCAGAAAAGGTAGTTACTTTTTGAAAGTAATGTTTATTGCTGGTTGGACTGCATCTGCATTCCACACATTATAACATGGTGTTACTATTACTAGCTTCAAACTTGGACCGTAATTTACTACATAAATCAATGTCATCTGCCTCACACTAAATGATTGAAGTTATATATATTTACCCCACACAGTTCTGCAGAGCACAGCCAAGCCATTTTAGATCCTACAGTGATGTGTTCTAATGAAGACCATAAAGATGCCAAATAAGGTTTGAATTTAAAGTCCAGACTTTTTAATCTAATGTGGAAGGTTAAACGTCCATCAAAGATTGTTTAAAAAATAAATCTAGTTCTAAACGTGCTGAAAGGTCCTTTTAATTAACCAAATCGAGCATGCAGCTCCCTCCATTTAATACTAAACATAGGTCAATGTCTTTTTTTGATGGGGTGCATATAAAGTCATTTATACTGAATTCTGTGTTAAACCACACAAGAAAGATGTCTATAGAAAACATCTAAGTTTATGTATATGATAAAGCAAAGCCTCCATTTCTTTTTCAAATTCGAATTTTAAATTTAAATTCAACTGTTTACAGGTGCTTTAAATAGACAATGGCAAAACGTTTATCTATTGTCTGAGGTCACCCAGAGTGTCTGGCATACAAAGCAGTCAAGCATGGTGGCTCCAGTCACATTCAAATTTAGGTTTCATTTCTTGAAAGTCAATTTCCTTTTATTGAATTCCTTTACCAGGATTAATTATGTTGACAAAGGTATTGACTGAATTCTCTTTCTCATTCATATTGACAAATTTCAAATGCAAAGACATACATTTAAACTATATAAAACTCTTTTTAAAGTGCAAATGAGCCTGAAGGATTTACTGAGAAATAAAAATTGCCTTCAACAGAAAAGAGATGTTTTTTTTATTTTCAAAATGTAATTACCACACATTATCAATATTTTATTATGAAGATGTTTTTTGGGGTAGCTTGGTCTAACATTTCAAGATATTTATGTTAAAACCACCTGATTATGTAAAGAAATGAATGGAAATTGGAAACTTTCAAAACATAACTCTTGTTGTATGTTGATTGATAGTACTTCACAAAGATCAGGGTCCAGCGCCATAAACTGAGAAAATACTTAAGTCATAATTTCATATTCTTCTATTCAACAATGAATTAATAACTGGGATTTGGATTTTATTGAGTTTTATTCTATCAATAAATAGAATTAATATTTTTGCATGACAATTTATTTGAACATTTGGTAATGGAATAGATTAAAATGAAATGATTGACTTCAGTATATTCTCAGTTTATAGCGCCAGACCCAGGGCAATTTTTAGTCTTTATCATTTGCAGTTCTTGTCAAATCAGCAAATTCATTTCTAATTCAGATGGAATTCTTAAGGTTAAAAATCCCTCAACATCTGAACTGTCACAAATCCACACACAATTCCTTACTAGAAAATTCTTTTCTTTCTATCCAAATTTTAATATTCATTTATTCTGTCTCTCTCTCTTTCTCTCTCTCTCTCTCTCTCTGGCAATTGAAAATAATGAGTACTAAGAAAGAAATTTGTATACACCCACCCCCTGCTTTGTCTATCACTTTCTCTCTTTCTTCCAGATGTTGAAATTCCTCCCCTGTAACTGGCATTGACCTGATGCTCTCTGTTTCAGTATCACCATCTTCAGACTCAGTCTGGCATTCCTGGTTATACTTCCTCTTCTTTGGGGTACTCACAAGAGGTGACTTCTTCAGGCCATCAGATATTTGCTACACAATTAAACATAAGACTTAAATAGAGATTTATACCTTAATAAAAAGAACTTGTAATTGATACAGACAGCATGGCAGAAATTTTTTAAATCATTAATTTGAATTAATACCTTTTACATAATCATGTGATAGTTAGCAATTTTGCTTCCTATTCCCATGCAGCATTTCAAAGCGATGTATTTTTGACAAATTTTGATCAAACTGAAATGGCGAAATGTTCTACATAGCTCCCTTCCCAAAGGGTCACACAATTATATATTAAATAAGTGAATATTAAGATCCACTTTATTAGCACTGATGGAAAAAGATGGAATTGGAACTATATTGCACCAAATATCAACAATATCTAGAAATGTTTTGCAAAGTCAAGATAAGGTCACTTAACCAAACAGTTGTGTACCGATGAGATAGTCTTGTCACACAAAGTACTCCTGTAAAATATCTAACTCCTATCCCTATCCAATTAGAAACTATGGCCATTGCTGAAAGTTTACATGTAGATAAACAGACACTAAGACAGAATCTGTGATTCAATGGGTATAACAATGATGGCATGCTGTACATCTTGTCATCATCTCAAATCCAAATTAAATACATAGCACAAAAAATTGATTGATTGATAGATATATCAAATGATAGTATAATACAGACTACAGTTCACTTTATCAAAATCATTTTATGTCATGATCAATCTCAATATTTTTTTTTCATAAAAGACCCATTTGTAAAACAATATGCAGCAGTTGGTGTCTATTTCAGAGGGTGACGGGCAAAGTCAATAATTTTTGTTTGTTAAGAGGAGTGAAGGAACCACCTGACACATTGCATTTACTTACCTGTAATAACTGTTTATGTTCCTCTGTCATTTTCTTGTTCAGGTTATGTAAGATAGTGGCACGAGACTGTTCTGACTCTGTCAAATAAATCACAACACTTAATCAACTCAAACATATACATATCTTTTTAAACTTTCTTGTTGAAGCATACGACAAAAGAAATTAAAGTTACATGCACATTTGTAATGCAGCCTTACAATAGATAGACCCATTCCCAATCTTAATCACATTTGCAATAAATCTACAAAAACAAAGATACATTAATATATGGGAGCAACATTAATTTGAAATATGTAAGAGAATTACCACCTGGCTCGGAGAAACATACTCAAGTAAAATGGTTATTTCACAGAAATGGTGGCATCTGCCTGATGCATTGCATACAAATTTAGACCTTTGCATCGGACCCACCCTAAGCAGTGAGGGATCTTTTATGTGCCACACCTACTGTGACAAGGGATCTCAGTTTTTACTGTTTTATCCGAAAGACAGAACACAGATGTGCCCAGGGCGGGAGTTGAACCCAGGACCTCTCGATTATGAGCTGAGCACTTTATCCACTAGGCCATACCAGCTTTATAATGGAAGAAACCACAACGAAGTTTGTAATGGAAGAAACCACAACGCTTGGAACATAACGATACCATTTGATAAGTATATTACTTGACATTAACATAAGGCTGGCACTGAAAATGAAAGTACATAACATAAAGTAATTACAAAATTATCATGTAAAAAATATCCAAACCAAAACATAAGCTCCTTCAAGCCTGAAATCAAGCAATCAGAATTATTTTAAATGTAATACAGGAAACATTTTACAAAAACCCAGCATGCACCAAGTGTTGGTTCCATAGCAACCCCATAGCTACCTGAAGCTTGAACTGCTTACCAACAAAAATAAGAAACTAAATGACACTGAATACATTTTCTTATGAAATGTTTTATGTTGAACATGTGTGTTTTATAGTACAGTTATATAAATGTAGTGCAATATGTTAACATAAATTGCATAATACATTTTCTTGATACAATAATGAAATCATCCTACTGAAAAGCATCATATCCATGTAATTCAATAAATCAGCTCTAACTATACAAATTGAATTTTGTATTTCAATTGTTACTTCCTGAATATAAAGTGTGTATTGTAGCAAGGACCTTGTGTCACCTGCATAGATGGTTACAATAGACAGGTACCAAATGGTCAAACAAAGTTATCCTTAGCCTCACAAGTGACACAAAAATATCTATCACTGGTACAGTACATTAAAAACATATAGATTCAGAGATCTCAAAAATAAATTCTTCTGGATAAACTGTATAAAAGAAGTCAGACTAGGTTTGAAAACTTGGCTACAAAAGCCTCTTATTTGCTTTATAAATATTGAACCAAGGCACATAACTCTAAATATCTTGAAACATTTGCTTTCTTATTGTAGTATTCATTCAATACAAAGTTGGTAAACAAAATACACTAGCTTTTTAAAATGCATTGTAGCATATATTAATTTAAACTAAATGATCTTTGAAAAGATAAATAAGCAGAAGATGGATAATGAACTTTGTGTAATGTGCTGTATTTCAAAGACAATACATGTATTGAAACCAAAGAGGCAGCAGACGTACAGTGAAAAAGCTCTTCCTTACAAAACATTTTGAGGTAAGCTAACAAAGCTGAATATAATGGAGTGCAGAAGCCATAAAATCTAATATAGAATAAATAATCATTGTATTTTTTATGAAGGACTTGGGACAAAGGAGTAGAAGGGATATAAACTGTTGCAATTTTTTTATGTACTAATTATCTTTTACAAAAAAGAGTAAACTTTAAAAATTCAAAATTCATTTTTTATATCTCAAGTGCATTATGATGGAATACAAAATAAGAAAAATGATTATTGTTTATATATTTTCAGATGATAAAACTATATACAAAAACATCCCCATGGTTGAAGCTGAGCAACGAATTATAATAAAATCAAATGAAATGAAGAATGAATTTGTTCTTTCATGTTTTATGCCATCACGACTGAACCTGCATTTATGCTCTATTATAACAGTTCCTTGATAAAAATTTGAACCTAGACAACAAAAGTTCCAGTTAAAATGACCGATCACAACATCCCATGGTGAGATTCAAACAATCCGTAAGATCTCTGATGTAGAGTGCTATACATGCCCTAATTTTTATTTATATCAGGTAAGACTGAGAGAGTGTCTATCAAGTGTCTGGTCTAACAATATAACGAGTAAAATCTTGTCACCATGGCGATAACCAAGCCAGCGAATTTTGGATTGCAATAGCAACACAATAATCACTGTGCTAAGTGCTAAATAACCCAATATATTTTTTCAAACTCTTAAAAACTCTTTGATGTAGTTTTAACAGTAAAAATACTTTTCCCAGATCCTTAAAAATTTAAGAAAAAAATATTAAATCTATAATAACAAAAAAAAAAAAAGAGAAAATTAAGTCTACAATATAACTACATGACCTTATCTAGGTAAGAGAAGAAATCAATTATACCTATAAAGTGTATCATAAAAAAGTAAATTTCAGAAATAACTAGAACTTGTGAGGTTGGTTAAATTCTTAAACTAGTAAAACTTTAATCATCTAACCACAGTTAACAACGGCATTTCACCAATTATTATCACAATATTTATAAATTATAATACATGTACCAGATCACTAAAATCTATGTAATGATAAATCATTCTTTTTATTCTAATTCTGTCTACAGGAAGTGACATGGGAGAGTGTTGATTACAGAATGTTTCAATACATGTGTTGGGATGTATTCTCCACCTACCTAGGCTTTCTCTCGACACGTTTTCTATAAATATCTGTGTTATACATATAAGACACGTATATCTGCACTCACCTCTGGGAATCTCAATTTCAACCGTCTGTACAACTGATACATGAGCAAGCAAATTAATGAATGAACTTCTAAATGGTATACGTAAAATGATTCTAATATCTCATTCATATTACGAAACACCAGCTTCTGATAACCCATGAAGGAATTACTAGTAACTAACAACATCCATACGAGGTAGAGGCAATGGAGGTAGGAGCTAATGTTGTTTGTGTTCAAGTTGGTAACTGATTCGAATTTGAAAAACATGAATTTTTTCAGAGTATTTCAGTTTTAATATCTTTAAATATAGGGTAATCAAAGATTACACACCTCACCTCAATGGTACTATTTTACTGTCAACTGTAGGAGGCTGATTTGGTATTTATATAGACCCTTTCACTATTACTGCAGGACTGACATTTTGGTTTGTTAATAATAATGCATTTCCGTAAAATATTTTACGTCATAATTAAAGATTGATTGTCTCATCATTTTGAGAGAACAGATATAATTTTGCCAACTAAATGTTTGCCCCGCAGTAATAGTGAGAAGGTCCTTAGCATAAAATATTACTTCAAAAATATAGTAAAACAGTCAGTTCAAAGTAAATTTGTTAATAGGATACTTAGATAGAATGCAGAGAGATTTGTCCAATACTGAGCTACCCCAAACTTCTGACTCACTCAACTGAATAAAGGGTCAGATGCAGCATCTGATACATAGAACTATCCAGATATCTTCAGATGAACCACTGATGCAAGTTTGGACACTCTGTCATAAGTACTTTGTCCAATACTGAGATACCCTGAACTTCTTAAATGGACAGGGACACAGACAAGGGTGTGGGTGCCTGAGGGTATAGGATAAGCTCATCTCAACTTTGTTGAGGGGTGTTAAAAATGAATCTGGTATTTCATTAAGATACCTCTGGTCAAAGTTTTTGTAAGTGAAAGTTCTGTATTAATTCATGTAACTGACTAATAACTTTGAAAAGGAGGGTATCAAGTTTCATGGTGTCTTCATGCATTGAATTTCAAAAAAAAGATAGTAGTCGGAGTGAAAATATTTGTTAAGTCTTGAAAATTTCCACAATGTCAGGAAAAGTACTACATTAATGTCAGAAGATTGTTTAAGAAAGTTCACTCTTAAATTCACTCTTTGAAATTTTACACGTATGTTGACATCATCTGCCTAATGCAGAAATTCCTACCCTCAAAACGGACCCATCCGAAGCAGTAAGGGATCTTTTATACGCCAAGTCTACTGTGACATGAGACCCCAGTTTTTACTGTCTCATCCAAAAGACAGAACACTGGTGTGCCCATGACAAGAGTCAAAGCAAGGACCTCTCATCATGAGCCAAACACTTCAACCACTGAGCTTTACCAGCTTACATTTCTACTTGACCAGAACCAGGCCTACTGAAGGTGAGAGACTACAGGGAGGGATATCTCAACACCTTTAGCCCTATCAATCAACCTCTGGCATCATCATCTACAAGTGTTCTCTCTTTACTTGGAAAGTTGTTAGATACGAGCAATGTAATCAACTGTTTAATTCAAAGATTATCAGAAATAGTGCATTATCAAATATTTTAATATCAGTAAACAGGTATCTCTATGCTATCATGCATGTGAATGCAGAACTAAATTTCAAGTTGAGTGTCTTCATCAAACTCTGACAAAAACTTGTGATAATAAAGTGAATTAAACAATAGTGTAACGTATTCAACAAATCTATATTGAACATCTTATATATGTAATAGATGAAAAATAAAAATCTCAAGATTCATATCACTAAGAACTTATATAAAATGCAAAGTTAATTTTTTAATCGCATTTCACCTTTAAAATTCACATGTGATGCCTCCTAAATCTGTTTCATTTTAATGAAAATTGTCATAATGAAATTTAGTTCTAACTTATGTATCTCATTTTTAATATTTGTAATTGTATGAAATGAAAATGAAAATGTATACACTCTCTTATTCACACATACTAGTAATTGAAATAGAGATATGCATAATCAAAGATATACTAAAATACATGTATACATATAGATAACATAAGAAAATGAAAGCAAAGTATCGTAACTTTGAATATATGTTTCATAAACTATTTCAAAGATATTTTATACAACTACATTTAAAAATTAGTAGAAAACTCAGTTTCAGATCCAATATCCTGGCAACAACATTCAACTTAAAATCTTTAATGCAAACCATAATGTGGCAAATAATGATCATTACACCATGCATCAATGCTTGCTATATACATTCAAAGCTTTCTGAAAATGCTTTAAATTTTGCAAAAAAAAAATATGAAAAATATGTAAATGTTATTGACTTAATAAAGACAAAAACTGGAGATTTTATTTTTAGCAGATACAAAATAATCTATGCAGGGCTTTAGAATCATTGCAAATTGATAAATGGGGGAGCAGATGAGTCAAGTTGAACAACAAATTCTCTAGAGGGTTCATTACACTTGGACACATAGTACATATACTGTGAAATAAGAAGATAATTTCAGTACAGAACAGATACTCACTGAGGGAATCCTGTAGCACAGACTCATTCAATTCATCTTGATGCTCATCTTCAAGTTCCTGGAAACGCCTTGACCAATCAGCCTCTAGCTTCTCTATTTCTTCTTTATGCTCATTGGCTAATGATTCCCTGAGCTGGCTTATCTCTTGCTGATGTCTGGTATCTAATTCAGTTGTGGCTAGTTTTAACTGACCATGATAGATCTGATCCAGTGTCAACCGCACTGCCTGAATCTGTAGGTTCAGCTCGTCCTGTAAAAGGAAGGCATTGTTTTGTAGAATATCCTTTTGACATGTTTAAAATACACAATTGTTATACAATACTGAATGAATACAGAGAAAAATTTCTTTTTGACTTCTTGATTTTGTGCTGGGTTCATTTTTTTAGGGCATTTATTGCACATGTTGGTGTTATAATCATGCAACAGAAGGCCTGCGTTAGTTCGTTTATTGATTGGTGTTTTACATCGCTTTTAACAATTTTATAATTATATCACGACATGGGAGTAGGAGGTAAGCCTGCGTCAGAAACAAGCCAAAGCATAGTATTTAGTATAGAAATAAACTTATCCAATATGATAACGAATACATTATGTGAAACAAGAGTTATGTCAACATTGCATAACGTCTTCACTTTATTTCCCAGAAACAACTTTTCATGAAAAGTAATTATTCTAATAGTTTTAGCAAAACAAATATTGAATTGGAATGGTATCTTGTTAAAAGGAAATCACAAAGTTTCATATCACATTCTGAAAGCACAACAGAAAAATTTTGGAAACTAAACCTGCAACCTATCTAACTTAGTTCACTAATTTTCAACTCAGAAATTTTTGACAGAGACTAACTATACATTGTACAACCTTGAATTTAGTTTGATGTTCCTGGAAATTACATTGCACAATATCATCAAGCTTGCTTAGTACTAGCTCTAATTGCTGTCTCCCTTCTGCATCCAGTTTATGTCGAAGTTCATCTGTCTCCTGTAATTAAAATGGGCAATTATTTGTATACTCTACAATACAAATTCCCCTAGTGGCAACAGTTTGACCTATATATTTTAAGGATTCCTATTCCAAGGTCACCTGCCCAAATAAGATGTTTGCCAACTGCTGTATGCAACCAAATCACTATGAATTAGAGTATGAATAACAAACCCAATGAACATTACCATTCACTTGAATAATACATGTAATAAAAGATACCTTTCTTACGAAAACTACAAAGAACGGTACTTGTGAATACATGTATATCATTACTACCAAATATGAACAAAATCCTATGAGTGGTTCTGAAGATGAAAAACTTAATAGCTAAACAAGTAATAACCAACCTCCCCCCTTCTCCCCGGCCTCCACTTATAGCCCGTAGCCCATAGCTCTGGTAAAATGTAAATATTACTGGCACCTGGCATTGCTTATGCTGATTGCTGGTGTTTATTGACACACCATGATTTTTCCACATATATGTTAATGGTATTTGCCAGTGCATATTAGTGGAAGAAAACAGAGAATCAGTCCTGCATGTATCTACAGCAAGTACCACAAACTGGTTCTCTCCCTTGTCCCATCCTGGCCTAAAACCCACTACACGTAGTAAGAAAAAAAGAAGACATCTGACACAACAGAAAAGACAGTCTTCAGTAGGTGTTTGTGTAAAGATCTGACACCAAAGAACAGAGAGTCAACAGCAAGTGTCTGGGTAAAGATCTGACACCAAAGAAAAGACAGTCTACAGCAGGTGTATGTGTAAAGATCTGACACCAAAAACAGAGTCAACAGCAGGTGTCTGGGTAAAGATCTGACACCAAAGAAAAGACAGTCCACAGCAGATGTTTGTGTAAAGATCTGACACAAAAGAAAAGAGAATAAACAGCAGGTGCCTGGGTAAAGATCTGACACCAAAGAACAAAGAGTCAACAGCAGGTGTCTGGGTAAAGATATGACACCAAAGAAAAGACAGTCCACAGCAGGTGTCTGTGTAAAGATCTGACACAAAAGAAAAGAGAGTCAACAGCAAGTGTCTGGGTAAAGATCTGACACCAAAGAAAAGACAGTCTACAGCAGGCGTATGTGTAAATATCTGACACCAAAGAAAAGACAGTCTACAGCAAGTGTCTGTGTAAAGATCTGACACAAAAGAACAGAGAGTCAACAGCCGGTGTCTGGGTAAAGATGTAGTCAGCTAAGCTTCTAAGTCTTTCTGAACTAAAGCTTTCAGACAGAGTATAAAGTAAAAGCATACAATCTTGTATGTGTACTGATTCATCATGATTAAATTTTTTTTAGAATTACCCTTTTTGTGTGCTAATGCATGCCCATACTTCTTTATCATAAATCTCTTTTTTGTATTTAAATTTTGTTGCACTAAAACAGAACACCCTGTTGTATATGCAATGTCAAACTTATTAGAGTAAAGAGTAACCTTTTGGTATTGCACATGTAGATCCTGAGTGATGTCCCTTTGCTTTTGTTCTTTCCTGCCTGTCTCTAACTGCAGTCTTAATGCATCCAGTTGTGTTTCATACTCAAGCTTTAGAGTTTCCAACTGAAAAAAATTGCATCTCTCTAGTGAACTGGATAACAGTGAACAAGTAATTTTCTAAAATTCTTGACATTATAAAGTTAGTTTTTCAGGAAAAAATATTTCTTTATTACAGTGGCTTTTTAATTAAAGCAAAAAATGTTTAGTTTCTCTGATTTGTTATTTAGGATTTAAATAATTAACAACAGGTTGGGTGTTTTATTTTTAAGTTTTCTGACACAAATGAAGGGAAATTCCCCAAAACCGTGTTTATAAACCTTACTGAAAATGTCAGTTATACATTTTTGGTACATATACTCCCTCTACATAAAATATAAATTCTGGGCAACGTAGAATAAAGAATAAAATTTGTTAATTATATATGATAATATTTGACAATGAGACAACCCCTTTCCCTAGAAAAGAATCTCCTTATGTAGATTTCTGGATCCAGCACTGCATCCATTCCCACTCTAGTTATGATTATTCAAGCGGTTTTCCACTAAAACGTCATGTTTTAATCTAGCAGAGGGGTTAAATCAATAAATTAAAATTCTTACATCCATTAAATTCCTTACATACAAGCAATTGAGGAAAACTATTACCTCATGAGCAGTGGGAACAAGGGCAGTTTAAATAAAAGGCCATTCAAACTTAAGCATAAAGTTAACGTACTATAATGTCCAAATAAGTAAACAAATATCTGAGTGGACATTACCATGCTGGAAGATTACAATTGTAGACTCGAGCAAGTAGGTCATAAATTGTGACAAGAAAATTAAAAGTGGCATAGCTTCCATCAAATAAGGCAGAGTTCTTGAAACTAACATGGAAGCGCACATGGTGAACAGATAGTTAAATCAAACTATATATGATTAACCACTCTGACAAACTACACAATCATCAATGCACCCTTTTCAAAAAAACTCTGCAATGTATGTTTTTATAATGATTTTAAAGAAAGAAAACCTCCTAATGTGAATCTGGTATAATACACAAACACTCTGAGAATCACTACTCTGCTAGGAATAAAAGATATACTGTTTTTACTGATTCTATAAATTCTACTTTAATAAAAATAATCAGCCAAATTATCTACTCGTTCCCTTTTACCCTGTATCCGCGCACACTTTTCATTCCTCCTGGGAATGACTGGTAGTCGGGAGTCGTGTTTGTGTAAGATGGAAGACAAACACGTATGATTTAACTTATTTGATATAGAGGTTTTATAATTATATATCAAGTGGGTCACAATAGATGTTTAAACACACATAACGTACTTCAGAAATATACAGGGCGTGGTAAGCAATCCTGCTGTTTTTGTTTTCACGCTGTGCATTTACGGGAGTGTCAAAACTTTTAAAATCTGCAAGTGTGGCGAAATATTCTCATGGAAAGTGTTTGTTCAAATGGTAAAAGATGCCCTCGCAAGTTCTCTTCTAAGAGAGGGCCCATTGCAAACCATTCTTTATATATCAGCAAACTAAATAAGCCATCATCTTACTTTGGCTAGCAATACGGTAGTGGATGGACGCAAGGAAAAGGCATTGACAAAACTGTATCAACTGAACAGTATCTGTATAAATGTTTTCTTAAATTATCCAGATATCCCGTCTCCAAGTAGTCTTTCATGTATGAAATTCTGTCTCCGTTACGGTAATTCAATGAAAGATTCGATTAATACACAGAAATTTTACACTCTATAAAGAAATACCAAATGCATACAAAGCAAACGCATTGGCAACAACCTTGTACTGCTTTACAAGAATCAACATATATACTGTAATTGACGATTTTTACCGAACTTTTTGGTTTTGTGACTCAATGTATTAGATGCTGGTTCCCTATCCGAATCCGAGTACACTATATACATGCACACCTCGAGTAAACAAAGAGTTCAGGTGAGTATGATTATCTACATCCGACTTGAATACCTTAGGGGTCTCACCTGTAAATTATTGCCAATAAACCCGTAATTACACCCCATCTCAATCTGTAGAGAATCTTAATAATTAATACACCAACTGTTGAGACGACTTTTAAAAACGTCAGTACACGCATGTTATCGTATCATTCTATAAACCCTTCGATAGTGACTTCAGGGGACCCCCATCATATCCACAGATTTCCAAATCTGCTCAAAACTTCCTTTTTTCAGTTATAGTCAGTCACTGCCTTGCTGAGTAGTGTCAACAATATTAAGAAAAGGGACAGATATTAGAGCCAGTTTTCCCGTTGATCAATTTTAATGTTCCTTTGGATGAGGCTAGCGTGGATAACAATATCACAATCAGAATTATTCCCCCTATCAGTGAGGTCGGATTGGGGAACCCGGTAAATAAAAACATTTTTGCTGAATAAACTGGTGGCTTCTGTTCTTGATAGAATAATGGCGTGCCATGCGATAGAATCCCAGTACAGTGACTTAGTTCTACCTACATCATACACGTATACAGGTACACTAGATCAAAATGTGTATATCTGGCGGAATATCATAGAAGAATCCAACACTGAGATGAAATACGAGACACTGATGATATGTCACCCACAACGAGGTACCAAGATTACATAATCAGTCCACGGCGACATGCGATATCATGGGAAAGAAATGAAAGAATATATATATATATATATATATATATATATATATATATATATATATATATATATATATATATATATATATATATATATATATATATATGCGCCACACCGAAGTGTCCTGAGGAAAAGTTTAGATGAAAATTGAGCAATAAAAGAAATCGTAAGCTGTAATCGTAAGGAAACATAAACAACAGATAAATAACATCGATAAAAACGTTTTGATTTTAAAAATGACCTGTTAGTAACATTGACAAATTCCATGACATAAGGTCATTTGACAAGAACTGACTTGTTCGATTGGGGCAATTACAATGAAGAATGAACAACTACCTGCAGATTGAAAACAATGAAAGCCGAGTTTTCATATATTCTTAAACTGTGATTTTGCAATAACGTACAAGTTCACATTTTGTTTTGTATACCTTTTGTTTAGACGTCTCTATCATTAATCCATCAGGAAGCCAACTAAGGACAAGGCCCTCCTTATTGTCCGTACCCAGATACTGCATCGAGTTTATCCGGAACATTTTTATTCAGAAAAATATCCTGAATTAATTCGCTATACCATTTACGTATCAAGCAAATTTACTGTGAAATGTTCACTATACACACAGAGAGTGCACTGTATAGTTTGGGTCCATACTTAAATGGTAAAATATCTATTCGAAAGGAAGTTTGAACACATAAACGTAATTATTCCTCATCGCAAAATTTGACAAAATTTGTACATAAATCCATTATGAGCACACAACACCGATATTTTTTTCAGTAAAAATAAAATCCATTTGTACAGCTGCCATCGAAAGTATATTTTAAAAATACACACACCCTGAAGGTCTCTGCGTTATAATACACAAATTAGAAAGCGGTAATCATATTAACAATAAAACAATTACAGAAAAATATCTCGGTATGTTTTTAAACAGAACACAAGCAAACTAATACAATATATATCCTCTCAAAAACAGAACACAAAGTCATCTGAACCAATGCACAGGAAATGAAAGATCCTCACCCAATACGCAGGGCTACCTGTAGAAGATTCCCCAAAGAGCAGTAATCTAATCAAAGATTCAGAGCCAAATATTATTTATTCATGGTGTACCTTTTTATCTAAACTCTTAGATGTCGGAGTAAGGATATGTCGGAGATAAAGGAGTACGATGTACATGAATATGGTCATTTTGCGTTAGATTTATTTTGACATTTTCAAATAAAATCCATTTTCACAAAATTCTAATTCTTCATATTTAACCAAAACTTTGATATAATCGAAAAGCTGTAATGAGTAATAACACGCCCTTTTTTCGGGGGGGGGGATTTTTGTTCGTTTGGGGGTTTCCTGTGTTTCCTTTTCTTTCTTATGGTGGGGTTTAAATTTTCTTTTTTGGGGATTTTGTTTTCTAGTTTTTGTTTTCGGTGGAGGGCGGGTCTATTTACTACTTAACATGGACATCTCTTTATACAATTAAATGTCAATTTCAAGATTTTTGCAACTCCTACTGCCTAACAGCGACTTCTCTACAGCACTACAGGCTCGCAGTTCTCAACCACTACACCAGCATAAATTTTCTGAAAACAAAGAGATATGAAGACTGTTTTAGAACTCCAGCCTGTGTGCTTCATTAAATTTGCAGTAGTGGTATCACTTCCCTGTAACATGGAGAAACTCAAAGTTGCCCAATATTAATTAACTCCAATAAACATGCAAACAAAGGCTTTCCGATTGGCTTACGAATCTATTGGATTCCGGGAAAACACTTGTGAAGAAAATTAGGTTAGCCAGTATATATACAAGTACCGTAGTTTACATGAATATGAAATCACTTCTTGCATTACAGCGTGGTATTCTAAATGGGTAGAATCTGAGTCCTTCATAAAGGTCCCTGGTTAGAATTCAGTGGCGGATCCAGGATTTCGGAAACGGTGGAAGGGGCACATGTGTATTAGCCAAACTACTCGGTCGTTTTTGTTGCCAATTTGGATTTTTACTAGTAAATATGTGGCGAAAAGGGTCCGGACCCCTTGTCCCGTCCCCCTCTAAATCCTCCACTGGAATTTTGGTGGGATAAGGTAACTGCATGCTACTCAGATGGATCCATTGGGTATATCAAAGTAAATTATTGAAAGTAATTCATTAATGGATCATACCGATCTGATATGTTCCAATACACCTGTCTCAATTTCATTTTTGAGACGAGATAAATGGTCGTTTTCAGCATAAAATAACGGCACCATGGACCACTTAACAAATATCCATGTTTTCAAATGTGCCCAATCTATAAAACAGCCATTCTTCTTCCGTTAAATTTCTTTGCAATTCCATCTATCAGTAAATGATACGATCTAAGGAACAGCTCACGGTAAGGTATATAACGGTAACCGCTACTTGGCAGACTTTACCAACGAGAAAAGAAACTCAAATTTAGTCATTTCACAAATCTTATGTCATCTCTTTTACACTTCTACAAACTAACCAATGAAACAAGAGCAGATAACTCATGATATTAAATTTTCCAATAGAATTTACATTATGTGTTTACTAGTATCATATATGATTATAAAACCACATTTAACCTGTCTACCTTTCAAACGAATGATTCATTCTTAAATCATTGAACTAACATTGTCCCTTCTTAACGTGTAGACACAAATATTAGCAATGGTCATTTAGATATAAATATTAGCAATGGTCAGTTCACGTTCAAACGGAGTTACGATCAATGAAATTTTTCGTTACAATGTAGAAATACATTAGGCAAGCCATTAAAAATACACACAACATTGAAAATTAAGAAAATAAGTCCGAGTTAAGAATTTGAAGAGATCGACGATATTTGCAAAAAAAAATGTACTTGACCGAAAGATGATTTGCTTTTATTTTCCAGACGTTTGACGTAGTGGAATTAGAACATGCACGTGTTGTCCTTGTTCTACATTCTAAAGTTGAAAAGCCAATGGTAGCACTATGGATATCACTGACCTGCATTTATTGACCTATACTTGTCCTTGTCACTGGCGTCTGCTCAAAATCGCCATAACTCAACACATTCGACATGACTCCATCAAACATCCTGCCAAGAAGTCCAAGTAAGTTGTGGATCCGTAGATGGGAACCACGGGTCCGAATCTATTCCAAGATTCGTAAAAAAAAATCTGACCTTAAATGGCACATTCTCTTGTAAAATAGTAAAAAGTACACCTTACCCTATGATAAGAGTTGGACCCCTCTTGAAGATGTTAAGAGTGAACCCCCTCTCAGGAAAATATTTAGATCCGCGCTTGTTATTCGAAACTTTGACCTTTTCTGTTTAAATCTTTGCACACATTTCCATCTGTGTTATGGCAACACGCATGGAGGGATTTTTACCATGCAAAAAGAAATCTGAAAATTTCGTTTTACAGTCTTGTGTGATTAAAGAAAAGTTACCGATTAGAAATCGAACACGCCACCTTCTGCCCAAAAAACGATACAGGCCGAGTGACATCAGTTTACTTTAAACTGGTATTAGCTTGTGCTAATGTTTATGTCTATCTTGGAGTCATTTTTTCGGTGTTATCTACGTCCGCGATTTCTGCATAATAATTTGTATTATCTAATTATGAATATTCTGGAACACACATTATGAAGTGCATTTCATAAGAAAAGTCTACATTTATGTATATTGGATATTAACGGCGCTATCCTTAAAGGGGGGGGGGGGGGGGGTTGCGGTAGATTCTACCGATACATACTGAACACCTATTGATGGAGAAAGCGTTCCCTTTAACGAGGTTGTAGATTTATTAGATCTATAAGAGGGTTTTCTACCGCAAATAGTAATCAGAAGACAATGCCGACTACTTATGGAGACTCTCCATTCAGATCCTGAATCCACCATAATTAATGCATAATATTATCAAGGAAATACAAGATTTCAATACTATGTTTTTCATTTGTAAAATGTCCATTCTACTGCTACGCGGCTTAAACTTAAGCTGGATATTTGTGTCATTTAATGCACACTTGTGTGCACCAGAGACCGATAGAATATTTGTATGGAACTTAGACTATGTAATCCGATCGAGAATGACAACATGCCAAGCGACAAAGGAGAGCTATTACAGCTTGTAATCTTGTAGTCAAAATATTATATGTATATTAATATATATGTGTCACAAAGGTTCATTACAAGTGGTACCCGGCTCTGTCTCATTGTTTTAAATCGCAATTCAGTCAAAACCCAATTATAGTATACTTGCTGCACACATCGCTACATTGTATACATTCAACATGACGTACTTACGATTTTCAATTTTTTACATTTTAATAACTTTTTTTCTACAAGAACAGTCAAGATTACTTTCAATCGATTATTCGTTTCAATCGCAACTGCTGCCTTGTGTCATTGAAATTCCTATTAGTTACCATCTTCGCAAGCCAAGGCTCCGTTCCGTTCTACGTGGTGCAGGAGAACGAAACGGAGCCTTGGTTTGCGAAGATGATAATTTACAGTTATTACAGACCATAAAATCTGGGTACGTCCCTCTTCCCAAACATTTTTTTTTTGTTTTTTATTACCACATCCACTGACCCTAAAAAGCCCACATAGTGTGCGATTTTCTTCCTTAGTACCTTTGCTTTTACGCTAATCATAGCTCCACCCTCATTTAACCGAAATTGAATAAAAGAATATTCCTCTCCGCGTATAGCTTACAAGGAAATAACTAAGACAACCTTTATTAATTGGAAAGATCATTAAATAGGACCAATTTTCCAGGTGGGAGGAATGAATATGGAGCAAATAACAAACCGAAGCAGTATAAAGCACTAGACAAACAGAACCATGCAATACATGTCATGGGTGTAGTCTAACAAATGCTTTCTCATAAAGCGAGTGATATATCTTATGTCGATATGTAGGTATACTCAAGCAATAGTCAACTTACCAAGATCGATTCAGTGTTTACACAAGGTATCAGATATAAAGGAAAACTGAAATCAATGTTGTTCTAACAAAACGCATTCTCCATTTCTCTCGCAATAACTATGTAATACTAAGATATTGAAATGCATAAATCAAACTTATTCTCTGGTGTTATCGAAAACATATACGAGTGCTTTGGTGAAGCACAGATGATAAATGCAGTAATAATTCGCCTAAGTATAACAAAATCCATAAAGCAGGACATACAGACAAACGGGAACTAAGATAGACAGATGGACAGACAGGTTAAGCGTTACATGCCTTTTGCTCATTCTAACATGTTCGCAGAAAAATATACATGTTTAGTTTCGCCAAAGATGAGTTGAAAAAAATATATATAAATTTCAAATCTTATATCCGCTGCATCAGGGAACTGAGAGCATGGATACTCCAAAATGTATTTTTCCCTTACTGGTTTGGCTTGTTTATATAGCATCCAGCCATTATATAGTTATAGCACAACAAGAAAAATGGCAGAGAACAATGTTACCTACATAAAGATGGCTGGCAGACGACAAGCAACATTATATATTTACAATATTGATTTTAATTCATCCAGAGAAAAGTTGACATAAAGGGATATATATGCCTGATATGGGTTTTAGATTCACTTTCCAAGCCCATACTCTATACCTCTATTAACTTTCGATATAAGAAACAGTGTTGGCGAAGTTCAAATTCACGGCGTCGAAATTTTTTAATCGTTCGTCCAAACAAGACTTGCCGATGCCAACTTAACTTTCTCCCGAATTCATAAACATGATTTTTTCATTTCTTCTATCCGTTCCAAGTGGTGTATTTAAAAAAGGAACCTTTTTATACAAAGCTGTCATAAAACATTACAAAACTGGTCTAAAACATTTCCCCTCAAGTCCCTGTGACCAATGATACCCCACTTCCACAACTCTAAACCCTTGGATGATCTCTGACACTTTCATAATTTTTCATTTCCAGAGGCAAAACGAATTATCAGTTAATGATAGAATATTTCATGCAACCGATGAAATAAAACAATACCCACAGAAATGATTTAGAATGGCAATATTGGATCAAAGATTAATCAATAAACTCCGTTACAAATTTACCTGTGTCAACGTTATCAGATCCATTTGTCGTCTGTCATTTGAATTTCCATGGTCACCAGACAAATTATCAGCATCATGGATGTCACTTTCCATAATGCCTCCTCTACTTCACAAAGGATATCATTTTGTGATCCTCTCCATTTTAACTCTACACATATAATCCTGTATCAGGTGTCCGTTACTCTTTAATTCTCTACATCATTAAACTAAGGTATTCGCTGCAATTCTCTGTTCATGTTGAAACAGAGACTTATCCTAAGAGACACAGAACAAAATTCTCCAATTCCGGTAAACACCGGGGTATCACAGATTCGAAAATTTAAACTGACACCCAATAAAATCGAAATGACCTACACGAAAGAGTTCCGTTCCATTTATACCACTATACTCTTTCAATTACTCATTCTAATAGATCCACACACGCGATTTAATGTCCACAATTCAACGGTCTACTTTCTCTTTACGCTGACATTTACTTGCGTTTCCATTTAATCTTGATGACCTATGAATTTTTACATGCATGCACCTGAAGTTAAGGTCTATTAGAACGATTCGACCACGTGTAAAGATTATATATTTACAAGTCAAACGGTGATTTATCGGCGAACGGATAAACACAAACAAACTGTCGTAAAAAGGTATCATGTATCACCTTCCAAACAAGGTGTTGGGATTTAAATTAAAAGTCTTCCCTCTCTGGTGGATTGATAGATATCTTTCATGTTTATGCAAGTACTGTAAAATCCCTCCAAAGAGGTTATTGTTATACAGGTTAATATCACTCGAGATCAGAGCTAGAACTATCAACAGGTGAAGTTTTGTCGGGATTATGAATTTTCAGTCAAAATTATGTACGGAACCGAATTAACATTTTCTGAAAGTTAGTGTAAAAATGGTCTATGTATATTAAATCTACATACATGTATATTATTTCAAAAAAAAAAAAAAAAAAACAAACAAAGCAGAGAGAGAAAATGTTCTAACGTTCCCAGGATATATATGAACTTCATTGTAATCTCTACTTCTTTTATTTTTATTTGAATGAAAGTCGCGCTAGAATTTAATCTTTACATAATGACTGTAAAAGCGAAAAATGGAAATACTCAAATAAAAGATTTATTGATTTTCCAGTATAATTAGAATATGGTGTAACTTTTCTTAGAAAACAAAGAACACACCCAGCGGTATCTGAACAATCTTTCTATCCACAACATTTACACACACTTCAATTTCATTCCCCTTTGTTACATCTACATATACTTATTTTGAAAATCAATAAAATTTTCTGTTACGGTACCCGATAAACTGTTGACAAAAGGCTTCAGGTGATACAAGCCAGTGATTGTTATCTGAAGAAATCAATTCATTTCCATTTATGAAAATAATTAGCAGGACTGATTTTGATTTTATTATTTTTTGATATTCATAGAAGTGATCCTGACTTTATTCGAGTAATTTTTCGATTACACCCCAAAATCATGTATCCTCTACTGACCAGTTCTCATCTAACAAACCTATGAATTATCCAAAACCCTATCGATTGTGTAGAAGGCACGGAAAAGATATGACCAGACTGGGTATAAAACCAGGACCCTCTGCACGCCACATGCATACTCTACAAGCAGAATTACCTGGGCCAGCAACCAAGATCTTCACAAGAACCCCCACCCCCCAAAAAAACAATGTACAATGGATGACAACATACGTATAGACTTTCTCTGGACAATATATGTCGTCATTCGTGAAAAAATCTTTTGAACTGCCGAATACGAAACTCACCAAAGTGACACAAGCCTTAACCATACAATGGTATATAGATAGCTAAAATTCAATTACGACTGTCTGATACAGCTATAGATAAAGCCCTCATGTAACAGATCAGTATAATTATATATTAGCCCCCTCTCTCGAATCCTTATCGTTCCTCTAGTGTTCGTGTACACAGAACACTCAACCAACGTCATTGGCGTCGAATATATACCATGGTTTGGAGTCCCATATTAAAAATAATGATATCTTGTATTGACGAAGGATATCAAATTGGTCAGTTTCAAGCCATCGGAATTCCTCGAGTGTTTCCATGAAAGTGAGCGTTGATGACATACTAAGGAACGGATTTCAAACCTTTTTCAATCATGTTAGATCAGAAGATGCTATACATCATATTAAAGCAACTCATACTATATATTTTATGACTTCAAAACATTATAAATGTCTATTTGTAGACAGAAAAAGTCTTTTTGTGAACCTTTTTAATCTAATAGGGACGCATGATAAAATCACAAGGGTCTAAAAGGGTCTATATCGCTCACCTGGGTACATTGTGCACACGATAAAAAAGCAACGCCCACGCTGTATAATACACTCGACGCTCAATTTCAAGGAGGCAATTTTCTACAAAATGCAATATATCTCTTCTTAAATTAAGTACCAAACAAAGCAAATCGAACCAGATCTGTATTTTTACAGAAAAAAAGGAAAACAACAACAGCAACAACAAAAACTAAGCGAACTACAAAAACAAAAAAGGCCACATTTCTTTCAATAACTTAAAGCACCTCTCATTCACCGTAGCTAAAGTTGTTGACGTCGACCTAGAATGTATGACCTTAGATATGGTGAATTTGTATCCATTTTTCCTAGGACATATTACGATTTTACTATTGTCGAAAGCCGCGCTCTACTGGTCAAGGACCAGTTCCCAGCTTAACAAATAATTACAGTCTATTTTCATCTGCTGTGACCTTGACTTTGCCCTTTTGACCCCAAAATGAACAAGGTCCTTCCTCTCTTGATAAGTAAGCATACACCCAATTTGGTTTGAATATGATTAGAGTTAATTGAGTTATCATTCAGAAACTAATAATTAGTCTGTTTTCGTCGGCCGTGTCATCCGGAAACCAATGTGTGACGGAAGGACGGACAAAGCAAACACTTAATGCCCACTGCCATACTAGGCACATGGCAGACAGACGCATTATTGGACCAACCCGAAGCTATGCTAGATATCCAGTATGACAGAAAGGCGCATTACTGGACCAACCGGAAGCTTGCAAAGATATCCAGTATGACAGACGGGCACTTTACTGGACCAACCGGAAGCTTAGAAAGATATCAAATATAAAGGACGGGTACTTCACTGGACCAACCGGAAGCTTAGAAAGATATCCAATATAAAGGGCGGGTACTTCACTGGACCAACCGGAAGCTCAGAAAGATATCCATTATAAAAGTCGGGTACTTCACTGGACCAACCGGAAGCTATGTAAGATATCCAATATGACGGACATACATTTTTTCAGAATATCCTTAAGCTATGTTTGTCATCCAATAAGACAAACAGGTGCATTACTGGGCCAATTTGAAGCTATGTAGACACGCAATATCACATACAGGCACATTATTGGATCACCAAGAAAATACTTTAGACATCACGTATGTCAGAAAAGTACATTACCTGACCAACCTAAAGCTACAACATATACCCATGACGACGGGTACATTTGTTACACTAATATCTAAAACATCTAATATGTTTAAACATTATTATAACAATCTACCGGACCAACCCAAGTCTGCGTCAGAAGTCCAGAATGACAGGCAATTACCGAAGGAAACCAGGAATAGCGATGAACCTTTAGTTTGCCACATCTGGTTTAAAAGTAAAGCCATTTGGTATTGAATCAAGAACTCTACCGACTGAGCCCCAACAATGAGTAACAATAACTATTTCGGAACTGGAATGATCCGGTATATTTCTTATTTTACTTGAAGTCAAGAATATTTCACATAAATGGTGACGGCATATTCCCGATTCATTGCACAGAAATCTAGACCCCAAACAGTTAAAATCTTTACGTGTCACATCTAACGCGACCTGGATATTTACCCTCAGTGAGAAGACTGGACACCGATGTGTCACCGGCGTTACTGGAACCCGGAACCCTCGACCCACAGGTCGTAGACGCGATGAGCCCGTGCCCCCTCTGTGTATAATATTTATAGTTTATTACATTATACACATTAGGGACACGAGTTCATTGTTTCTACGACCTCTGCCTCGACCACAGTCCACATACACTACTTACTGAAATATGCCGGCTCCAATCCTGAAACGAGCTCAGTATGTACTCAAACTTCGTATCGAACCCTGAACTAAAAATAAATCTGGCAGGCACTCTACCGACTAATTTCTGTAACTCTGACTCAGCGAAACCATTCAGCTATTTTTCCATATGCCCCCAAAACAAATTTGATTGACAACAAACACAGCAAGTCAAAATAACATTAATGCCGTCGCCAATCTAATGCTATACAATGTACAATCGATCTATCGAATGGAATCAATACATATATTGAAAAATATTGCCGATTTACGGCAATTTTATTTATATACCATAATGTTTCCCGGTCGGAGACATTTAATTAAGGTATGTTTGGAATATCTCTAACATAAATAGTTACATTTCGCCATCCATTAATGATAAAAAATGTTTAATAAGGTAAATCAGGCAAGGGTTAAAAAGCTCACATTTACTTTAAATGAAGCAGAGACATATATACCAGAGACATATATACACGTGTATATATGTCTCTGAATGAAGCAAGAACAATATTTTGGTTTGGGGTTTACAACATACTTGACAATTCTTTAAAGAGGTTATCTTTTTTTAAAAAAAATTGCTCGATTATAAGATCAAACTTGAATGTGTAATAGTTCAAGGGATGAAAAAGCCCAAAATAAAGTTTTTGAGAAGTAGGTCAAAGTTTAAGGTCAAAAGTAAAGGCACCAAATGAAAGTTATTATAATAAGAAAGCCGGCGTGGCCTAGTGGATAAGGTGCTCCGCTCGTGATCGAGAGGTTCTGGGTTCCACTACCACCCTGGGCGCACCGGTGTTCTGTCTTTCGGACGAGACAGTAAAAACGAGGTCCCGTTTCATGGTAGGCGTGGCACGTAAAAGATCCCTCATTGCTTCGGGTCCGTTGCAAAGGTCTACATTTGTATGCAATGCAACAGGCAGATGGCGTCACCATATACAAGAAATAATTGTGGAGTGACGTAAAACAATATTCAATCAATCAATATTGTCATAAGGAATCTACATGTAAAATATCAAAGACCCATTTCTAATGGTTTACAAGATATACCAAAATCAATGTTTTTGGAAAGTAAGTGAAGGTCTAAGGTGTGGAAAGTAAGTGAAGGTCTAAGGTGAAGGTCACGAGCTAAAAAGTCATGGCACCAAATGAAATTCTAACAAGCATTCTGAAAGTATTGCTTACGCAATACCAAGTCCCCTACCGGCAAATGCAGAACTAAGACCCCCAGAACACACACACACATACACACACAACCTACTGTTTTTCAGGCTGCCAGCAAGTTAAGTATTTGATCACAACCTTTAAAGAAATTTTCTAATTCCAAGGGCCGTAATTCCGTCAAAAATCAGTGGACCGTAACGAAACTCGAACTTGATCTGTAACTCATGGTGGTATATTCACACACCAAAAATTGGATGAATATCTACAAGCGTTTAGAAAAAAAGTCCGGAAAACTGCAATTTTAAAGAAATTCTCTAATACCAGGGGCCGTATTTCCGTCAAAAATCAGTGGACCGAAACAGAACTCGAACTTGATCTGTAAATCATGGTGGTAGACTCACACACCAAAAATTGGATGAATATCTACAGGCGTTTAGAAAGAAAAGTCCAGAAAACTGCAATTTTAAAGAAATTTTCTAATTTCAAGGGCCATAATTTCGTCAAAAATCGGTGGACCATAACGAAACTCGATCTTGATCTGTAACTCATGGTGGTATACTCACACACCAAAAATTGGATGAATATCTACAAGCGTTTAAAAACAAGAGGTCCAAGTGGGCCTATATCGCTCACCTGAGTACCTAGATGATCAGTCATGGATGAAGGAAGAATTCATTTATTTTTGCATTAATGTGACTAAGTCAACACAAATGTTAAAAATATGTCAAATTTTATTTCAGGCTAGAATAAAAAACAACACTTTTTTGCACATCCATTCAGGTGATTTTGATATTAAGCATTTGCTTTGTCTCTGGAAGATGTCATTCAGGGCAACAAGTTAGTCATTTTCTTTAGGTGGGGCCTTTTGTTGACTGATTTCAAGTCCGAGTCATGAACAACAATTGTTTCAAATATTGTCCTGATCTAACTTAAAATTGCCTAATTTCATATGTTGAGTGTTGAGAAACATCTAAAAACTTATTTAGATGTGTAAAGAAATGAAAAAAAAATTTTTGACCACAACTGGATTTGAACCGCTACTCTCCATATTTCAATTACCAAGTGGTATATGTACCATTGTGAGACCTACTTTTAGACATGGTGGCATTATCTGTTAACCAATTTGGATGAAATTTACCAAATTGATAGAGGACTTTTAGTACTTCATGTATTCCATGTTTCATTAAAATCTTTCATGTGGTATAACAGCAGAAGTGAAAAACGTGATAGAATTGTTCCTATACACCCTCATTTGCAAGTCTTAAAAAATTCATAGAAAATCCAATTTGGAGATATTGACAAAATTCTTTCAAAGTAACAATCCTTACCATAATTATGATCACAATAGTCCATAAGAAATCATCATTATCAATTAACTAGGAAATATGACACTTTTCTGCATTGAATCACCAAGTCCAAAGAAATGTCGAAAAAAAAAATTCTAATATTTGATTTTGGAAGGGAACCAAAATGACGGTACGTCTTCACTCATCCCTCTAGATCATTTCTATGCATTCTGTTTGTCTCTGTATACAGCCCGTATGAAAAAGAATATTGTTAAAGAAGGGAACTCTTTTGTGACCTACTTTTGACTATGGTGGCGCCACCTGTAAAGAGGTCTGGACGAAAACAACAGAATTTGAAGAGGATCATAAGTGACTTATTTCTACCAAGATTTATTAAAATCCTTCGAACAGTTTTGTAGAAAAAGTTGAAAATGTGAAAAATGGCCAACACCCCCCCAACCCCTTTTTTTTTGGAAGTCTTAAACTTAAAATTGCCTAATTTCATATGTTGAGTGTTGAGAAACATCTACATACTTATTTACATGTGTAAAAAAAAGAACAAAATTTTTTTGACCACAGCTGGATTTGAACCGCTACTCTCCATATTTCAATTACCAAGTGGTATATGTACCATTGTGAGACCTACTTTTTAGACATGGTGGCATTATCTGTTAACCAATTTGGATGAAATTTACCAAATTGATAGAGGACCTTTAGTACTTCATGTATTCCATGTGTAGAAAAAGTTGAAAATGTGAAAAATGCCCCCCCCCCCCTTTTTTTGGAAGTCTTAAAAAATTCATAAAAAATCCAAAAATTGAGATAATGACAAAATTCTTTCACAATAATATTCCTTACCACAATTATGATCAAAATAGTCATTAAGACATCATCAATATCAATTAACTGAAAAACATGACACTTTTCTTCATTGAAATGACTAAGTCCAGAAACACGTAAAAAAAACATAAATTTCTATTTGATGGATCTTAACCCCAAACACACTTTTCAATGACCCATCTTTATAGATTGTTGAAATGCAATTAGTTTCCCTATTGATCTACTGGTTTTGGAGGAGAAGATGTTTGAAGAGGGGTACCGTTTTGGGCACTTTTGTCCCCGCCCTGGATCCACCCCTGAGGGAATCTGGATCCTAAACACAATTTTAGTAGGGGACCTTGAGTACATCATTTACACAAAGTTTAATCCAAAACTGCAATGCAGTTCCAGAGAAGAAGTCGAAAATGTGAAAAAGTTAACGACGGACGGACGACGACGACGACAGACGACGCACTATGACTATAGCTCACTTGAGCCTTTGGCTCAGGTGAGCTAAAAAGTCCGGAAAACTGCCATTTTAAAGGAATTTTCTAATTCCAAGGGCTTTAATTCCGTCAAAAATCAGTGGACCGAAACGGAACTCGATCTTGATCTGTAACTCATGGTGGTAGACTTACACACCAAAAATTGGATGAATATCTACAAGCGTTTAGAAAAAAAAGTCCAGAAAACGTGTGTGTGACTGACGGACTGATGGACGAAGTGCAAACCTATAGTCCCCTTCGGCGATTGCCGGTAGGGGACTAATCATAAGCAATATACATGTGAAACATCAAAGCCCTATCTGTAATGGTTGAAAAGTTGAAGTTTTTGAAAAGTAGGTCAAAGTCCAAGGACAAGGTCAAAAACAATGGCAACACATGAACGTTCTGGTCATAAAAAAGTATACATGTGAAATAGTCATATCTTTAACCGTTTAAAAGATATCGCACAGATTAAAGTTTTTGAAAAGGAAAGTCAGTGGCAAACCCAAAGTCAAAGTCATGAGGTAACAAAAATATGGTTGCAAATAAAAGTTCTGGTCATAAGGGTTCTGTGGAATATTAAAGTTCTTTCTCTAACGGTTCAAAAGATAAAAACATCTAGGCATGAGGAATCTAAATGTCAAATTTCAAAGTTCTATCTCTAACAGTTCAAAAGATACAGCCCAGGTTAAAGTTTTTGAAAAGTAGGTCAAAGTCCAATGTCAAGGTCATAACGTCAAAAGTGATGGTACTACATGTAAGCTCTGACCATGAGGAACCTACTTATGAATATCGAAGAATTATTTCTAATGGTTCAAAAGTTAGAGCTCAGGTTAAAGTCTTTCGGACGGCGGACCCATGACATTAGTTCTCGGACATTGTCCCGGCAAGCTAAAATTTGGACCACTTTCCAAGAGGAACACACAAAAAATTGAAGAACAAAGAAAGGCATACACAAAGTTATTCCGGTGGCCGTGGAAATACCCAAATACAAATGTTACTACAGAGAACAGAACAATGAATCAATATATGAAATATGTAAACTCAATGCAAACGGTCATTACACAACTCATCATATTTATCCTGTGAACCACTCTTAAGGCGAAATAATGTTGATTATGCTCTCTGTCACTTTAATGGAGGAAGAAGCCGACATTATACACTTATTACATAAAATGAGGTTTCGGAGGCCAGAGTGAAGGTAAGGTATTTTGGGACAATAATTATAGTGATAGAAATAAACGTGACGTCAGTGCTACTCCCCGTTTAATATGGCCAAAGATGTAGAACACATTTATCAAACAGACAGACAAGGTGACCCCGTCTTCTTACACAGGGGGCAACGCAAAGTCTGACATCCCATCCAATTTTTACTGCAACCTTGACACTGGCTTTGAAAATAAGTACGTTTCATCATTTCCTCCTATTGAAAACATTTGTGGCAGGTTGACGACTCTAAGCGTAGCAGTTCTAGACATAGGATCATGGACGCAACACTTTTGATGCCATACCCCTCCAAATCTAGGTTTGGAAGGGATAATAATGAACCTTCCTCGAGTCTGCACCGAACAGAGGAACAGAGTAAGGCCAGTATTCTGTACTGAAAATTTAGTTACCTGTAGAAGCTGGTCATATAATACACAAACCTGTTTCCAGTGTTTAATAGAAAGCCTGGTGTAAATTAAAGCTATCACAATCAATAACGTAACAAGATAATTCATTCATAAATACAACAAATTCATGATTGTAGTGATTTATGATGAAATAAATAAATGAGAACCTATCCCAAGGCTGAGAGGAATGCTAAGTGCAATAATTTCTTTACTGAAGATGATACTAATGTCGAATTTGTATCAAAATACTTGTCTATTATATTCTAAGGACATGCAATACAATTTTGTTATAAAATTCTTATTATCCCTGTATGTATTTTCCATTTTCAATATCCTCTGTGCTTAGAATATATCTGTCTGAAAATTTATTACATGTATTGCTGGTTTGAAAAAAAAAATACATTAAAAACCTCAGACCTTGTCAAGTTTACTAGTGCAAAAAAATCTGAAAGTTCATAGAAACTGCTAGCAACAAATATAGAAGTACCCCATCATTGTCATACTATAAAAATAAGTGTACTCCTAAGTGTAAGAGATAAATTTTTACCATTACCAGTTAAAATTAAGATATGCAGTAATTCTTTCAGAATTTTTCTATCCATTTCTTTACTTTGCAAAAGAGTATAATATCCCATTCCATTATTTGAGAAATTTTCTATCCATTTCACTACTCTGCTAAAGAGAATAATATCTCATCACATTAGAGATAATTGATCAGTCAATTTCTTATTTCTTTATAATTACAAATATTAATCAAAATAAAGGCTAGTACCACTTTAAGATATATAAAATGAGTGTATCTAGTGTAGATTACTCCTACAGCCTTCTTCCTCCAATAATATGCATGTGTATGTTCCTAACTCAAAATTCTTGTCAAAATCTATTCATTTCAGTTATGCTTTTATATGAAAACTGAACTACTTTATGGCAAAAGCTAAGTTAACTGAAAACAAATTCTTTGATTTTGTTTCTTTATTACATAGGTCTTCTCCTATACCCTACTCAAAATAGGAATGTTACATCATGTTACACTGATTAGTTAAGGTACATAGTTATCCAGTAAGTAAGGTTAAAATAAAATGAAGTAAGGTTCAATTCCAACAACTTGTATAAATTTCATGTTTAATCAAGAAAACTTTTGAAATAATGGGAATCATCATTAAGCTTAACTTGAAAATTTAGACAATTACTAAATATGAAATCTTTTTGATAATCTAACAACTTACTTTTTAATTATGTTCAATTTTATACTTAAAAATATGAAAATGTTGCTATGAAATATTAAAAACTGACATCATGACTGATATTTATATAAATGGATTTACTTTTATCATCAAATATTTCACACAATGTCTTACATAATCTGGCCTAATACCACATAGTGTTGACAAGCACTAACAAATAAATATTAAATAAAAATTGGACGGATTTCACATGTTTAAACATAAGACTTCTAGCATTACATCAACAGTAAACCTGTACATGATCAATTGTTCATTTTGTTTTGTCTTTATGTTAAAACTGTATCAGTTCTATCATCACACGGTTGGGTGGTTGATTTGTTTGGGGTTCTAAGTCACTGAGAATGGTTTTTAGTTATATTGTTAATGGTTTATAAATTCTATCATGGCATATCTGGGTGGATAGTTTCCAGTGAAAAATTATTTCTACCTCAAAGCCCAATTTGCTGCTGATAATTCTATGAAATATCAAAGAAACCTTTTAAAAGTACAAACTGTTCAATAATTGAAATTCAGATTCTTTTGAACTAAGGTGAAATAACTCAATGAGAGTTCTCTTTCTTTGAATAAGCTTAAGGTCCACAAAATACACTAATTGTTTTATAAATTCAAAAAAAAAAAAAGTCATTAAATGTGGAAAATTCTTTCATAATCTAAAGTCACCTACTGTCAATATGATGTTACAGATGAACCCAATTGAGGTAGAATGACAAAATAACCCAGAAATCATGAAATTTTACCTTTCTTGATAAATTCAAATTTCAGCACAATCTTAACCCAATTCCATTTTATACTAGACTTATTTACTGTTTGGAAGACTATTTATGTTGGGTCATTTGCTCATTCATATTAAGTTTAAAGATATGAACCAATTTTGTGCTGGTTTTGCCAAATATGCATATTTTTAGCACTTTTGTGAAAGCAGATGCCAAATCTTCAATTTAATGAATACTCTGACAGTGTACAGATTAAAGTATCACCAGATGATTATTTCTTACAGCTGATTTTGGGGATAAATGTACTTCCAGTTAATCATAGGAAAATGCACTTACTTTTGTTCTTCCAAGAAAATTTTATGTGTAAACATTAACTCTGTATTTAAAAATGATTGATTGATTGATTGATTTTTGTTTTACGTCACACCACGAATATTTCACGTATATGGTGACGGCATCTGCCTGATGCGGAGCATACAAATTTTGACCTTTGCAATGGACCCACCCGAAGCAGTGAGGGATCTTTAACGTGCCATGCATACCACGACACGGGGCCTCGGTTTTTACTGTCTCATCCGAAAGACATGACACCGGCATGACCAGAGCGGGACTCGAAACCCCGGCCTCCCGATCAGGAGTCCGACGCGATACCACTAGGCCATGCCGGCTTCTGTATTTAAAAACCTAAATACATAACAATACATACACGACTTCAAAATCAGTTTGTTTGCGCCTTGAGAAGTTCAGATATATAAAGTACAAAATTTACACATTAAAAAATAGTTAGGAATTTTTTATTTATGTTCAGTCATCTAGTGTGAATGCTTCTTCTATTTTTTCTTTCTTTTTTTCTATGAAAAGGTATTTTCATTGGATTAATCATCGTAAGGTTAGTTCTTGTGATAATTTTACTCTTTTAAAAGGAGTATGCATTATATTCATTATACTACAATAACTGTAATTAGTCATTATGATTTATCACAACAAATAATAATTATTATAGTATATTAGTTAATGATCCAGTTTAAACGCAATGATTACTTCAGAAGGGCATTGGAGAAAACAAGGGAAGTAAATGTAATTTCTAGTAAATTTATCATTTTCGTTTACACAAGTGTAAATCATTGTATAAATTAGGGACATTTAAATCCTTGACATGATACTCCTTGTTTCTTTCATAAATGAAGATAAAAAGATGTTAAATTAGCTGAATGTTGGTCATATTAGTCAAAGTCAGTATTTTGAATACAATAAACAGTGGTATTTTAATTAATTTGAAAAATGATTTCAAATATCAACAAAACAAGAGGCCCAAGTGGGCCTATATCGCTCACCTGAGTACCTAGATGATCAGTCATGCATGAAGGAAGAATTCATTTATTTTTGCATTAATGTGACTAAGTCAACACAGATGTGGAAAATATGTCAAATTTTATTTCAGGCTAGAATAAAAAACAACACTTTTTTGCACATCCATTCAGGTGATTTTGATATTAAGCATTTCCTTTGTCTCTGCAAGAAGTCATTCAGGGCAACAAGTTAGTCATTTTCTTTAGGTGGGGCCTTTTGTTGACTGATTTCAAGTCTGGGTCATGAACAACAATTGTTTCAAATATTGTCCAGATCTAACTTAAAATTCCTAATTTCATATGTTGAGTGTTGAGAAACATCTAAAAACTTATTCAGATGTGTAAAAAAAAAAAAAAATTTTTTTGACCACAGCTGGATTTGAACCGCTACTCTCCATATTTCAATTACCAAGTGGTATATAAACCATAGTGAGACCTACTTTTTAGACATGGTGGCATTATCTGTTAATCAATTTGGATGAAATTTACCACATTGATAGAGGACTTTTAGTACTTCATGTATTCCATGTTTCATTAAAATCTTTCATGTGGTTTTGTAGAAAAAGTTGAAAATGTGAAAAATGGCCAACACCCCCCCCCCCCCTTTTTTTTTGGAAGTCTTTAAAAATTCATAAAAAATCCAAAAATTGAGATAATGACAAAATTCTTTCACAATAATATTCCTTACCACAATTATGATCAAAATAGTCATTAAGAAATCATCAATTTCAATTAACTGAAAAACATGACATTTTTCTTCATTGAAATGACTAAGTCCAGAAACACGTCAAAAAAGCGTAAATTTCTATTTGACGGATCTTAACCCCGAACACAATTTTTAAAAACCCATCTTTATAGATTGTTGAAATGCAATTAGTTTCCCCATTTATGTACTGGTTCTGGAGAAGAAGATGTTTGAAGAGGGGTACCCTTTTGGGCACTTTTGGTCCCGCTCTGGATCCACCCCTGAGGGAATCTGGATCCCGAACACAATTTTAGTAGGGGACCTTGAGTACATCATTTACACAAAGTTTGATCCAAATCTGCAATGTAGTTCCAAACAGTTTTGTAGAAAAAGTTGAAAATGTGAAAAATGACCACCCCCCCCCCCACCCCCCCCCCCCCTTTTTTTTTTTTGGAAGTCTTAAACGTAAAATTCCTAATTTCATATGTTGAATGTTAAGAAACATCTAAAAATTTATTTAGATGTGTAAAAAAAAAAAAAATTTTTTTTGACCACAGCTGGATTTGATCCGCTACTCTACATTTTTCAATTACCAAGTATTATATGTACCATTGTGAGACCTACTTTTTAGACATGGTGGCATTATCTGTTTACCAATTCGGATGAAATTTACCAAATTGATAGAGGACTTTTAGTACTTCATGTATTCCATGTTTCATTAAAATCTTTCATGTGGTTTCGTAGAAAAAGTTGAAAATGTGAAAAATGGCCAACCCCCCCCCCCCCCCCCTTTTTTTTGGAAGTCTTAAAAAATTCATAAAAAATCCAAAAATTGAGATAATGACAAAATTCTTTCACAATAATATTCCTTACCACAATTATGATCAAAATAGTCATTAAGAAATCATCAATATCAATTAACTGAAAAACATGACACTTTTCTTCATTGAAATGACTAAGTCCAGAAACACGTCAAAAAAGCGTAAATTTCTATTTGACGGATCTTAACCCCAAACACAATTTTTAATAACCCATCTTTATAGATTGTTGAAATGCAATTAGTTTCCCCATTTATGTACTGGTTCTGGAGAAGAAGATGTTTGAAGAGGGGTACCCTTTTGGGCACTTTTGGTCCCGCCCTGGATCCACCCCTGAGGGAATCTGGATCCCGAACACAATTTTAGTAGGGGATCTTGAGTACATCATTTACACAAAGTTTGATCCAAATCTGCAATGTAGTTCCAGAGAAGAAGTCGAAAATGTGAAAAAGTTAACGACGGACGACGACGACGCCGCCGACGAAGACGACGACGGACAACGGACGGCGCACTATGACTATAGCTCACTTGAGCCTTTGGCTCAGGTGAGCTAAAAAGAAAATTCAAGTGAAACTTGTTATCACATTCTGCAGGTTCAAATGCCAATATCCTTAATATCAAATCTCCAAATATATTTTCATTTTTAATGGACATTAGTTTCTTTTTCGAGCTATGCAAGATATTTCCTTAATGGGGCACTGGGTCATTGTATGAAAACTGTATACACAGTGTACAATGTACAAACGAAGATAAAATAACTCTCTATCTACAGTCTTGTTTACCATTAATTATCTAATATTAAATGTTTTATTAAATATCATTTTTATTTCATGTATTAAATGTAAAATTTTAAATGTTAAATCTCCATATGCCCTTGTAAGTACGTGTATTGCATATCAAGCTCCTTTTTGAGATTTGAGCTTTGTTAAATTTTACCTTAGTAGATCAGTGGGTCAGAGTATAAAAGCTGTATACATAGTATACAAGGAATCCCATTATACTGCAAGCCTTAAATTAGGTAGCATATAGTTGAATGGTTTTAAGTACCAAGCTAACATGCCATATAACCTGAAGGTATTAAACCCTTTCTTAAATAGAAAATCTTGAAACCATTTTTCAAAGCAGCATGTAAATATACTCTGCATACTAAAGATATTATGTATATTATACACAAGCGCAAAATATTTAAAAAATCATAACCAGCATCATGTTCAACATATGTTGAAAATACTCATCCACAACTCATGATGAAATTTTAGAAAACATCATACCAGTTTTCCAAAAAAAAAAAAAGATTAAACAAATCATCAAATTTAAAAGTTCTGTAAAAACAATTTAAATGACAAAATTTTGTCATCATGAGCAAAAGTATTCGTAAAATTAAAATTTTCAAGAATTCTGAGAGGATTTGATATGGAGACAGCCGGAGCAGACCTCTTGGTACTAAAGAAAAATAATAAATCTACCCATCAACATGCACAAAAACAAGACAGATATATGGTTTAGAACATTTAGAGATCAAGTGTAAAACTTCAACAAAAATATAAAAGTTCACAAATAATCAACATAGTTGCCAATATTTTTAAAGTAAGTTTCTACTTTAAATCACCACAAAAGTTTCTCTTTCTTTTTCTTTCCTGATCTTTGATTAAAATAGATAGGTTTATATAATGAAAAAAGAAAAATGAAAAATTATAATAAAAAAGTGTTATTTCCTCACTGAAAATCAACTACCCTACCTTCAATAAAACCATGAATAAAATACTGAAATTCTTAATCGTTTTGGCACTTGGCAATTTCAGACTAAATTTTGTCATAAACACATTTTTCAATTCATGAATAATAAATGAATACCGGTACTTTTGCCTATTAATTATGTACTATAATGGTGCATTATCTGTCTTATTTCGAAGTAATATCCAAATAAGGCACTTGAATAAATAAAATGAACATAACATTGGAAGCATGCAGGATATACAAGCAAGTGCCTTCTCTACACCTTGTGTTCGTGTTCGGAAGTCACTGACAAAATAGCCTCTCTTTGAGCATCCTCCTTTCTTCGATACTCGGTTTTGTATTTATCCTTGAGGTTTTGAATGGCACTGGAATGCTGAAGTTCTGCCTCTTCCAACATCTCATTTAATCGGCACACACTGCTTAGTGGCTCTTTTGATAGTTCTTTACCCTTAGATTCATTATTACACTCTCCTGAAGATTGTGATGTGCCCTTTTCTTTTAGTTCCTGTAATAGTTGTGTTTTCTGTATTTCAAGCAATTCCTCTTTTTCTTGTAATTTGCTTTCGATCTCTGAAAAATCCAATTCAAGAAGACGTTTTTGTTTCATCAGTTCTTTCTCAATTTCATTTTTGTGATATATGATGTCTTCCAGCTTCTGCTGATGTTGTACCTGGCGCTCCAGTTCTAATTTTTTCTGATTCAATTCTGCCTCTACATCTTCTTTTTCCTGTAATTTTACCTTTAACAAATCTTTTTCACGTCTTAGATTCTCTTCAATTACATTCATATCACCAATCTGATGTGACAACCGATTGTTTTCCGAGTCTTTTCCACGCAGATTTTCCAAAAGCTCATCTCTCTGTTTCTGAAGCAAGAGTACTTGCTTACCAAACAGAATGTCTACATCACCAAAACTGTCAAGGTCATGACCTAACACTTCCTTTAAGTTAATAACAAGCTGCTCTTGATCTTGAACTTTTCGTAACCACTGATCGTTTTCTTTATGCAACATTTTATTGGTCTCTTGTAGAATTGCAACTTTCTGTCGGAGTGAAATCAACTCTGTCGAAAGGTCAAAATTCACAACTGTACCAGACATTCCTAATTTTGAGCGCATAGTTTCTTTCATCCAAGTCTCACGTTCTAGTGCTTCCTGCAACAGAGCATTCTCCTGAGTGTAGATAGATTTAGTTTCCCGTAGATCTCTCCGTAATTGTGAGATTTCATCAATAAGTTCAAAATGTTTGTGTTCCAAAGCCACATGACCATCCTGATCTGGCCCTAGTCCGGAAATAATACGATCTGACCCATCACTTACAATACTTGAACTAGACGGTGACCTTGACCTGACACTGAAATTCATTTCTGGTACAAAGAGAGATTTAAGAGTATCCTTTGCAACTCTTTGTGAACTTGATACACTGATGGTAGACTGATCAGAAAAATCATCTAGTGGAGATCGCCATGGTAACAAGGGACCAGGATCCCTACCTACAGATCCATATTTTCTATCAGATGTCATATTCAATTTCCTATTTTCTTTTCTCAAAGAAGCTGTAGGAATAAAGTCATCTGACACTAAAGCTTGAGATTCGAAATTCTGACCGATCACTCTGGATGAATTTTCTGATGAAACAGCTAACGAATTAGGATTTAATTGCCTTGACACTTGCTCTGGAGTTGTTCTCTTACTTCGCGGGTTGGATGACATGTTTCTAGGAGATTGGGTCGGTGTGATTTCTCTACTTGAAGAGCGACTTGGCAATTGTGACATGTCTTGACCAAGTAAATGCTCCTCAAGCTTCCTTATGTATACATCTTTTTCTTTTACAGCTTTTTCTAATTCTAAACAATTTTGGCATTGATCATAACGTGTACCCTCGTCAAGTCTTCTGATTTCTCTTTCCAGTTCTGCTATATATCTTTCTTTATCCACCAGTGTTTCCTTCAATTCAAATACTTCTGCTTTCACAGTTAGTAATTCTGTTTCCTCATCTCCAGAAGAATTCAATTTTTGACCCTGTTCATGTTCTCGAAGCTGACATTCCAGCCTATCAACAGTGTTTATCATACCAGCAAGCTCCTCTTCCTTCACTCTCAAATCCCGTCTCAAAACTTCTTCAGAATCTGTACTTAATTGTTCTTTGAGCTTTGCTTCATCATTCAACATCTGAATTTCTTCAGTGGCTTTTGATAAATCATCACTTAATTTTTCTAAAGCTTTTAACTTCACATGAAGTTCCTCATTTTGTGATTGTAAACTAGAAACTGTTTCTTCCTTCTTCTCCAAGTCTCTTTTAAATTGAGTTTTAACAGCATTAAGTTTTTCTGTTTCTGCTTCACTTTCTTCACAAACTTCTTCATTTAGTTTCCTTTGCAATACCTCTATTACTTCTTGCATATTTTCCATGTTTTCTTCCATTCTTATTTGATGATATTCCTTCTCAGTTTTTTCAATACTAAGTACAAATATCTGTTCTTTCAAATTTTTGATTTCTTGATCTTTCCTCAAGTTTTCATTCATCAAATCAGGAAGTTTTTCTTTTTCTACACTCCATCCAGGCGATACCAAAGCCTCTGGATTAGTTTCATTATTGATATCATGAATTCCACTGGGTGAAATTTCATTTTCTTCAACAAACTTGTTGGTACTATTTTTCAAAATTTCAATCTCTTTTTCTAAATGGCTTTTTTCAGTATTCATATTTTCCAGTTGCATTTTCACCTCATCTAATTTTTTCACCAAGATCAGCTTCTCATTAGCAAATAAACATTCCACATTTTTAATTCTTTCTTCCAGGAAAGTATTTTGAAATTGCAATCGATTAATCTCTTGTTGCAATGCCTCTTTTTCAAAGGAATCCTGCCTTAAAAACACATCCTGTGATGCATTATGGGAAACTTCTGAATTTACTCTTCTGTGTTTTGTGAAGTCTTCATCTTCATCAGAGCTAATGCTTTGTTCTTGTCTATTTTTCCTTGCCAATTTCAAAATATTTTCACTCCTATCTGTTTTTTCACTCTGAATGTTACCAGAATTTCTTATTTTCAGTTCTTCTACACATTTAACATACCGTTTGGCTGATATCCTTAAAGGATCTTGGACAATACTATCATCCCCTGTTCCCTCGACACTCTGTACCTGTTCTTCAGCTGAAGACAGCAATATTGGGTCTCTCTTTAAAGAATCCACAGTAATTTGAGCTCCCTGAGGTTTTTCCATGGAAACAAAACCTTCTCCAATAAAAACTTCTGCTTCATCTGATGAATCTGAATCAACCATTTCTGGTGAAAAATGTGATAATAAATCCATTCTGTTTTGGAAATTCACTGGCGGAATATTAGAAAATTGTGATTGATCTTTTTCAGCGATGAAATGTTCTTGCACTTCATTCCGTCCTTCACTTTGAATTACTGAATCAGAAGTCTGAATAGAGTTTTCAAAATCTTCCAACTGATTATCAAAAAACTGCTGGTTCTGTGACCGTGAAGACTCCATTTTCCTAATGGCCTCTTGCGTGAACAATTCTTTCATTTCAGTAGTCGGTGTCAAAGCTTCTGGTTCAAAACCCTGAGCTTTGCTAACACCTTGGTTTTCAAATGAGGAATCTGGCGCATCATCTCCGTCCAATTCATATCCGATAGTCTGTACTTGGTCAACGAGTCCCATGTATTTCTGGAACAGAACCTGGCATTCTGGTCTCTGACATGAGATTTTAGTAATGACACCATGAGCATTACCAGGATGTTCCCGATCCTGATCAAATGATGAATATGGCGATAACTCCCAGTCTAACATGACAGACTGACTGCGGTAAGAAAATCGGCTAGAAGATCTGGATTTGTCACAATTTTCATCAATGTCTTCGTTTTCACCTTTCAGTTCAGTGTTTTCTTTTTGAAGTTGGTCGATCTGCCTCATCATCTCGTCTCTTGCTTCAGCGAGAACCTGAAAAATAGTGAAAGAAATCAGTATAGAATCTTTGGTATCATAAAAATGAGAAACAAATTAAATTTAAGATGCCTACATGTATATATACATATATATAATGATTATAAAAACACTGTTTCCAAAAATTTTCCACTATCTAGTGTTTATAAAGGGGATTTTCAGGTAGCTTGTAGATTTTCTTTTAACCTCATGATAAAGGTCAGATGGCCGAAATTGGTGGACATTGTTTTTGTTATTTTTATATTACTACCAACATCCCTAATGGAGAATTTTACTGAAAAATATAGATATATAAACAAGACGCACAAAGAGTATTTGTAACTTTTTCAGTTTTAGCATTTAAGTGTGTATTTGTTGGGGGTTTCATCCCATGACCGACATATTAAGCACTGTGCCAAATTTTGCTATAAATAGAAAATTTAGGATAGGACCTTTCCTTATTGCAAGTGAGCAAGAACGCCACATGCATATGATGTGATATAGAATGGTACAAAAACTTTGAAAAGGGATGGGTGGAAGTCTATCAGAGTCATAACTATGACAACTAGCAGAACTGAAGCCATAAGTTCATAATATAACCTGTAGATTTATAAAGAAACTGGAACTGAATGAATAATTCCAGTATTTTGTATGCAGTATCTATGAATTCAATACAGGAATCAAGACTCCTTTAATTAAATGTCACTAACTTCCCTCTAATAATGAGCTTGTCTAATTTGACACAATTATCCCCCAAATATAAATCAAGATGTTTAAATTAACAAGTTCCTACTCAAATATTTTTCGTTTTCAAAACTGAGAGATATTTAACAGAAACAGATATGAAAAATTAAAATTAAAGGAGTGGACATGTATTTGCTTGAAATTCATCTTAATATCAATTTCATCAAGAGACTTTGTTGATGGAAGTGACCACAACCAGACATATGTAAAAGTATTTGCTAGGGCCCACAGTTTTCCTCTGATATTACTGTTTCTTCTACTAAACAATGGCTGCCACTATATCTGTGATATAACTCTGACATTAGCATTAATGGTATCTGTGCGGCTACCCTGAACGACAAGGCTAACTTATGTCTAGGTAGATCTCAGCAATGGGTAATGTTTCAGACATTCAAAGATTCTAAGAAGTCTTTATTTATTTTTCTAACGACCACATTTCTTCAGCTGTTATTTTCTATGCTTGACAACCACTTACCACCTTCAAATGACCTTGTTTAATGACATACAGGAGTTATTTTACCAATATGGTGATAGCCACTGCCTAGTGAGAGAGGACATGCAATAACTACGGGAAATCTCTGACATTCTCCACGCACACACAGTTCAGACTGGACAGAGGTGAGAGGCTACAGTCAATTCCAATGAAACTCCAGCATTAGTGTAAGCTTATACACTTCAGCTTAAGATTAGGAACTGTGGCCTTAACCTTTGACAAACTGATCTCTAATCAATAAGTAAAAAAATTTGGTTTGCTATCTTTGAAAGGTATTTCAATTATCAGGAAACCTTAAATTTTCTTTATATCAACCCAAGTTTAGGAGCTGTGACCTAGACCCTTGACAGATAGACCTGAAAATCGATGGGCTTGTTCCTCTCTTGATAAGTTACAACATAACTAAAATGGATCTAATTCTGATAAAGGAACCCAACACTAGAGACCACGTTACAGAAAAGGATGAAAGAGTGTCCAAATGAGCAAATTCTTAATACCCCATCCATTTCAAGGTTGGCCGTAAAAAAAAAAGAAAGAACAGCCTTCTATTTTCTCTTTTTAAACAAAAATAAGCATGCGATACACAACCTTCAGTAATAGCCTAATTTTTAAAGGTATTAGTTTTATAGGTGTTTAATACTATCTTCAATTACTTGTTTCTTGTTTTGTGTCAAGAGTGAGCCAGTGTGGTACAAAGGAGGAGGTTCCTGTTGTAAATGGAAGGTCCTGGTGTCAACTTTCACTGTAGGCACACCTGTGCCCTGTCGTTCAGAAGACAAAGTGAAAGACCAAGTCCCTTTTCACAGTAGGCATGGGACATAAAAGATCTCTTACTGCTTCAGGTGGGTCCGTTGCAAAGGTATACATTGCTAAGCAATGCATCAGTCATATATGTGAAGTAACTGTGGAGTGGCATAAAACAAAAATCAATCAATGTATGAAGATTAAACTTCACCTTGTGACATCACCCGCTTGATGTATTACACACCTATTCTGACCTTTATGACAAACATATCAAAAGTAGTGAAATATCATTTACAAGTACATGGGACCTCAATTGTTACTGTCCTATCTAAATACAAAAGACGAGTCAGTACACTGAGTACTTGCTTGTATGAGTCAAACCCAGAATCCTTCAATCAAGAGCCCTATTCTCATATTACCAAATTAAATACATTAGCTCATTTTATATTTCAACCTTACAATGATGTACAACATATCTGTCATTAAGCTCCTTTCCAATTTTCACAATATATGAATATTACTCACCTGATTTTCATGTTTCAGCCTCTTTACTACATTCTTTTCATCTTCTTCTTCCATTGTATCATCCCCATCATACTTTCTCATCTTTTCTCTTTTTCGTCTCTCTTTTCCCAATTTTTTCTCAAAGTCCTTTTTCATCTTTCGCAAAGCCTCTACAAATTCCTGATGTTTCTCGGCTTGAACTATTTCTACCTTTCGTTTTAAACACTGTTCGAACTCTCCTCGAAGTTCCTTTTTTTCTTTTTCAAACTTGTCTAACATCTCTGTTTGTTTGCCTCGTAGTTGGAATGCTAATTTCTCTTCCATCTCGTACTCAAGTGACTGAAGTTTCTCTACACATTGTTTTTCAATGGATTTTTCTATTTCAGATTTTTCCATAACCTCATATAATTCCATGTTAATATCTGTCTGAACATCCACTTCTTGAGACAAGCAGCTTTTTGTGGTATTAACGGCACTGTGTTCCTCTAGTTCATCACCTCTTCCTTCCTCTACCAATGCCTCCTGTGTATTTTCTATACATTTGTTTTCTGACTGACTATATTCTGAAACACTTGCACAATCTGAGGCAACCATCTGAAGCCTATCATTAGAAGAAACTTCTTCCTCTGCTTGAGAAACATCTAAGGCATCATGGGATTTTTCTGCAACTTTCCGGAATTCTTCTTGCAGAGACCCTGCTACCTTGATTAGATCAATCTTCTTCTGTAATTCCACAGTTTCTTTCTCATGTTTATACTTAAGTTCATCATACTCGTATCTGAGCGAGTCTACTTCAGTCGAAAGATCAAGAACACGAGACTCATAATCAGTCACGAGTACCGAGATAGCACTCTGCTCTACATCTGATTCATTATCAGTCTGTGTCGAAGCATCAAAAGTTAAAACCATGTAGGACATTTGTTGCAAAACATTATTTCCTGTTTCAAAAGCGGAATCAAAATTTCCTCTTGAAGAAGTACTGTCTGATACTTCAGCCTCTTCATTAGAAAGGTTTGCTAACATAGCTTCATTAGCTTTTCTTTGATTCTGTAAATCCTTATTGAATTTGTCCTTCAATCTTTCCTGTTCAGCCACCACTTCTTGTCGTCTGCTTCGCTCTTCTTCCAAACTAGACATCAACTGCATCTTCTGCTCTACAGTATGACTCATTTCCAATTCCAGACCCTCCAGGGTGCCCTTCAACCCAGTCACATCCATATTCACATTAGACAACTGTTCTTGCAACTTTTCAATCTCGTTGTTACACTCCTTTTTAGTGTCATCCATCAATGATCGAACCGATTCATATTTTGTTTGCATCTCATTCAAATCCTCAGAAAGAGCTTCATGGAGGGATACAAATTTATCTCTTTCTCTCTTCACTTTGTCGAAATCTTCCTTCACTTTCCTAAGCAATTCATTTTCGTCCACTAAACTCATGTTCTTACTCATCATCTCTGCCATCTCATCTTCCTGCTTTTTCACTGTTGTTAACAGCTTCTGAATATCAACATGTTCATGCACTTCTGATGAATGTTCTTTTTTTGTATCATTTTCACTGCTTTCTAATTCTTGAATCCTTGATTTTAAAAATTTATTTTCTTCAAGTGTAGAGATGATTTTTGCTTCATTGTCAACTTTCTCCAACTTCAAGTTTTTAAATTCTTCATCAAGATCTTCATTCCTTCTCTCTAGAATTTCAATTTGCTTACTTAACTGTTTCATTTCTGAAGAAACTTCCTTTCTTTTAGAACGAAGATCTACAACCATTCCTTCAAGTTGATCTCTCTCCCCTTTCACTTTATCATATATTTCATTTATTTTCATGACTTGTTCCTCTAAGCTGTCGACTTTTCCTTGCAACTCCTTATTCATATCATAGCTCTGACTCAAGTTACTTTTGCTCCTTTCTATCTGCATTAGGTTCTCCTCATTCTCTGATTGCGAAATAGTTAAATGCATTTCAAGTTCTTCAATCCTCTCTTCCAGTCTCTTCCTTACACCTGCTTCTGATTCAATAGTACCTCTACTTTCACCTACAATTTCTTCTTTAACATTCATAGACGATTCCTCACCACTGACAGGTGCATTTGCCATTACTGCCACTTCATTCTGGAGGGAGCTAATCTCAGCCTGGAACTTTGCATTTATCTCCATGGATTCAACCAATGCAACTGTAGTATTTTTGGAAATTTTGGCTTCCTCCTTCACTTGTTCTAATAACATTGTGTACTGAGATTTCAAATGATTGAAATCTCCTACCATTTCCAGAATTTTGTCAGTAAGTTTTTTAATTTGTGCTTCTTTTTGTTCTAAAACATGTGAATTAGTATCACTTTCCATTTTGATTACATCATTTCCATGCATTTGGCCATCTGTTTGTTGTGACTGACTCATACTTTGGCCATCGGTTTGTTGCGACCGATTCTCACTTTGTAGTATCTGCCCCTCTACTTGGTGGATTAGTCCTTCGGTTCGTTGTATCTTCCCCTCTGCCTGCCGTATTTGTTTCTCTGCTTGCTGAATCAACACCTCCATTTGGTATATTTGTGCATCTTTCTGCTCTTCTTCAATCTCTATTTCATGTTCATCTGATGCTTTGTTCCTTTCCACTGCACTGGTCTTTTCCATCTGGTCTTTTAAATTTATGTACATTTTTATTGTTTCCCATTCCTTTTTCAATACTGCAACATAATTTCTTAACGTTATTAATTCATCTAAACCTTTCAACTCCTTTACTTTCTGATTTTCCTTTCTCATTTTTTCCAGTGCCATATTTAAAGAACTAACTTCATTCATCAGACGACAATTTTCTTCACAAAGCGCCTCCATTTGATCACTGTCATCCAAATTACCCTTCTGAACTAAATGCATTCTGAGATTATTTTTATCCAGTTCTAAACTCTGAAGTTTTTCCTTCAATGTTTCCACTTCTCTAGAGAGTTCAATGACTTTTATCTTGTCTGCCACAGAGACAGTCTCTTCTGATACACTGCTACATGCTGTCTGTGGTTCTTCTTGTTTGCCATGCTCTTCAGTTCCAGATTTCTCTACCATATGCATCTCCTCTGCTTCTGTATTAATTTCATCCGGATATACAGAACCTTGAGACATCAACTCCGATATTTTACACAGATTTTTCTGCAATTCTTCCAGAGGTACTTTAATACCATCTGTTGTATCCTCTTTTTGTGATTCAGTATTACTTATGCTTGACCTGATTTCATTGATATCACTCTTCAACTGATCTATGGTCTTGCTTTTCTCCTTCAACATATTTTCAACTTCGCAGCTAAGTTCATTCCTCAACATGGTAATCTCATCCTCTTTCTTCTTCAACTCAAATTGCCATTCATCATATTCCACCTGCCAGGATTTTTCCATATCCCTTAATGTAAATTTCAGGGATTCATTTTCTGACGAGATTCTATCAATAAATTTTTCCCTCTCAGTCAACCTTAAATTCAAATGTTTCACTCGATTTTCTAGTTCCTCAATCACATCATTCTGACGAGAAACTTTGCTTTGCAGTGTTTCATTCTCCGTTTCTATAATTTTAATATTGCCGACAATCTCGTTGAAGTTTTCACATTTTTCTGCAAGTTTTCTTTCTAGCTCTGATAATTTCTCCTTCACAGACTGTACATCTACAGAATCCTGATCTGATTTCTCTTCCTTTTCAAGTAGCCTCCGATTCCATTTCTGTTCCAGATCTTCGCGCATTCTCATGAATTCTTCCACTTGAATGTTGAGAGAATCAATGCGATCTTCATATTCCATTTTCTCCTGAGCAAATTCTTGTTCTTTAATTTTCAACTTTTCATCCAAATCATTACGCATGCGTAAAAATTCCTCCACTTGAACACTTAAAGCATCATTATTTTCTTGCAAACTTTGCTTTTCATGTAAAGTGCGTTCCAAGGACTTGGTCAAATCTGAGATGACAGTTTGATTAGTTTCCTCTTGTACAGCACCATGCTTTAATTTCAAATTCTCGTCAGATAAATTCTTAATTACATCCTCATACTTCTTGCTTTGTTCCTCCATTTTTGCTTCCATTTTCTTCATATCTTCCTTCATTTTCTCATTTTTGTTTTTAATCCCATTCATATCCAAGGTAACCATTCTCAACTGACTACGAATATTTTCATTTTCAGTCTTTAATTTGTCTTTTTCAGAAGATTTGTTTTCAAGAATTTTCAGTTTTTCTAAGAAATTTGCTCTTTCCCCTTCTAATGTCCCGAGCTTGATCTGCATTTCAGAACAACTAGAATTCAAAGACTTTAAATCCTCATTCTTCTTTTTGAGTTCTTCCTGTATCTCTATATTTTCTTTTGTAAGTTTATCTATTTTTTCCCAATTTTTCTGGTTTTTTATTGTCATGGAACACAGTTGTTCCTCTAAAGATGTAAGATGCTTCTGATTATCATTGTTATGTTTCTCTAACTGCTCACAATTTTCCTTTACTTCAAAATTTTCTGACTTCAATATCTCGCACTCCTCCTCCAACGCTTGACATTTTCCTTTTAGCTTCATATTTTCTTCATTTGTTTGTTCTAAATCACCAAGCCTCTGCATCAAGTCTTCACTTTCAGAGAATATTTTTGAAGACAAAATTTCTGAGTCTTGTACACTTTTTGTCAGTGTGACATTTTCCTGTTGTAACTGATCAAACTGTCCAATCAACTGATCATGCTCTAGCTGCAGTGAATGGTACTCATCTCCTAACATATCATAATGGTCCTGAACACGGTCATAGCTTGATTTGGTATCTTCATATCTTTCTTCCATATCACTAAGTTTTCTATTTTTTTCCTCTAATTGTTCTCGAGTTTCATTTAAATCTTCCTGTAACTTATTCAAGCTCTCTCTCAAAATATCATTTTCTTGCTTCATTTTATCTCTCTCCAACATCAAAGATTCATTTTCCAATCGTTGACGCTTACAGAGTGATGACACATTTTCCATAGTGCTTAGGATCTCAGATCTCTCAGCAGCATTGTTACTTAAGTCTTTTTCCAGCTGCAAAATTTTCAACTTTAACAAATCTTGATCTGGTTGAATCCCTCCATAATTATTCACAAATTCATCCTCCCTTGATTTAATGACCGAGATTTCTTCCAAAGGCAATGGATCACAAGGTCGAAGTTGAGACACGCTAGTCGTATCAACACTAGAAAAAGCACAAGCACCTTGCCCAACAAATAAAGACGAACTTTCTGAACTAAACAAATGACCTTCCAAGGTCGGCATGCATTTCCTTACCATTTCAGGATATCCTCCAATGTTCTCGTTTTCCTCTTTGCTACATGTTTCTTTTGGAATGTCTTGAGATTCATTGTCTTCCAAGCTATCATTCAATGAACTGCACTTTATAGCCTCTCTGCTATCATCACTCGCATCTTCTAGACTGTCATCAAACTTGGTAGGGGGTTCTACATCACTTCTTCCTTGGAGATCTTTGACCAGACTGTCCCGCTCAATCAACACTTTTTCCAATTTTTTCACCAAAACCAACCTGTCACTCTCAAGGCTCTGAACATTTTTCCTCAGATTTTGCATTTCAGCACCAATGCGAAAGCTATTTTCATTCATATCTGCCAACTCCTTGCACATCATTTCTTTTTCTTTATTTAGCTCCTCCACAATTTGTTGAAGGTCAGCCACTTTTGCCAAATATTCGCTTTCCTTTTCTTTTGCAATGCGTAAACTCTCATTCAGTGATTCAATTTGAGACAGATGTACAGCAGTATCCTGGCAAGTTCCATTATCAATAACTTCACTGGATTTCAAAACTTTTTCTGCTCCTTCAACTTCTTTGGATATTGATGCTTCTGACATCATCACATCGTCTCCAAGCGTCCTATTTGCCTCCACTGACACCACTTCCATCACAGAGTCTACTCTGTTCCTAGAATCTTCCTGATTAACATATTCATCCATTGAGACAGATGTACTTTGTACAGGAATGACCTCCTGTAATACAACTTTCTCTAGAATTTCCTCCATACCGAAATCTCCTTCCCTACTACTATCATCTAAACTTACTTCTGTAGGAGTCTTCATAGTAGCTGCTGATGATGATGCTAAAAATGGTTCGATCACAGGTTCAAGTTGAGCAGACACAGGTTCAAGTCTATTTGTCACAGGTTCTGGTGGAGAAGTCACAGGTTCAAATTCATTAATCATAGCTTCTGTTTGAACAGTGACTGATTCCATATATTTCAAGCATTTATTATCAGGGTCTTCAGAATTGTAATGCACTATCATTTCTTCTAATTTTGCTATTTTTTCTATATAAGAGCAATTTTCAGATCTTAATTTTTCCATATTGTCCTTTAGCACTTTCAAATCTTTCTCCCGATCTTCAATAGTGATTTTCAATTCCTCAACATCAGCCTTACACACCTCTTTTAATGTTTCGTTTGTTTTCAGAATTTCATTTTCCTGTTCGACTTGAGACACTCTGTCCTTTAACCCTGCATTTTCCTCTGCCAAAGTCTGCAGTTGAGACTTCTGACTGATCACAGAATCCTGCTGTAAATTAATTTTGTTTTTCAATTCATCATTCTGAGTCCGAAGAGTTTGTCTTTCATGTTGAAGTCCATTTAATTGTACAGTTAATTCCTCCACATCCTTCAGAACTTGTTCATGCTTTTGAGCTTGTTGGGAAACTTGTTCAAACTCCTCGTTCAACTGATCTAATTCTAAAGCCATTTTCTCCTTTTCAGCCATAGACTGCACACTTTGCTCCTCAAACACTTCTACCATTGATTTTTGCTCAGTTAATTGAAGCTTTAGTTCATCAACTTCCTTCAAAACTTGTTCATGCTTTCGAGGATATTGGGAAAGCTGATCAAGTTCCTTGTTCAGTTGATCTACTTCTAGCACCATTTTTTCTTTTTCCGCCAACAATTGCAAATTTTCCTCCTCAACAGTAGCAACCTTCCTTTGATAATCTTCAACAGCATTTCTCACACTTTCATTTTCAAGCTTGAGTCTTTGGATTTCATGATCAATATCACCTTCCATTTTAACAGCTTTTTCTAATTCAAAGATCTTTTGCTCTGAATCTCTGAACATTTTATTTTTATCTTCAAGAATAGTTTCCATTTCCAGTGTACGATTTTCACTGTCTCTGAGTTGCCTTAATAATTTTTCTTTGTCAACTTCAAGATCAGCCAGTTCTTTCTCAAGGTTCTCCTTTTCAATTTTGAAATCACTTGACTCTTTTTCTAATCGATTCACTTCAATGATCATTTTTTCTTTTTCTGATTCTAAGGCACTTTCATTATCACATTTCTCTACCAACTGTTCAGATATCTTATGAAACTTTTTCGACAATGATTCTAATTCCTTACTTCTATCACTGTCACTATGTATAAATTGTTCTAACTCTGCCTGCAAAGATTTCTGAATATTTTCACTCTCTCTGTACTGTACCAATAGTTTCTCATATTCTTCATTTCGTTGCAATATTTCTCCATTTAGTTTTTCAGTATCAGAGTAAAACTGCTTCAATAATTCAGATTTCATTTGGGATATTTGCAGTCCATATTTTTCATCCAATTCTACTGTAATCCGTTCTAAGGTTTCTTCCATATCAGATTTTGTTATCATATCAGTTGGCACATGTTTCCCACCTTTTTTCCGAATTTCCTCTACATCCATCATTAACTTTTTCACAACTTCACCAGTTTCTTGCTCCTTTCTTTTACTCTCACTTAATTCTTTTTTCAGCAAATTAATTTCAATATCTCTTTCGTTCACACATCCATCTTCCTGTTCACCAGAATCTGTAGAACTATCTAATTTTTCTCTAGAAGTAGTTTGTTTCTGCCTTAATTCCTCAATCGTGGATTTCAATTGATCACATTCTGCATACAAATGGGTGAATTTCTCTTCCATCTGTGTGAGTACCGAGTCTTTTTCACTAAGCTTCTGATGTAAAGTCTGAACCTCAAGTTTGGCCTGTTGTAAAATCTGTGAGGACTCGATCTGCTTGCCTGTCTGCGACTGTAGAAGCTTGCCAGACTGAAAAATTTCAAAATAAATATCATTGATCACAACAATTACATTGAAGCGTTGATGGTTTTTGGTTGGTTGATTGGTGTTTTACGTCGCTTTCAACAATATTTCAGTTATATCGCGACATGGAAGCAGGAGGTTACCAACCTCTTAAACATAGTGGTGCAACCCGGGAATCGAACCCGGATTGTCGGCGCCGCAAGCCAAGCGCTTAACCACTACACCAAGCCTGCCCCTCATTGATGCTTTGAAAATAAACATGTAAAATTAAACATTAAAGTAGTCATCTAATTTATTCCATGGCCTATCACGTGTAAAGCGATATTTCACTTGATAAAAGATAATTACAGCAAACAATATACTCTATAAGAAATATCCTGTCAATTTTGTGAGATCTTATATAACTTAAAATACATCTTCTGTATGATATCATAGCATACGAGATGTAGTATCATAATTATACATATATAAAACTCTTAAACTGTAATTAAAATTAAATGCAAGGCTCGGGGATATAAAACAAACTTGTTTCATAAATACAGTATCAAATGAAAATTCATTTCAGATGCTTTTTATCACACGTTTACACTCAGTTTAAAGATGTTTATTTCATGAAACACCAGCTTGACAAAATTCTTTTCCACGCTATGACATCACCTATGCCATAAATTAATATATGACATAGCTATATTTCACTGCATAAACAGCAAAACATGTGATAAATAAAACTCTCAAACTGAAATTAAAATTAAATACATATGCAAAAAAAACTTAGAAAAAAACAACAAAATACTCTGGTCAGTTGGAAGCATGTTCAAAAAAGTTTCACACAATTCAGTTTTCCAAAGAATACTTCAAAGCATTTTCAAAAAAATGGCTATCATTCTTGGTAGAGTCAAAACTTGAAACATAAATGCAAAAAGATATTTCAACAGGACACTTTGAAATACTCCTCTGCATTTTGCCATTTGAAACTATCCCAGTATCTGAAGTTGACCGATCTACTTTTATTTTAAAACCTAATATGCTACAACTTTATTCATCACCAACTTCACTGAGTTTTAAGATATGCTGCTAAAAATACTTTTCAAAAATGTACATGAAGCATTTCAACTACAAGAATATTTTCCATCATGCAAAAAAGTATTCACTGAAAAACTCCTGAATTCTGAATAAAGTCAAGGCCATCCTTAAAAACTGGCTTTTTGTTCCAAACCCACCTCTTACACAGTGGGTAGATAGAGAACTTTTCATATTTGCTGATCATATTTCTATATTTTGTTTTCAGTGTTAAAGATGCCATAAACAGTTTCCCATTTAAATAAAACAAAAACTGTGGCAATGAATTATCCACAACTAGCTTAATAACGAAGAAAAAAGAAATTGATGCATTTTCCACACAAAATAAAAAATTCTACAAAATGGCAATAAAAATTTGAAGTTGCAATAACTTTGATCAGTCAATCTAAAACCAGGAAACTGACAATTTTTATGGATGACCTTCTAGTGACAAAATAAAAGAATGAATAATTTGGAACTTGCTTTTGAATCACCTTTTATATATCTCCTTCGGAATTTTCTTCTTATCAAATTCCATACAATGCAATAAATCTAGTAATCTCGTGAAAATATTTCATAAAACTGATATGAAAGTACTTAACCTGGGGCATCTTGTCTTAAGAGATTCAACCTTTTATAAGTAATTCTAAAATGTCATCCTTGTCATCTATGAATACAGTCAATCCTGCTTTAAAGTTCACACATACTAACTGACTATCCTTCATAAACAACCTTTCTATTTCCCCACTACTAACTGTCTGTACAAAACCAACCTGTGTTAAGAGACCACCTGCCTTCTGTATTCCATTCGGTGGTCACTTATCACAGGCTTGACTCTACTTGTGTATTCAATTAACAAATGTCCCACTTAAAGCAAACGGCATGTTTAAAATAATCAGTAATATCTCAACAGCAGCACGTTAGTACATTCGAAGTATTCCGTTATCAAGGCATTCGCCAGTATTGAGTAAGTTCCAATATTTCTTACTGAGTATTATAAACATATTTCCACTATTGCAAATGTTAAAATAGAATCCCACATATTACACCACATGGTTTACATCCATGGCCTATTTTCATTTTCCACAATCACATTCAAATTTCAGAAGCTAAAAATCATACCTGTATCAACTGTTCTTGAAGCTGCTGTACTTCCTTGGCCATTGCTTCTGTTGCAGCTGCATACATTGCATCAGTGGCTCCACCTGCTGTTTGAACATGAGCAGATAATTGTTGGATAATTTCATCACGCTTTCTTATTGCTGCCTCAAACTCAAGCATCTGTCAACAATACAAGAGGAAAACATAACTCATTACCTGCACTTTACCTTGTACAGTGACTCTGATAGATTTGTGTAGTTGTGTTTGAGTAGATATTACAGTTTTCCCTATGACTTGTGCACCTGTAAACCTATTGTTAAAATTAGACAATTTCATTCACACTACATGCCTATGGACAAATACTTCCACATAAACTTGGAAATGGCCTATCAAGTTAAGAGCTTTAGTGGAACAAACTGTATCAGTGTTTCTGTCAAAAGTTAGTGGTTTTCTTTGATACTTAATACTTCTTGCTACCTGTTACAGAGATCATCAATTCAATTAACTTGGAGCACAGTTTATTAATATAAAAGACCTTTTTCCAATTTCAAATGATGTAAGGGGTCTTATACCAGACAAACCACTTTTTGCTAGAATTTTCACTATGACGTTAACGATTGGAATGTGACGTCACGGTAATCTGACGCAAATCTAAGCGTTGATTTTGTATTTGTCAGGTACTGCTCCTTACATCATGTAAAAATGGCAAAAAGGTTATTACAACTTACTAGCAATATTTACATGTTCAAAATCTAAAAAAACAAGAGGCCCAAGTGGGCCTATATCGCTCACCTGAGTACCTAGATTATCAGTCATGCATGAAGGAAGAATTCATTTATTTTTGCATTAATGTGACTAAGTCAACACAGATGTTGAAAATATGTCAAATTTTATTTCAGGCTAGAATAAAAAACAACACTTTTTTGCACTTCCATTCAGGTGATTTTGATATTAAGCATTTCCTTTGTCTCTGCAAGAAGTCATTCAGGGCAACAAGTTAGTCATTTTCTTTAGGTGGGGCCTTTTGTTGACTGATTTCAAGTCTGGGTCATGAACAACAATTGTTTCAAATATTGTCCAGATCTAACTTAAAATTGCCTAATTTCATATGTTGAGTGTTGAGAAACATCTAAAAACTTATTTAGATGTGTAAAGAAATGAAAAAAAAATTTTGACCACAGCTGGATTTGAACCGCTACTCTCCATATTTCAATTACCAAGTGGTATATGTACTATTGTGAGAACTGCTTTTTAGACATGGTGGCATTATCTGTTAACCAATTTGGATGAAATTTACCAAATTGATAGAGGACTTTTAGTACTTCATGAATTCCATGTTTCATTAAAATCTTTCATGTGGTATAACAGCAGAAGTGAAAAATGTGATTGAATTGTTCCTATACACCCTCATTTGGAAGTCTTAAAAAATTCATAGAAAATCCAAAAATTGAGATATTGACAAAATTCTTTCAAAGTAACAATCCTTACCATAATTATGATCACAATAGTCCATAAGAAATCATCATTATCAATTAACTAGGAAATATGACACTTTTTTCTGCATTGAATCACCAAGTCCAAAGAAATGTCGAAAAAAATTCTAAAATTTGATTTTGGAAGGGAACCAAAATGACAATACATCTTCATTCATCCCTCTAGATCATTTCTATGCATTCTGTTTGTCTCTGTATACAGCCCGTATGAAAAAGAATATTGTTAAACGAGGGAACTCTTTTGTGACCTACTCTTGACTATGGTGGCGCCACCTGTAAAGAGGTCTGGACGAAAACAACAGAATTTGAAGAGGATCATAAGTGACTTATTTCTATTAAGATTTATTAAAATCCTTCAAACAGTTTTGTAGAAAAAGTTGAAAATGTGAAAAATGGCCAACCCCCCCCCCTTTTTTTTTGGAAGTCTTAAACGTAAAATTCCTAATTTCAAAACCTTTGAAAAGGACTATGAGTACTTGCATCCTACCCAGTTTTATCACAATCCTTCAAGTTGTTCTGTAGATCAAGTTGAAGATATGAAAAATTGTCCCCCCCCCCCCTTTTCTTGGAAGTCTTAAAAAATTCATAAAAAATTTAAAAATCAAGATATTGAAAAAATTCCTTCGCACCAGCATTCCTTACCATAGAAATGATTAAATGAAACCAAATGAATGCATCAATGTTTACTAAAAGAAAATAATAACTCTTTAATGCATTAAAATAACAAAGTCCAAAATAAAAATGAAAAATCGTCAAAAATTTGATTTCGGAATGGAACCAAAAATATCAACACTTCTTCCCATATGCCTCTAAATCATTCCTATGCAGTTGGTTTGTCGCTGTATGCACCCGATCTGAATAAGAAGTTTGTCAAAGGAGGGTACCCTCTGTGACCTACTTTTGTCTGTGGTGGTGCCACCTGTTCATGGATCCTGACAAAAATGACCACATTTGTCGGGGACCTTGAGTATTTGATGCATGCCAAGTTTTATTGAATTCCAGCAAGTGGTTCCGAAGAAAAAGTTCAAACTGTGAAATGTTTACATCAATTATCCCACCCCCCTTTTTCTTGAAAGTCTTAAAAAATTCATAAAAAATCCAAAACATAAAATATTGAAAAATTTTCTTCCCAGTAGTATTTCTTACCATCAAAATGATCAAATTAAACCAAATTAATGCATCAATGTTTACTAAAAGAAAAAAATACCTCTTTTCTGCATTAAAACTACCAAGTACAAAAGAACGTCAAAAAAACGTCAAAAATTTGATTTCGGAACGGAACCAAAAATAACAACTCTTCTTCACACATCCCTCTAGATCATTCCTATGCATTCGGTTTGTCTCTGTATGCCCCCGGTCTAAAGAAGAAGTTTGTCAAAGGAGGGTACCGTCTTTGACCTACTTTTGCCTGTGGTGGCGCCACCTGTTGATGAATCCGGACGAAAAACAACAACACTTGTAGGGGACCATGAGTACTACATGCTTATCAAGTTTCATCAAATTCTGTTCAGTGGTTCTGGAGAAGAAGTCGAAAATGTGAAAAGTTAACGACGGACGACGGACGGTGATTGATCACAATAGCTCACTTGAGCCTTTGGCTCAGGTGAGCTAAAAACCAAAAAAATATCTCATGAAGAACTCTAGTACAACTGAATGATAATTTTACTCAATGAGAAGCTGTTAGTTCCAGTAAGATTCATGTATTTTTCTGCAAAATGCAGATGCTCAGTAAAGGCTTGTGTCTGCCTTAGAATAACTATGATACATATATATACTTATAATTCATTCAGATACTATAGAATCTAAAGTGAAGTACTGCCTTCATTGGGTGCAATGGTAGGTATCTCTACTGGGTATCAAAACCAGGCAGATCAGAAAATCAAAATCAAACTGAAATCTTTTAGTCTTTTTCTGTACATTGTTGACTAGTACTTAAATTAACTGCTTTTAAACAGAAGCAATCAAAGCAAACCTTATGAGACTGATTTCCTTCTTTAAGTTGTTCATTCTCTTCAACAAGTTTATCAAGTGCAAGTTGTTTTCCCTGTACTAACTCTTCAAGCTCAGTGATTCTCTGGGTGGCTAGATGCAAAGCGGATCGTGTTTCTACAAGAATTCTCGAGTCCTGTCAAAAACAATTCAAGCAAAGTTTACGCTTAAATAAAGTCATAAACATGATCACAACAATCAAATCAACAATTCCATACATTTCAATGTCATACATGCGCGGATACAGAGGGGGGAGGTTGGGTTAGGGGGTCTGGACCCCCCCCCCCTGGAATCCGAAAATTTTACCAAAAAAAGGTTCTATTTGGGCATTTTTGGGGTTGGATCCCCCTCGTCTAAGATAAAAATTTACCTTTTTTGGTTGGACCCCCTCTGACAAAAATTTCTGGATCCGCGCATGTCATATTATGAACTTTCCAAATACATACATCAGAAAAGGCTACATGTGGTGCCATGTCTTCAATTTATCTTACTTAAGATTTTTCCTGTTTTTTTTTTAGGGGGGGGGTGTTAATCAGCACCCTCCTTCATAAAACAAGAGGACATCGATAACACTACTTCTTTCTTTGTTAAACGGAAGGTGATGCATTTTTTGTTCTTAAATGGATCAAAGATTGATTTATTCTAATCAGGGATTTCATTTTAGAATAATGTAATAAACCTTTCAAACTGGTGTTTCGTTTTGTTATGAAGGTTAGTTTTTATTATTATTATCAATTATAATTATTATTTTCTCTTCTCTTTTTCTAATTTCTTTCTTTTCTGATTCATTTTCTATGGTAGATAGGTTGCATTTTTAAAGCATATTTGTTCATAAAGCAATCAAATTATAAAGATTTTTATGATTGGTATATAAAACATAAATATGTCTCAGAATCAAATATATAAGAATTTTAAGTTGAGATATATTTGCAATGTACTTTTAATTTTTAATAAAAGGGGGAAAAACTGTTGTATATTCTTCAACTGCTGTATATGGTCATTCTGTTAAACAGTAAATGAATGTTTTTAAATATACTTTCTAAACTTATATGGCATTAAAATTCTCTTTTCAACATAATATTTGAATTTAATGTCAAATGGAAAGAAGAACATTAGCAACAAAAAGATCTATGGCTGCATCATTCTAAAAATACTTCATTTGCCACATGGGTGAGGAAAGCATAATTTAATGGGTAAAAATGAACTTTTTCTCACCACTGACTAAAATGATAATTACAAGCTAGAATAAAATTTATAAAATATTGACTTTTTTTCAACAAATTAATAATGAAATTAACAACTTCTGTTCTGTTTAACAGATGTTCAAAATCAAGGTTTATATTAATTTGTCCATTTTGATAGAAATTACAGACAGGAATCATCAATCATCATTGATGGGGTTCATATGGTGCGATGTTGGGTATTTTTACCCGTATGCCACTGACCCATCCTCTGTATACAACTGGCCTCGGTTCAAAGTCTTTTTAAAAAGTGGCGCTGTTATTTACATCAGACATGTCATCGGAGCTTTTTCATTTCAAAACGTGTTCTCATTTTTCAATCCAAGAACACCACAATGCGGAGAATATGACCTTTATAAAAGTATGACTGAAAGTGAGAGCACTTTAAAGCTTTTGTTTGACAATGATCAGGATGGTATAAAGCATTAAAAGCAAACACTCAGGAAACATCAGAACTGATATTGAGATAATAGATCATGATACTGGCATCCTATTTTTCTCCAGTGCCAACATTTTTATTTTGCAGTTTTCAATTTAAACTTACAGTTTGCGAGTATTTCCAGCTGATTTCAAATCCTGAATTTTTTATCACCTATAGAGAGAACTGAAGGTCTTGAGCGAGTGGGGTAGCGTTAAGTTTACACAAAGAGGGGGAGAAAGGTATATGACTGAATATAAGTTCATAAATTAAGCAAATCACAAAGGAGATACTTCCAAATGTGAGATAACTCAAAAAGTGTGAGGTAACTTCAGAGAGTGTGAGGTAACTTCAGAGAGTGAGGTATCTCCAAGAGTGTGAGGTAACTTCAGAGAGTGAGGTAACTTCAGAGAGTGTGAGGTAACTCCAAGAGTGTGAGGTAACTTCAGAGAGGGAGATAACCCAAAGAGTGTGAGGTAACTCCAAGAGTGTGAGGTAACTTCAGAGAGTGTGTGGTAACTCCAAGAGAATGAGGTAACTCCAAGAGTGCAAGGTAACACCAAGAGTGTGAGGTAACTCCAGAGAATGTGAGGTAACTCCACAGAGTGAAAGGTCACTCCAAGAGTGTGAGGTAACCCCAGAGAGTGTGAGGTAGCTCCACAGTGTGAGGTCACTCCAAGAGTGTGAGGTATATTCAGAGAGTGTGAGGTAACTCCAAGAGAATGAGGTAACTCCAAGAGTGTGAGGTAACTCTAAAATGTGAGGTAACACCAAGAGTGTGAGGTAACTCCAGAGAATGTGAGGTAGCTCCACAGAGTGTGAGGTCACTTCAAGAGTGTGAGGTAACTTCAGAGAGTGTAAGGTAACTTCAGAGAGTGTGGGGTAACTCCAAGAGTGTAAGGTAACTCCCAAGAGTGCGAGGTAACACCAAGAGTGTGATATAACTCCAGAGAATGAGGTAACTCCAAGAACACTAGGTAACTCCAGGCAGCAGTTACACAAGTGCAGATGAAACATACATGTATATATTCTATGATATACTCACATCCTTGGAACCTTCATCTGCGCTGTTGGATAGATCATCACTCTAAAAGATGAAAACAAAATCATATTTTACCAAAACATAAATCATTAAATGTGTTATATAGCCTACAACGTGTCTGTTTTTATTTGGTTTATGTAATGTCATCATTATTTTCTCTTTTCCAGAGATAAATCTCTCTAATGTGTTGCACTGATATTACAACTTCAGCACTGATGGATTGACGTATTGTGGGATCCTTAAAACTTTTTTACTGGTGGCACTCCAGCCTAACATCCTGTGCTCAGCCTCTTCAATATGTATCATATATTATGTGGCACTCCAGCCAAGCATCCTGTGCTCAGCCTCTTCAATATGTATCATATACTATGTGGCACTCCAGCCAAGCATCCTGTGCTCAGCCTCTTCAATATTTAAGATATACTAGGCATGTGGCACTCCAGCCAAGCATCCTGTGCTCAGCCTGTTCAATATGTATGATATACAGATAATAAACTTAGCGTTCGCCCACAGGCCCAAGACGAGTAAAATTTGTTGTGGACGACCAAGAAACACTCCCTACTCGCCCGCGTGGCGAACGAAAAATCTGCAAGACGAATCTGCCGTTTCCTTGTTGAATTCTAATCTGAATTATCTAGACACTTAATTCCGTCACCGAGTAAGCGGAACTAAGCGTCTATATGATTCAAATCCAGACAGGTTCTTTTTATTTGTTAGTTAGCAATACTCGGTTTCACGTTTGTTTAAAGTATGGCTCGAAAAGCCCAGTTATGGAGTTTTTTCGCCGTTCCCATGAAACGATATGTATCGCCGACAAAACGGGACGATTACGAAAGAGATTATTTCTCGGTGAGTGCCAAAATGGGAGGGAATGGTTGGTGAACACAGCAGAGGGTATGATATGCAAGCATTGCAAGGAATTTTCAATTACCGAAAATTCATTCACCAAGGGGTGTACATCATATAAAATTGACAGTGTTATAAAACATGAACACTCTCAGCAGCATCAACAGTCTACAGCTATCGTTAAGGGAAGAGCAGAGGAAATCTCCCAAGCCTCTAAAATCATCATCTAAATTCTGTGCGGACTCATAAAGATTGGCCAAGCCAAGCATCCTATGCTCAGCCTCTTCAATATGTATGATATACTATGTAGCACTCCAGCCAAGCATCCTGTGCTCAGCCTGTTCAATATGTATGATATACTATGTAGCACTCCAGCCAAGCATCCTGTGCTCAGCCTGTTCAATATGTATGATATACTATGTAACACTCAAGCCAAGCATCCTGTGCTATGCTGGTTCAACATGTATGATATACTATGTGGCACTCCAGCCAAGCATCCTGTGCTCAGCCTGTTCAATATGTATGATATACTATGTAGCACTCCAGCCAAGCATCCTGTGCTATGCTGGTTCAATATGTATGATATACTATGTAGCACTCAAGCCAAACATCCTGTGCTATGCTGGTTCAATATGTATGATATACTATGTGGCACTCCAGCCAAGCATCCTGTGCTCAGCCTGTTCAATATGTATGATATACTATGTAGCACTCCAGTCAAGCATCCTGTGCTCAGCCTGTTCAATATGTATGATATACTATGTAGCACTCAAGCCAAGCATCCTGTGCTATGCTGGTTCAATATGTATGATATACTATGTGGCACTCCAGCCAAGCATCCTGTGCTATACTGGTTCAACATGTATGATATACTATGTGGCACTCCAGCCAAGCATCCTGTGCTCAGCCTGTTCAATATGTATGATATACTATGTAGCACTCAAGCCAAGCATCCTGTGCTATGCTGGTTCAATATGTATGATATACTATGTGGCACTCCAGCCAAGCATTCTGTGCTCAGCCACTTCAATATGTATGATATATTATGTGGCATATAAAGTTTTACAGGAAAACTACAACTTATGAATAACAAACAATGAATACAAATAAAAGAACTATAATTGTGTTTGTATTTACTAATCATATATTTTTCCTGAATTGTCACCTTGACCTTTTGCCCTTTTGATTAAAGAATCAATAGACATCTTCCTTTCTCAATAATCAAATGTTTAGTAAAACTCTGTTTGAATCTGATGTATGGGTACTTAAGTCAGTATCTGGGACTCCTTACAGAATTAACATAATTTCTGCTTAAGTTCAGATACTCTGCCCTCAACCTTTCAACCTCAAAATCAATAGACATCTTCCACCCATTTGAGATAATATGACTGTCACTTTGAACTTCAAAATAAAACTGCATCTTTCTCTCTTCATAACAAAGTATTTATCCAAACCTTGTTTGAAAATGACCTCTGGTACTGTAGTTATCATTCAAACCATGCTTTTCTCATATTTTCACTATTGATTCTGATGTTGTGACCTTCATACACTACAGAGAACAGCTATTATTCAGTTGCCATATCATCGCCTTGATGTATTTTTAGTCCTAGCTACTAACCACTGTGACCTTTGCTCTTTAACTGAGCTATTGTTGTCACGGAATCACCGCAACAATCGCGGTGAATCACCACAGCATTGCTGCTATCTGCAGTGACCCTACTATTTACAAATATGTAAACCATGGTTAAACATTTTAATTCAAATGCCCTACACTAATGATTGCTTTGGGTTGATATTTTTATAAAATAACAAGATGGCAAACAGAAGATATAATCCTTGATGGTTTTGTTAGACAAGGGTTCACTTTGATGACAATCGTGTAAAAGCATTTCTCTTCATTCCGTATTTACTTCATAGATATACCTAGGTAAATAAATAGAAATGCTTTTAATCAGATTGCTTCTTGTAATAGTAAAATTGCTAGAGGAATTATATTTTATGTTGATTTTGTTTACCTTTACCCAGTTTTGAGAATAGCTTGGATATTATCTTTGATGGGCATCAAATCAAATAGGTAATTACAGCAAGTAATAAATAATCAAGACTGATATATTTATTTGCTAAAAGAATCTAGATCTTAATTAATTTAAAGGCTTTCAACTATAGTCAAAATTCGTTTCTGATATTAAACACCTTTAACTGTTTGGCAGTTTCAAACACCTTTTGGGAAAAAAAAAAATTTACGTAAATGTTACATGTACATGTATTATGAACGTTAACCACTAAATTTAAATACATGTACCCTCATCTAAATTTTTCTCATATATACACAATCATTTTTCTAAACAATTTAAAATGACTTCCACATATAATTAGATCATGAATAATGCATTCGATTTAAATGAAATGGAGCAAGACAAATAACCCTCAAGCAAAATCTCTCATGTTCAGGGTTTTTTTTCAGTACTTTGGGAATGGGGCCGGGTCCACTGCAGTTGGGAAAAATAGCACGATTTTGTTACATTTTGGGAAAATGTATAAAAATAAAACACCATAAATTAAACATGTACATCAAGATTTTATTAATTTTATCAAGGTTAGTTTTTACAATTTGATTTCTCTGGATCTCATTGCTTTGAATTTATCAATAACACGAGTAATTTCTGCATCATTAAGCTTTTTATGAGATGTTATCAATTCTTAAAGTTGGACTGGTCACATGACCTAAAAGTATAGGCTAATTTGCATCATATTTGTTGGGGGATAACTCTCAGAATTTATCATCGCTCTCTACGAAGAATTCGATATTTTGAAGTCTAATTTCTGCAAACTGGGGTCATATAGAATACAAAGAAGGAAAGAGAGTCATTTCTCATGAGATTCCTCTATGAATTTCAAAAGTTTTAAGGGTCATTTAGCTCTTGTGCTAAAAATATAATTCAACAAAGTTGCATTGCAGTCTATTATAAACACCGAGTTTATCCCCCAGGTCATCCTCGGAATGTTTCAGGAATTATCTTCATTTAGATTTTGGTGTGATGTCACGCCGAATTCGAGAATGGCAAAGCAAAAGCAAGATACTAAAACATAAAACCCAAACTGGTTATACAAATTACGGAATTATAGCACGTGTACTGGACTCCAGTAATACTGTGCATGTTATGTTTCCTCGTTACCACCACGATAGCGTTGGTATATTTCTTTGCTGTTTTTACCGTTTTTGTACGTTGATTTCATTTTTTTTAGAGTTTGGTTTGGGAATATGGGGTCACTTTTTGGGAAAAAAAGATACTATTTGGCGTTGGGAATGTGTCCGAATAACGGACCCAAATCGAACGAAAAAAAAACCCCTGATGTTACACCTTGATCTTTAATCAAGATTTTAAGATGCTGAAATGTACGTTCAACAGTTATACAATGTACAGCTGCAACTAACTACAATGTTGCTGTAAATCACCGCAATTGACTATCGCAGTGGTGAAGAGGTGTGCCGTGATGTGAATCTGATCATCCGCATCAAAATAGACAACCATAATACACAGACTGACAGAGAATTGGACAATCTGCAATCTCTGTAGTGTATCTCGACCTCAAAATCAAACGAGAGATTTCTCTCATCATAACTAAACAAATATCTATGTTCAGTTTGAATATGATGTATTCTTTTCTAGTTAGCATCTAGGAACCAATTTCATAACAGGACGACTGACAGACAGAAGGACAAATGTACTAACTGACCACCAGAAAACCCACAGTCTTATCAGGCTGGTTAGGGACTAACAATAGGCAAACATAAAGCAAAAAGTTACAATGTTAAATAATAATTGGCAACTTTTGCCTTGAAAAAATTCCTTAAAGTTAAAGTGTGGCTGAAAATTGATTATATATTAAATAAGGTTTTTCAATAATAAAACCGACATAATTATGAAAATAATGAGCATATAAGAAAATATGTGCAATTCAAAATTCTGGGAAAAGTCCCCCCTTATCATACTTACATCAGAATATGGCACATCACTCGAACTGGACACTTCAGAGGGGTCATCACCATGCCTTTTTCTTTTTGCTTTTTTCTTTTGAAAGGCCGCCAACTACAACATCAGAAAATTGTAGTATTTATAAAATACAAATGACATATCAATTAATTGAGCATACACTGATCAGACCTTTTCTAATCACACTCCTGGCAATGTTTACATAATGGCATGTATAAAAAGACCCCCATGAAATTCATTGGATTTTCGTATGCTTAAATTCAAAATGAACTAGAACTGTCCAAACAGGACAAATACTCCTGCAGCAGCAAAGTTAAAAAACAACAAATTTGTTAATAGACACTGAGTCTTAGTCAAGGTCATGATATACATTTTGTATCATATAATAAAACCCTAACCCTTACTGTTCAAGAGGTATTATCAATGAAACAAATTTCCAACCCTTGTCTCATACATTATGAGAGAGATGTGCTTTCATAGCCAAATTATTACTACAAGGTCCAAGTTCAAGGTCAGGAAAACTAGGTAAAATGACTTGATATAAAAATTTTGAACTTTTTATGGTGAAGTGTGTGTGAATTATGAAAGCCCAATCCCTTATACTGTAAGAGAAATCTGCTTACAGAACTTCTTAACCAAAGCATTATTACAAGGCCAAAGGTCAAGATCACTCTTGAAGAGGTGGCCTCCATGTGAAAAGAAATGGAAACAGTTTTTTTAAACAAAAAAGCAACAGCCAACAACCTCTCTGTTATTTTCAGCAATGTAGTGATTTGTAAGGAAACAACCTAGTATTAATGCAAAATAAAAAAAAAGTTTGATGCTTTGTATGACTTCGTTTACAGATCAACAGTTCTTGATGCTGGCATTTCATGCAACATAATTCTCTGATGTGTATTCTCAACACTATTGAACATGTGCATGTGCCTATGTGAAAATATCTAAATATATCCACGATTCGTGATTGGTTGATTCCGATCCAATATGGTGGCGCGCTATTGAGTCATTGACACACAGTGCGGAAAGCAACTGGTATTCTTGCATATCCTATTTCCGTGGACGTAACGACGAACAGGGTAGAAAATCGATGATACATGAAATGTATACAAAGTGACAGTATTACATTGAAAATTGTGCTTTTTTCACCAAAATATCAAAAATTAGAAACACAGTACCATCAGAGAACTTTTATAATTGCCAACAACCATGAGGGCATTGTTATCAAACATTGTATTGAGGTAGATTCAAATTTCGTGGATGATCTTCCGGTGTAAATAAAACGTCATCCACTTAGGCCAGAGCAATAAAAGTTATATTCAAATGATAAAATATTTACATGAAAAACTACAAACAATTATCAAGAATTTCATGAATGTTAATTTTATGGAAATGTAATATTTAATAAATAAAAATAAATTAAATAATCACAAAAATAAATAAATTCATGTAAATACAAAAATAAATGAAAATTATCAATATAGTTATTGATTTGAAGTTATAATTAAATTACAAAACTTATTTCAAACCAGTGTTTGTAATTAATTGTAGGAATTTTTCATTGGCAGTGGGGGCAGTAGAACTCTTGTCCTTGCCTAATATCACATCATTTGTTCTGCAATGTTTAATGTGGACCCAGTGGTCACAAGCATCACATTGCGCCCAGTTGATCAAAATTAAAACGTATGTGGTATTTCTTTGACTGTCTTAAAGGTTTCACCTACAAATGTGGTAAAAGGGATGATTTGTAAGTTTTCAATTCAAAAATAAGTGATGGGCCTTTCTACATTCATGTTTTCTTTATTTATCTTATATTATTTATTTTTATTTTATTTAAATATATCTTTTTTTCTTAATTTAATTCCAGTGTTGTCATTTACATAGGTACATGTTACATGTGTAAATATAATATCTTTATTTTTTGTATTTATCACTCCTGTTCTGCATGTTGTTGTTAATTCATATTAACTGAAAATTAGTCAGGAATTCAGATTTTCATTGCATAATTGCAACACAACAGCTTATATGTCACTTCAATCCAAAAACAAATCGTGCAGTAGCCTTGGCCGTTTTCTGTGAAATGCGGTCATGTGATCAACAGCCGACATATATACATGTAGCTAAGTACAGATAAACAAATGACTGTCTTCCCTCCCTGCACAGTGATGGCTATTTTTAGAACAGTAAACATTACCAGTATTTGGGACTAACTGGAAACGTATGTTTTCTCGTTATGTTTTTATTACTATGGATTTATGAACCTGTTTGAAATTCATATTGAGATGTATTTGAAAAATGTTATTTTAAATTTAGTCGTCTGTTTATACTTCTTCCAAAATCTCGCCCACAATACGACGTCACAGGACAGTATGGCAAGAACGATAATCCACGAAATTGGAATCTCCACAAATTTAGGATACACAACAATATACATGTGTTTTGGGGGCGGGGATCTCTTACTCTTAGAAATGTTTTGGGCCACATAGTTTTTTAGTCTAGCCTGCCTAAAAGGCAACCTATAATTTGTTAAGGCAAAATAAAATATAAGAAAAGGACTTTTCTAAATTACATCATTATTAGATATCCAGCTTTATATTTCAAATTTCATATTGCAGCTCATTCAACCATAACTTATAAGCTACATGTAACAAGGCATCACTTTTGTCTTTTCATTCAATTTGTCGGTTTCATATTTGCACCAGAGTTGGATTTAGAGGGAGACACCCCACCCCCCTTTTCGCCACATATTTACAAGTAAAAACTCAGATTTGGCACAAAAAATGGCTGAGTAGTTTGACTAATACACATGTGGGCCCCCTTTTTGGAAATCTGGATCCGCCACTGTGCACACGTATATGAAAAGGAGAAAATGACATTTGCTGCAAATTACTCTTAAAAAGCATATTTATAAAATTGTTTGGAATACATCTATGCGTAACGTCATGCTAATCTCTGATTATTTGATTAGCAATTACAATATTTCGCCTTCGTCATCACCAGCCATTTTGCTTTGATGCGCGGTCAGAGGCACAGACACCTTTGAATTTTCATGTATAACATTTAACTATTAAAGAAACATCTATAGATAATAACTACCTTCTCTTTTCCAGCTTTTAACTTTTGTTTACGCTTGTCTTCCTCCATGTTTTTGGCAAATTACTTTGGTCCCGTGTTGATAAGAAATTTGGCGGCCATTGTCAATTGTAATTGTTAGAATCGAAACGACTAGACTGGATCCGGGAAGACTAAACGTCAAAAAGTGACGAAAAGTGACGAAAAGCGACGAAAAGTGACAAAAAGGAGGTAGAAAATGACGAAAAGTTCCGGAAATAAATTCTACGTGTTTCAAAGATGTTTAAAAAGGGACCAATGACTCCCGGAAGATGCTCCAACAATTTTATTTCATAGTTTTAAAGATCTATAGATGTAGGAGGAGGTTGAAACATCTATGTGACATAACACCTTTCCAGCGTTGCTCTAGGCCGATTATTTAGCGCTGCCGAATTAATCAGGGTGTCCATACCCATTTTGGTACAATACAGTCGCCCCATGCGCACTGAATTAACAACAGTCTATCTCTTCTTTAGAAATTAGATCCATCAGAAAGTTGCAATACATTTATTCACGAAAGAAAATTCCAAACACATTAGCACAATAAGAAAATAACAATAATCCAAAAGTCGCTTCGATATTATTCACTCAACTAATCGTCAATCTAAAGTAATCTCCAATCTCAACTAATCTCTGATCTCAACTAAATAACTAACTTCAATCGCTGAAACCTGCCCCTATTTATACCAAAACTCCGGACTCCCCGTGACCTACATAAAATGTACTCCCCATATCTAAATTTATACTATCTCCCTATAATCTGTTGACTCCCCACGTACTATATATAGACTACCTAGTATAAACAAACAATTAGCGTGATTATAATTAATCTAAATATAACTACCTATACAACATAAAACATGTAAAAATCTAGACCGCTACAATTACAATTAAATAAAAATTTACTTACGGCAATTTTAAGCCGCCCTTATACGTTTCCGATCGATCCGTTTCAAATCATTACTTACATTACTGAACCCTTTATTTTCACAGTTTTCAGGCTAATAGACATAATCTGAGATAAAAATTGATGACGACATCTTTTGATGTTAAATAAATGCCAAGAAAACGGGGACGTTTCACGTGCGAAGGACACATTTAGTGTATTTGTTACTGTTGTCGATACAAAGAAGACGGAAAAGTCAGACATTTGATGATGACGTTATAATCTATGTGTGATTTTTTTTACCAGAATTTAAATATTATATACATTTATCTTTTATATCTTTGATATTAATCAAAATAATACGAAAGAAAACGATATTATCCCTTTACAATTCAAAGAACATCCCTCCTTTTCTTACCATCATACTTCAGAAAACTCTTAACATTGGCAACATGCCGACAAACTGGAAACAAGCAAACGTAACCCCAATATTCAAAAAAGGAGACAGATTTAAAGCCAGCAATTACCGTCCTGTATCCCTCACGTGCCTATGCTGTAAACTTTCAGAACGTATAATAACAACAAATATTCTATCTCATTTGGATAATCACAGCATACATGTACATGTACTTACCGACTGCCAACACGGTTTTAGAGCACGGAGAAGTTGTGAGACAATTACTCGCACTAACCCATGAACTAGCCGCAACCTTAGACAAAGGAGGGCAACGAGATCTGATTATTCTAGATTTTTAAAAGCATTCGATAAAGTTCCCCAGAAAAGACTACTCAACAAACTAGATTTTTACGGAATAAGAGGAACAACTCATCAGTGGATCGAAGCGTTTTTAAATAACAGATCACAGCAAGTTATAGTAGAGGGAGCAACATCTGAGACGGTGAGTATGATCAGTGGTGTACCCCAGGGCACTGTCCTCGGGCCGCTACTTTTCTTGCTCTTCATTAGCGACCTACCAGAATGCGTAACATCAAGGACAAGATTATTTGCTGATGATGCTGTAGTATACCGTCAAATCAATAACAAGGAAGACACCGAACTCCTCCAAAACGACCTGATAGAACTAGCTAAGTGGGAAGAAAAATAGGGCATATCATTCCATCCAGATAAACGTAACATCCTAAGAGTCACCAGAGTTAGATCCCCCATCATACATAATTACCATTTGAAAGTACAACAGCTAGAAACAGCAGATACAACAAAATACTTAGGCGTAGATATAACAAAGGACCTTTCATGGAGTAACCACATAGGCAGGATGGTGAAAAAGGCCAACAGTATGTTAGGCTTCCTGCACAGGAATCTCATTATCACCAGCCAGGACACAAAATAGGCAGTCTACTTCACATTAATAAGACCAAAACTCGAATACTGCACTTCAATCTGGAACCCACACAATAACAGTCACATAAACAAAATAGAAATGGCACAACGTAGAGCGGCCAGATTTACCACCAGGCGTTACCGCAATACTAGCAGCGTAACAGATATGCTAGACACCTTAGAATGGAAATCTCTATCATCCCGAAGATGCAAGATACAACTAACTATGCTCTACAAGATTATCAAAAACCTAGTGGATATTCCATCAGACAGCCACATTTTATTTACATCTAGACAACAAGATCAGCACATTCACTCAAGGTAAACCTGCATCACCATAGAACAGACACCATGAAACACAGCTTCTTTCCAAGAACTATCCCAGTATGGACTTCCAGCATCCATTGCTGAGGCCTCTGACTTGGTATCCTTCAAGCAGGGGCTCACCACACTCCACTTTTAACAAGCTATAGCCCAGCTTGTAAGTAGGTACCTGAGAAGTTTAATTAGAGCTATGCCGATTGGGTTCACTAGAGCCCAGTGCCGCCACGGTAGTGGGATTGGTCTAATTGGAGGAGCAGAGAGCAAGCTGGCACATACTCTTCTTTCTTTTTCTTTTACCCGATTTTAAACCATTAAGTTTTACCGCCAGCGCCACTCACCGAAACATAACGGTCTAAGAAGACAGTGTTTTCGTAACTGGTAGATGTAGAAGCATGACTGATTCTCCGTCCTTGATTTGGTGCACTTGACCAGGATATTTCAAAGGTTAGAGGATTACATGTTTGTATTTGCTGGCATATTAAAGTGTACCAACAATGCGAAGTCATAAAATCATTGTAGATAGAAATGGTGATAATAAATTCATTGCAAAAACCCGGTGTCAAAATACCCCCTAATAGTTGAGATACAGCCGATTTTGTGTCTGAAGCTAATTAAGCACACCTTTGGTTTTACTTGACCAGCAGGCAATCGGCTGTTTCCGTGCGTGACTTCAGAAGATGAACGCAGTCGAAAGCTTTTAATGAAAAGAAAAGAGGCGTACAAGATTTTCTGGAGTTTTAAAAAGAAATATGGCAAAAAGGGACCGAGGAGGTACTAGTAAAGGTACTGGAAAACGATCTGTAGCTGCCAATTGTGGAAACACCAACAAAAACGGCGTTTCTATACACGAATTCCACTGTATAACGGATCCATACCAGAGAAAACGCTGGATCAACTTCAAGAGTAAAAATTGGTAAGGGCCTTCGAAATATTCAGTTTTATGTTCAGATCATTTACTTTGCATTGTTACCCATTTAAATTTCGATTTGAGAAAACTCAAACAGGGAATTGGCTAAAGCACGTTCGCTTGAATAAAGGGGCATGTCCATCAATCCATGCTATTCAGCCACCTTAAAAGGAACTCAGGCCAGGTTCAAGATAATTTTATACAACTGAAAGTTCTGTTTAAGAAATACGAAATAAACGTAAATATAACTTCTTCGTCCGATGAATCGGATACATTAGAATCGTATGGTTCAAATAAATACAGTACAGAACCAAATTTTCTGAATTGTCTATATTTTCGTCTTGGGTATCTTTATAATCAAATTCATAATCACTAAATGCATCGATCTCGTAATCTGTCGATTCACACGATAAAAGAGATGTTTCGCTGTGATCAGATATTATTGCAATGTTTCTATTGCCTATCTGCTGTTCACTGTCTGACATCACACAGCACCAGATGTTAAGTGACCGGAAATGCGGCTAAGAATCATCGGAGATATTCGTGCCCAGGTGCAAATTACAACTTTAACTCGCGATTACTTGATACTGAAGCATTGTAACTTAGTTATCAAGTGTTGATTACGTAATTTATGAATATTTACGTATAATATATAAAAATCGTTTTGCATTGTTGGTACACTTTAAGATCGTATCGTTTTTATAAAGAAGTGTATACATATCCACAATCGGTTTGAGTCTTTTGTGTAGTATCCCAAAACCCATGGTTTTAGAATATTTTCATTACTACTGTTCAGGTATTGTGACCTAGCCTTTGACCTCAAATTCTATTGGTATATTGTTCCGTTCAGTCGTGATTAAGCATATATCTGAATTCAGTTTGAATTTGATATGTGGTATGTTGTTATACAGAAAGCATGATTTTACCATATGTTTGTTCTTATTTTGTAATTCAGTCAAAATATTAGAATCTAATAACCTGAAATTGTATATTTTCTTTCAAAAGAAACTAATTAAAGAGACATCGTAATTTGGGGCAAACATTTACTCTGTTTACAAAATAGATATTACCTTACGCATTCCAGCGTTGTGTTATAGACCATGCGCACACACACCTACACACCTTCACACACACCTACACACCCTCAAACACCCTCACACACACCTACACACCCTCACACACACACACACCTACACAACTTCACACACATATACAGCTCAGTGATAAAAGACAAAACAAACATTAGATTAAAAGATTAATACATAAATCTTAAGTAGCAGATCTATCAACATGAACACTTTTTGTTCCTAAAACACAAAATTAATTCTAACATTTTAAAACCCAATGTGGTTGTCACTTCTACATGTAGTGACATTGATGGTAAGGAGGATTAAGTCATGTTTGTTAACATAAGAAACAATGGCAATATGTCTTCTATACACAAATTGTGTGCTTTTATCAGAAAATAAACAATCTTCTCATGAAACCAAAGTAGTAAAAAGAAATCACCAAAATGTCACAATGGTCAAGGTTCCAATGGACCGAAAACCATAATGATGATGATGACGATGCTGCTGCTGATGACGATAAGAGAAATTAAACAAAACAAAAATAATCAGGCGAATGACAGAATCCGGAAACAATATGGGGGTTTATCCGCGTGGGTAAATGTGTAGGGGACATATTTAGTACGTAGAGAATTTATCCTTTTCAAAGGGGCAAATCTATACTGGGTTGATTTATTCGGGTGGATCTATACAGGAGGATAATCTAAGCTACAGCTCCGGAAATCAAATGCAATTTTATTGATTTTCAGCCAATAAAGTGCTATGATTCGTTATAAAAAAGGAAAAGTAACAAAGATAATACGAACGAACTCTCGCAGAATACGCACTTGACATTTGACTTCGCATTATACAAATGTTTAATAAATCTCCATTATTTATCTAAAAAAAGCCCCGCAAAACACAAGAGATGGACAGAGAAACTGAGAGAAAAACCCATAGAACCCCCTCTCCTGGTTTCACTGGTAGTGGACCAAATCTTAGAAGCTGTGAAGATCATCAGTGACCGTTAGTCTCATATATTGCATGTAATGTTCCCTGGACGGTCGTTCATCACACATTTTAATGAATGTTTGGTCATGATTTGAGGCAATGAATCGCAGTTTGTGACGTGTAACTGATTAATTTTGTTTTGAGGTACAGCATATGGCCCTTTACTGATACTGGGTTTAATTATTTTTTGTTGTCCTTCATTAGAAATCCTGGGGAAAAGAGACATTTTCGGTCACACTATATAATAATAATAATAATAATAATTATAATAATAATAATAATAATAATAATAATAATAATAATAATAATAATAATAATAATGTTTATTAACGTGACAGGAAGTATATACATTGTATAATATCAAAACAAGTAAGTTTAACATATGAAATATATACTACATGAATACAATGTATAGATAACCCAGCCAATTGGCTTATCAGTCACGAATAATCAATAATGAGCATTAAGGTGAAAGATGAAAGGTGGTCTATATATAAGTGTCCTTGACCGCCCTTTAATATTAAGTTAATGTTGTGATTTAATTACAAGTGCTGTTTTAATATATTTTGCCAATGGAGAAATGAACTTTTCGTGTGAACACAACAATAGCAGTTTTTCTTTATCGGATAATGATGGAAAATCAGTTAAAAAAGTAATTGCAGATTGGTATAATATAGATCGAATTGTTATATATTTTGAACAATGAAATAAAAAGTGTATTTCCGACTCGACTGCATTCAGGGTACACTCTTTACATACGTTGATCACGTGGTAGCCCATGATGCCGTCCTTGCTCTATAGCTAGCGGTAGTGTTCCCGACCTCAACTGATAAATAGTAGATCTAGTAGATTTAGAGAAATTCAGTGTGACGTAATTTTCTGCACAATAACTTATTTTGACAGGATCGTAGTGATGAAGTTTAGATTGATTTCCTTTTTCGATTCTCCATTTCTCAACAACGGTTGACATCAATGCGTTTTTGCTATGTCAAGAAAGGTATTTACATTAATTCCAACGGTGGTAAGATTTTCGAAACAATATTGATGACTACATTCTGTAAAAATTCGTCGAATATCTGCACTCCAATTAATTTTACAATTATAGTAATCACAGATGAACACACGTTTCACCAATCTACTATCATCAAGCTGGCATAGCCGGTACCATAATCGCAACATATTTAACGTTCTCCTTACAACGCTAGGTACCCATCCAGTGTCTTCGTGAACGACGGCATTTGATGTCTATTTATAAACTCCAAGAAAATATTTTAAAATTCTGTTTTGTAATGTGTCAGCTTTAGAATACAATTTTGCTCCCCATATCGAACTGCAATACTCCATTATAGGTACAATTCTACTTTCAAATAATTTTGTAAAGGTTGAAAACGTAACATCGGTTTGATATAGTAAGGCCCAACTACTCCGCTAAATGCACGACTAGCAGAATCTGACAACGCATTAAATGTTGTAGTAAAATCCAAATATTCGTCAAGTATAACCCCCAAATATTTATAGCTTTTCCGTATTTCGATGACGTCTTCTCCAAACTTGAATTCCGTTTCAGTTTGAGCGACTGATTTTCTGCGAAAATGTACAATCTTAGTCTTATCCAAGTTCACACTTAACTTCCATTTCGTGCACCAATCGTAGATGATATTTATCAAAGATTGAAGAGAATGTTCATCGGGAGCTATGAGCACAATATCGTCAGCGTACAGTAAAATACTTATATTGATGTCTTCTAGTGGTACGCCATATCCGCTATTTTTTCGCATTTACAGCTAGATCGTTAATGAAGATAGAAAATAATGTCGGCGAAATGACGTCACCTTGTTTCACGCCGGAAGTTATTGAGAACCAATCAGAACGCTTGTCATTAAGTATCACTGATGCTGCAGTTCCTTTATATAAATTTTACTATGAGATGATACAATGACATTTGTTTTCTGTTTTCAGGTAATGTAGAACATGCAATATCATCAATATTCACTATTGACTGTTTTTCTGTTTCTAGTTTTCAGACGGGACATATTTAGATGGAGACATAGGTATTTGAAGCTCTGTAAGTTCACAACAAGCATCTATTATGCCCCTACAGGGGTGTATATCCCTGAAGGGGCATAATACCTGTTTGTTGTGGACATACAGAGCTTCAGATACCTGTGGTCCCGTCTAAGTCGATGTTGACCTGATAGTGTCTCAAACTTCATATAATACGGAGAATGCATGTTACTTTTTACTGGAAAATGTCCCTTTCTATCCGTACTCTCAGTACTTTGATTCATTATCATGAATATTACCTTATTTTGGTTTTCGTTTTCTTTAGTTTGTTTCTGCTTGTGTGTGTGTGTGTGTGTGTGTGTGTGTGTGTGTGTGTGTGTGTGTTTTTTTTTTATTTTGTTTTACGCACATGATTCTCATGAAGTACTGTCATCAACTTTCTTCAAGTGATATTGCCCTTGGCGAAGTTGTTCCGTGTATAATGATTCTTATACAAAGAAACACAACTCTCACTGGAGATATGGCAATTTACTACTGTACAAAGAATAAAGTATTCCCGCGTTTCGATAGAACAGCGGCAATTATTTTTAAATGCAATGCGATATTGAATGAGTTTTAATCACGTGACAAGTCACGTGATGTAAGTGCGGTCATCTGTGTAAGACAGAGAAGTAGTCATTCTAGGTCCCTGCGTTAAAAAATCATGTTTTTTTTCTTAATTTTATTATATGTAGTTTGACAAAAAGGGATTTTTATAAAATTTGATAATAAAATTAACATGTCAGAAATGCGTTTTTTGGTTTGATGAAATAAGAGAAAGAACTTAAGTATATGTATTGATGAAAACATAATTCATATTAATAAAGGTACAAGTATATATTTAAAGTTTAATTAAAGTGAAGTCTGTCACTCGAGCTGGTCCAGGTGACTTACTTACTTACTTACTTACTTACTTACTTACTTACTTACTTACTTACTTACTTACTTACTTACTTACTTACTTACTTACTTACTTACTTACTTACTTACTTACTTACTGACTGACTGACTGACTGACTGACTGACTGACTGACTGACTGACTGACTGACTGACTGACTGACTGACTGACTGACTGACTGACTGACTGACTGACTGACTGACTGACTGACTGACTGACTGACTGACTGACTGACTGACTGACTGACTGACTGACTGACTGACTGACTGACTGACTGACTGACTGACTGACTGACTTACTTACTTACTTACTTACTTACTTACTTACTTACTTACTTACTTACTTACTTACTTACTTACTTACTTACTTACTTACTTACTTACTTACTTACTTACTTACTTACTTACTTACTTACTTACTTACTTACTTACTTACTTACTTACTACTTACTTACTGACTGACTTACTGACTTACTGACTGACTTACTTACTTACTTACTTACTGACTTACTTACTTACTTACTTACTTACTTACTTACTTACTTACTTACTTACTTACTTACTTACTTACTTACTTACTTACTTACTTACTTACTTACTTACTTACTTACTTACTTACTTACTTACTTACTTACTTACTTACTTACTTACTTACTTACTTACTTACTTACTTACTTACTTACTTACTTACTTAATTACTTACTTACTTACTTACTTACTTACTTACTTACTTACTTACTTACTTACTTACTTACTTACTTACTTACTTACTTACTTACTTACTTACTTACTTACTTACTTACTTACGAATCAAATACTTCATTCTCTTAAATGGTCATATATTTCCTACAAATATAAGTCATATTCCAATTACATTAATAATTTATTACTAATTGTAAATCAATAATGAAATGAATTAAAATGAGAGCAAACAGACTCCACACACACATAAACCCAACCTCCGTGTAACACTGAAACACAAAAAAATCATACGTGTTAGCGCCAGATTTCATGGATAAATGACAAAAGAAATAATCCGTAATATTGCCAAATTAAATATATCATTCATACAATATAATCTAACAAAATAAAATATGTAATAAAAAATAAAAATAATCTCTGAAAATAGTCATTAAAACTCTTATCACAAGTATCTCCCACACCCTTCCCATTAATCAAATCAAATGCTTGTTCCCCTTGTCTTTTAAATTTAACTTGTATAAATGTTCATATTTCCTGCGGAGGGAAGCTCCATTTTTTTAACTTCAAACTTAACACTGATGTACTTGCGTATTTGTGTTACAAACGTAATGTGTATAGTGCGTCTTCTTTCTTGTAATACCTGGCTGGGAGTTAGGACATGCAATAGGTGAAAACATCATATGAATTTAATTCAAATTGCAGTTTCCACATTTGTCCCGCATTAATCTCCTCCCAGAAGCCCCTAAAAGGACTCGACCACACATATGAAAATAGTCAGGTTTTATATGCCATACACAGTATTTTAATACATGTACTTCGTTGGGGTCACCGTTAGGTATCCGTACATGTTATACTATACCTTAGCACTTGAACTCTGTTCAACACCTGAAAAATCGGATATAAATATATGTATAAGCAATGAAATATGGATACAACTTACTTGGATTTTATATCTTCAATTAGTAATAAACTGATATATATATTGAGCACTTGACTGCACGAGACTTCCCTTTAATAAAATCATTAAGTTTTATAATACCTGTTTATTTTTTACTTACTATCGGTATACTGTTGGTCAGGGCAACTTAGTCCCAAAAACAGATCAACACACATCCACATCGACTCCCTTCTGTTAATAAAACAAACCACAATTATCTAAATGACAGTAAATATTATCGAATTTAAAATCTTATCACAATTCTAACGTTTCTGTATATAATCATTTCTACAAACACCATCTAAATTGATAAGTAAACATTTTATGAAGCTGATAATCTCTAAGACTTGCAAAAACTTTAGAAAAATTTGAAAACTTTAATGATTATAGAAGTAAATGTTAAATACCTTTATTGCTCGGCCGATGCAGTCAGGATTCCCTGCGTTCTGGTGGATCGAAATTTCTTCCGATGGCTAAATTGATATATGCTAGCTGTATTTATACTGTAAAAAGCGGTCCAAACGAGATCATACTAGACAGGGCCAGCACTGTCCAGGGAATTTCACCACTGTTAACAAAAATCTAAGTTTGACAGTTTTCTGACACGAAAGGCATAATGTAAAATATTGACTTCATATCTGTACTAAACACAGTGATGTAAATTGTGGATGGATGTTATATTGTTGAATGTCATATTAGATGTGATTTCTCGGCTTATATTAAACCAAAATTATATATATACTAATATTATAATCTATTATTGTGTGGCTCTAATTCTTTCTTAACGGTTTTCTCCTTAATGCCAATACTCTTTTTCATTCGAACACTCGTTTCCATACGAACACTCTTATTACGCACTTAGCTGATTTGTTTGATCCGCCATATCTTTTTGTTAACATAATTTTATACTAACTCCATGGTTCGATAATAAATTACAATACAAAATGTGAAAGACATATATAGTCTTAAAAAGGTATTCCATTATATTCACATGTATTATTAACGAATGATATCCTAACCCTCCCAGCCCCTTTCCAATCTAAAAATACGAAACACGTGGTATCGATTCAATTTGAAATCACATTTATTGTGTCATATTATCATTCTCTTTTAACCTTTTCTTCCATTCTTCCAACACTCCGCCATAATGTTTAATTATATTACATACATTTATCTAAAAATCTATTAATGATTAAAATTCCAATTCACCGCTTCAATAGAAACTTTTATCGTAATCACATATCTAGTAGATGGTGATGCATTTATAGAATTAAAATATCGCCTTGTAATTTTTTATTTCTGTCTGACTGATTTAAGGAATATGACAATTTGTTTGATCCGCCTATGTTTTTCTCCACGATCCCTTCGAATGTTCACTTATCCGATAATATTATATAACTTATATATACAGGTTCCATGCGTATATGAAAAAAAAAAACCCCAAAGAAAATACTTTGTAATTCAGCAAGATATCTGATTAAAGTTTTTAGTTCACAGAATTAATTTACTATGTCCGTCTTCCATGTCACTATTTATAGTTTATGTAACATATGTCTTATATGTATCTGATATACCATACATGCTTTGCTATCTCCAAACTATTTATAGTTTACGATCACGTATATATCTAATGTATGTCTTAAATGATATACCATATATGTTTTGCTACCTTTAAATCTTAATATATATTTGAATACCTTTCAATTTACGCTTATGTTATATGTATTTGCAGTGGCGGATTTAGAGGGGACCCCCCCCCCCCTTTTTGGTCACATATTTACTAGTAAAAATCCAGATTTTGCACCAAAAATGGATGAGAAGTTTGGCTAATACCCATTTGGGCCCCCTTTTCGGAAATCCTGGATCCGCCACTGATTTGTGTGTCTCGATTGTATCTATCCTATTTATTGGTTACAATGATAAGCCATAGAGGCTCAAAGTTTCAAATAAATCAAAATCAAAACGGTGAAATAAACCATAGCTGTATTGTTTATTAAATCAGATGCATTACAGCTTATAGATAATTACAAAGTATACATGATGCACTGTTATAAAATAATACAATAATGATAATATTAACACAAGGTCAATCACATGTTACAAACACACAAATTAAACATAAGTATAATGGTACACAATCACAAAGAATTTCTTACTGCAAAGGATTGTTTTAAAAATTTCCCCAGGTTGCAAAGTACTTTTCTGTTTGTGGAGCTCAAAAGCAGTATTAACTTGTAGATAGAGGGTCTTCTAAAATAAAAAGGTTTCAAGCTCTCACATACGATTACAATTGTGTTTCCATTATATAACATAAAACCCCAAAAATGATCTAACACGTGAGTTTCCAAGGCTCATCTTCAATAATTACTTGTTACTCGGTGAGCCAAGAGAGGTGATTATACTGGGGTTGGGTCGCAATCACCCTCCCCATATCCGATGTAAGATTTTAAGGGGAAATTCCTTTTCCTTGCCCCCCCCCCCCCCCCCCCCCCACCCACTCTTTCTTTTAAAAATCTAATCCACTCTTGATATCTATACCTTGACGTCACGTTTGGGATCCACCCACCGCTTTGCTAATTAATTTATATGTATAAATATTTGTATTAAAGTTATTGACTTATCTCAACTTCAATATAAACGTTCTTTTTATTCTTTTTAGTACCCCCCCTCCCGCTTTTTTCAAATTTACCTCTTGTTTTACATTTATTATAAAAATACAAGTCCGTGTTAAAACTTTTACAACGAATAAGACTAGAAATTTAAGGAATAAGGGTGCTAAAATGGATATATTTGTTTATTTAATTATTTATTCTAACATTATACTAGTATATAGCTAAAGGGCAATTGAGCACGAGTGAAAATCTACTGTTTAGAAAGGCACTGGCACAAATGGCATCATGTGAAATATTGATTCTGTAATGTGCTATGTTATAATATCATCGTCGCAAGCCCCGGGTTTTGAGTCCGCCTCCTCCGTGCGCACTCAGTATCCGTGACTTGCCATGATGTCACAATGTATACGTAGGAAATTGTCACAACTTTTAAAGGTGTACTTCTCGCTGAATTGTTGGGGGGGGGGGAGATTTTTGTATTATTATTTTAGAAGAAACAGTTCACTTTGTCGAAAATATTCGGATTCGCCACTGTTACAGGACAATGTCACACCAAATCTAAAAACCACGTAGACCATACAGTTAAGTAAAATTAATAGTGCCATTCTAGAATAAAACCTTAGTTTCACAAGTATGTTTGGGTAATGTAAAATAGATTAGTTAGGGTTTTTCTCATCGTCGGATGATCCCGGTCTTTTGCTCTACGTTTAAATCAAAACGTAGAGCAAAAGACCGGGGGCATCCGACGATGGGTTTTTCTCTGCTTTTCTCTTTGTTTCCCTCCGTTCTTTTTATAGATCAATACTATTCAGATATATTTTCTATCCTTATTCCATTTTGCAAGTCATTTTGTAGATTTTTTCTTGCGTATTTAAACTAAATGTGTTTATCTCATGTAAAATTGATTGAATATAAATTGTATTATTGTTCTTCAACACCTTTCAGATAAATTCAACATCAAATGTTGCTATATTACAATCAATACTTTTCCCTCTTTAATAATGGCATGTTTACTTTCTTGTTAAAAATCTTGTATAGCATCCTGTACAAAAATAATATACATAACAATATGAGAAAAAAAATTTTTGATAACATTTTTAAATCAAGGACTTGAGCATCGGTTGATGTTTATGTAAAACATGGTCAGAATGGTGTGGAAGTTGCAAGTAATAAAATAAATACAACCAATATCCTGTGCGAATATACATATACACATGTAGCTCTTTCCGAACACTCCTTTGTTGACTAATAGTTTGACCATTGTGCATTATTCGAACACTCGGCTCAATGCGAACAGTAGGACAGATTAGATGCAGTGGTGAGGTACCTGGGTGGCAGTGCAAGCGTTCCGGATTCGATTTTGGGATTGCACTACTATGACTAGAGGTAAGTAATCTCATGCGTTCATCACGCTATATAGCTAACATTGTGGAAAGGGTCGTAAACCTCCCCTCCCCCATTTAAGCCACTAATCGTCTACATCAATGCTCTTTTTATTCGAATTCCCAAAGTAACATGTTTTGTGGCTAGAGAAATATACCTTGAAGATCTGTACTTTGTATTGATACTATGCAGCAATAAATATCCCCGATTAGTGCAATTCAGGCGCATTTAGGAACATTTCAAAAAGAACTATGTCATTTCACAAAAGTTATTACGAAATTTTTAATGATTTCTCGAACTTTCAATTTCAGATTTTGCCAACAGAGGGAAACCTGATCTGGTAGTCATTGAATTTCTGATTATATTTTAAACACAAAATACATAAGAACATTGTATTGTATTGTTTATTCATCAGAAGCTGTACAGCTTATAGACATATAAATACATTACACACTTGAGGTCAAGTATATAAGAAGACGATGGAATAATTATGTAAAGTACATGGGCATACACTTATGATTCAATGTATATGAAAATATATAAATTAATCGTTAAGCCAAGTTAAAACATGAACATATATAAGTATAAAATCAGATTTCATATTCTGCACACTGATCAATGATTAAGTCATATTCTATCTAGGGTAAATTTACGAAAAACCCTTAAAAATTCTGTAAGCACTTTTGTGAAATCGACCCCTTCCCTCTTTTTCAGTGACAGACTCAAGTGGGGTGCAGAGACGATACCTTTAATTTTCCATTAAAAACCCCTTAACTAATTCAATTCAAAGTAATGTAATGGATTCAAAAACTTTCAGGAAATGGAAGCGCTCTATCCACAAAATGCCATCAGTACATTCTGTTCGTGTTTGTTCAGCATAGACCCAAGCCGGCGTGACATAGTGGTATCGCGCTCGCCTCCTGATGGGGAGGCCGGGATTCAAGTCCCGCTCTGGTCATGCCGGTGTCCTGTCTTTCGGATGAGACAGTAAAAACCGAGGCCCCGTGTCGTGGCATGCATGGCAGGTTAAAGATCACTCACTGCTTTGGGTGGGTACGTAACAAAGGTCAAAATTTGTATGCCCCGCATCAGGCAGATGCCGTCACCATATACGTGAAATATTCGTGGTGTGACGTTAAACAAAAATCAATTCAGGTTGGTTGGTTGGTTGATTGGTGTTTTACGTCGCTTTCAACAATATTTCAGTTATATCGCGACATGGAAGCAGGAGGTTACCAACCTCTTAAACATAGTGGCGCAACCCGGGAATCGAACCCGGATCGTCGGCGCCGCAAGCCAAGCACTTAACCACTACACCACGCCTGCCCCCAAATCAATTCAGCACAGACCAGGGCACGTTAAAGATCCCTCACATAGGTGCCTTGCATGCGATTTAATTACTTCGCACCGAATCGGGTCGATATCTTCAACATAAATGTTACCAGTATTCCCAAGAGTATTGCTGAAGGAATACATGTCCCTTACCGATCACAACAAATTCAGAGCTGTGTGACTTAACTCTGCCAAATGTAGGTCAACTTTGACAAATCTTGAACTTGAACCTATAGTTACTTAATAAAGCCAATAAGAAAATTAAAATGAGGGAAAATTCGGAAATCTTTATTTTGGGCATCAACTGAGTGGGCATAAGGAAACATTCCATTCATTTTCTGCCAAAGATTGAATGAAACAAGTTTTGACACTTAGACCTAAATTCAACACACACCTTCATCTCTTTATCATTGTAAAAGATGTTTTACATTTGGTTGGAATCTGATGGATGGTACTGAGGTAATGATCTAGAAACCATGTATTTACCATAATTTCCCTTCAAGTCCAGATTCTGCGACATGATCGACCTTGTCTCGTCACGAGTGAATATGTATTTACACAATGTAATTGGAATATGATGTATAGTACAGGAGACCTCATCTCGAACCATACTTTTAGCACATTTTCACTCCTAAGTTCAGATCTTGTGACACTGACCTCTAAATCAATAGGCGTATTTTACCATTTTAATATAATTACATGTATATATTGAAATCTTTACTAATTTGATGCAAGATACTGGATTCATCATCTGGAAACAATGTTTGCACTCCAAATTGAGATTGTGTCCTCGACTTTTTAACCTCAAAATCAATTCATTTCAAGGCATTTCTTTCTTCATAACCAAGTATATAACTAGCTTTCGTTTGAGTTTGATGAATGCTTCTTGAGCTGTCACAATAAAACCGTTTTGCGATCGAATCACAGATGGAGATAGAGGAAACCATTATATGTTGTACCCTCTGATGAGCTGGGGACATGTAATCTCGTCATGAAGTCAACACTAGGGACAACCAAACAAAATTCATATCATGCTTTAATTCTGCGTCTAGACTGGTTGGTTGATTGTCTGTTACGACGTCTTTAACAACTTTTCACTATAATGTCATATGGAAGCAGGAGGTAAACAACCTCTTAAACATAGTGGCGCAATCCGGGAACTGAACCCGGATCGTCAGCATCACTAGTCAAGCAATTAAGCACTACATGAAACCTCCCCCTGTGGGTCTAGCTTGGAGGTGAGGAAACTGAAAGCCTGTAGTAGAAATCTCAATTCTGATGTTATGAAAACTGCACCAAACAAACAAAGTAAAGACTTGTATCTCCTGAAATATTTTATAGTATATTTTCATTGAATTGCATTTAACAGAGTGTAATAACATAAAAGCCTGTATATATCACTTAATATTTATCATATACCTACAGTCTTTTCTTTTGTTGTACAAACACTGTACCTTTATTTATTTAACAGGAATTGGTAATCACATATGCAACATCTACCACTCCATCCATCCTATGGTAATCACATATGTAATATTTACCACTCCATCCATCCTATGATAATCACATATGTAAGATCTACCACTCTATTCATCCTATGGTAATCACATATGCAAGATCTACCACTCCATCCGTCCCCTGGTAATCACATATGTAAGATCTACAACTCTATCCATTCTATTATCCTATGGCAATCACATATGAGAGATAAACCACTCCATCCATTCTACTATTGTATGGTAATCACATATCTATCACTACATCCATCCTACTATCGTATGGTAATCACATATGTGAAATCTACCACTTTATCTATCCTACTATCGTATGGTAATCACATGTGTAAGATCTACCACTCCATCCCTTTCTGTTGCTGAATGGTGTTCACATATATAAGATCTACCACTGCCTCCATTCTATAATCTTATGGTAATTACATATGTAACATCTACCATGCTATTCATACTACTATCACATGGCATTATTTTATACTGTCCTCATACTTTCATCATCTTATCAATACAGTAGATGTGGTCTGCGTACACTTGTATGTCCGTGACGTCATTTTATATTGTCCTCATACTGTCATCATCCTATCGATACAGTAGATGTGGTCTGCATACCCTTGTATGTCCATGACGTCATTTTATACTGTCCTCATCTTAACAATACAGTAGATGTGGTCTGCATACACTTGTATGTCCGTGATGTAAACCACATCTACAATGGTGATAAGGCACCTAATATTCAGACAGTATAATATAGCCATTACATATATCATGTATAATTGCTATGGAAACAGCATTTAAAAATGGTGACACAACCATCACTTGAAAAATTAATAATACCAAAAGCATCAAATAAATTTCAAAGAAAGTGATTTAACCTCCTTGACCTGAATTGTATCATACAAATTCTCAGGTCATAGTTACCATGTGAAATATATTGCTACATATTGTATTTCTACATATTTGTCTTTCATTCACATAATACTAACTGTTACTTTTGTAATTTCAAAATATATTGACTTTATAGATTGTCTGGTATTATTGTGCCTTTAGTTCACTGTAGGAACACATATACAATATTAATTAATATTCAATACTAACTACTAGTTTGCAAAATGATGCAAAATAGGTAAGGAAGAGTTACAATGAGAACTGAGCGGGATAAATAGTGCTTTAAATAATGGTGAATCATTAACAACAAGAAACTGCTAACGATAGTATGGCCAGATTGCAAAGCAAATTCGAAACAAGGTCAAGGCCAAATGGTAGAATCTCATGGTATCAACTGAAAGCACCTGGTCAAGGTAAAATATCAAAGCCGTATCTTAATTAATTTGAAAGATATAGCCAAGATAAGGTTTCTTAAAAGTGGGTCAGAGTCCAAGGTCAAGGTCATAGGTCAAATTCATGGCATAATTCGAAAGCTCTGGTCATGAGAAACCTATGTGTGAAGTATTATGTTTACACTCCTCTCAGTTGCTGAGATTTTGCTTCAACCAGAAACTGTAACCAAACTGTTGACAGACAGACAGACAATCACCAATCTATAACTGGAACTGCTTTGCAACCAGGCCAATAAATCCATGAAGATCTCTAAAAAATCAAGCACACCTACATGTTACTGTGCATAGGTTATTGGGACACTTGAGTGCCATTCAAGTGCATATTAGATACATATTAAGACATTATTCTTTCTATAGATTAATGTTCTCTTGACTAGAAGTAGTATATACCTGAATGTCTTCACATAAAACATATCTATCATTATGACAAAAAAATGTTGTTATGCCATTATAAAAGCAAAAATTCAGCACTTGCTTTTCAACTGCCACTGTTTTGCAGACTTCATTTCTTCTTTTTATGAGCATACAGCAGTCAGTGTTTTAAGTATTTCATTGTTTATGAAAAATATGCAGGAAAAGCAAAACATTCAGCTTTGAGTCTTATCCTTCACAATGGAATCATTTCATATAAATTGTGTCTAAGTTTTCACTAAGTAGACAACCAGATTGTGCAATAATGCTGAATAAAATGGGACCATCACAGTTTACACTTCAACACCAATACATATACAATACAATACATGTATATTGGACCTCTAAATAACATACTATGTATCAGCGGTTACAATATATCCCTAATGTAATAATTATCTGAAAAGTAATCTAACCAACCCAATGACATCATACAAATTAAAGCTATTTGGAAAAAAAAAGTGTTATAAGTATTTAGCTCTCTCAGCACAATGAGTTTTCTCAAACATCAATGTAAATAACAGCAAACTATTCAAATATATATTTAACTGTGGGACAAACATCTTGTATAGGTAAACTCTGAATATGGCATGATTTAGTTTTAAGAACCTCATTACACAAAAATCTGCACAAAATGTTTAGGGATTTTTCATAACATTTCCCTACGGAATATGAAATTAAACTTTAGTGTCCAGAACATGAACTTTTTTGTTCTATTGTGAGATGAAAGAAAAATATCTCCATTAATTCAAAGATTTCCAGCTAAGATTTCCATCTAACTGCAAAATCTGGGAATGAATGTTAAGAATCCTTGAAATTTTCATAAAAACTTTGGAGAAATGTACTGTTGCAGAATGCATCATACAAAGGTTGTTATTTAACACAGATGTATGGTTACTTGCAGATCAATGTAAATCACCTTGACACCAGAAACACGAAAAAATACACAGAAAATTAAAAATATATTTACAAAAATAAATAAACATTAGTGATAAAATCTTAACAGCAACCAAAATAAAAACAATATGCTAAAAACGTTCAAATTATAAACAGATCAACTACATGTTATGTAATGAAAACGTCATGTTTTCCGTTAACAATATATTCACTCCATCCACTTTCATGAGAATCACAATTTGATAAAAAACAAGTATTTGCAAGAAAATTTTAACAAGAAGCATATTACTCTCAATCACATCTCAACAATAAAGTCACAGATACCTTACTATTGGTGAATAAAATTCACATGGAGCAAACAAGTCATCACAAACCACTTGGGGGTATCACATCCCTCTTATAGAACTGGTGAAGCTCAATCAGTGAGATGCATAGTTTGTGACATCTAGGTAATAGGTTCCAGTCCTACCCCTGCTTTGTTGGTGTCTTGCCTTTCAGATGAGATAGTAACAACCGAGGTCCCTGATCATGGTAGACAGCATGTGAAAGGTGCCTCACTGCTTTGGGTGAGTGTAGCATAGGTCTACATTTCACTGCACTGCATCAGGTGTGCGCTGTCGCCACATAAGTGGCCCTGATCATGGTAGACATAACATGCGAAAGGTGTCTCACTGCTTTGGGTGAGTGTGTAGCATAGGTCTACATTTCACTACACTGCATCAGGTGTGCGCTGTCACCATTTAAGTGATATAACATTAGTGTGACAGAAAACAATACACAGAAAGAAAACACCTATCCCTCTTATTAGAAAGATCACTCTAGATTTATAAATTACTATTATACTTTTACAGCATTGTTAAATTTATCAGTAACTTCTGATCCGAGTGGAAAAACATCTTTTCATATTGCAGATTCTGCTATTCAAAGATCAACCTCTGCTCTCATACTTACTGAAAATACTTATCATCTGATAACTGTCTATCTATCTTGAAAAAAAATCCAAGATTGTTGAAAGAATTACATCACCTGTGTAGAGTATGACCTATATATTTACAAAGACTACAGCATTTATAGCATATACAAAGCAATACTAATTAAATGGTAATATACTAATGACAAACAAAAGGCCAAAGTGGGCCTATATTGCTCACCTGAGTACCTAGATGATCAGTTATGCAGGAAGGATGAATTCATTTATTTTTGCATTACTGTGACTAAGTCAACACAAATGTTGAAAATATGTCAAATTTTATTTCAGACCAGAATAAAAAAGAACACTTTTTTTGCAAATCCATTCAGGTGATTTTGATATTAGGCATTTGCTTTGTCTCTGCAAGATGTGATTCAGGGCAACAAGTTAGTCATTTTCTTTAGGTGGGGCCTTTTGTTGATGGATTTCAAGTCTCGGTCATGAACAACAATTGTTTCAAATATTGTCCAGATCCAACTTAAAATGGCCTAATTTCATATGTTGAGTGTTGATAAACATCTAAAAACTTATTTAGAAGTGTAAAGAAATGAAAAACAAATTTGACCACAGCTGGATTTGAACTGCTATTTTCCATATTTTAATTACCAAGTGGTATATGTACCATTGTGAGACCTAGTTTTAGACATGATGGCATTATCTGTTGACCAATTTGGATGAAATGTACAAAACTGATAGAGGACCTATAAGTACCTCATGTATACCATGTTCCATTAAAATCTTCCATGTGGTATAACAGCAGAAGTTAAAAATGTGAAGAATTGTCCCTATACGCCCTCATTTGGAAGTCTTAAAAAATTCATAAAAAATCCTAAAATTTATCATTAGATGTTGACAAAATTCTTTCAAATTAACATTCCTTACCATACTTATGATCACAATAGTCCATGAGAAATCATCATTATCAATTAACTAGGAAATATGAAACTTTTCTGCACTGAAATCACCAAGTCCAAGTAAATGTGGACAAAAAATTCTAAAATTTAATTTTGGAAGGGAACCAAAATGACAATACGTCTTCACGCATCCCACTAGATCATTTCTATGCATTCTGTTTGTCTCTGTATACAGCCAGTATGAAGAAGAATATTGTCAAAGAAGGGTACTCTTTTGTGACTACTTTTGACTATGGTGGTGCCACCTGTAAAGAGGTCTAGACGAAAGCAACAGAATTTGAGGGTATCATAAGTTATTCATTTCTACTAAGATTTATTAAAATCCTTCTCACAGTTTTGCAGAAAAAGCTGAAAATGTGAAATATGGCCGACCCTCCCCCCCTTTTTTTGGAAGTCTTATAAAAATTTATAAAAAATCCAAAAATTGAGATATTGACAAAATACTTCCACAATAATATTCCTTACCACAATTATGATCAAAATAGTCATTAAGAAATCATCAATATCAATTAACTGAAAAACATGACACTTTTCTGCATTGAAATTACTAAGTCCAAAAACACGTCAAAAACTCGTAAATTTTTATTTGACGGATCTTAACCCTGAACACAATTTTTTATAACCCATCTTTATAAATTGTTGAAATGCAATTAGTTTCCCCATACATGTATATGCACAGGTTCTGGAGGAGAGGATTTTTGAATAGGGGTACCGTTTTGAGCACTTTTGGCCCACGCCCTGAGGGAATCTGGATCCTGGACACAATTTTAGTAGGGCACCTTGAGTACATTATATATACAAAGTCTTATCCAAATCTGCAATGCAGTTCCAGAGAAGAAGTCGAAAATGAGAATAACTTAACGACGGACGGACGTATGACACACTATAAGTATAGCTCACTTCAGCCTTCAGCCCAGATGAGCTAAAAAGTAATATTCAGTATTCAGATGA